>JAAKFY010000027.1:234960-237460 GCA_011823955.1 Dissostichus mawsoni | reverse complement strand
TAGCTCCGTACGGTCTGTAGCTCCGTACGCTCTGTAGCTCCGTACGGTCTGTAGCTCCGTACGTCTGTAGCTCCGTACGCTCTGTAGCTCCGTACGTCTGTAGCTCCGTACGGTCTGTAGCTCCGTACGCTCTGTAGCTCCGTACACTCTGTAGCTCCGTACGGTCTGTAGCTCCGTACGGTCTGTAGCTCCATACGCTCTGTAGCTCCATACGGTCTGTAGCTCCATACACTCTAGCTCCATACGGTCTGTAGCTCCGTACGGTCTGTAGCTCCATACGGTCTGTAGCTCCATACGCTCTGTAGCTCCGTACGGTCTGTAGCTCCGTACGGTCTGTAGCTCCGTACGGTCTGTAGCTCCATACGCTCTGTAGCTCCATACGCTCTGTAGCTCCATACGGTCTGTAGCTCCATACGGTCTGTAGCTCCATACGCTCTGTAGCTCCATACGCTCTGTAGCTCCATACGCTCTGTAGCTCCATACGGTCTGTAGCTCCATACGCTCTGTAGCTCCATACGGTCTGTAGCTCCATATGGTCTGTAGCTCCATACGGTCTGAGCTCCATACGGTCTGTAGCTCCATACGGTCTGTAGCTCCATACGCTCTGTAGCTCCATACGGTCTGTAGCTCCATACACTCTAGCTCCATATGGTCTGTAGCTCCATACGCTCTGTAGCTCCATACGGTCTGTAGCTCCATACGGTCTGTAGCTCCATACGCTCTGTAGCTCCATACGGTCTGTAGCTCCATACGCTCTGTAGCTCCATACGCTCTGTAGCTCCATACACTCTGTAGCTCCATACGGTCTGTAGCTCCATACGGTCTGTAGCTCCATACGCTCTGTAGCTCCATACGCTCTGTAGCTCCATACGGTCTGTAGCTCCATACGCTCTGTAGCTCCATACGGTCTGTAGCTCCATACGCTCTGTAGCTCCATACGGTCTGTAGCTCCATACGCTCTGTAGCTCCATACGGTCTGTAGCTCCATACGCTCTTAGCTCCATACGGTCTGTAGCTCCATACGCTCTTTAGCTCCATACGCTCTGTAGCTCCATACGCTCTGCTTCATACGCTCTGTAGCTCCATACGCTCTGTAGCTCCATACGGTCTGTAGCTCCATACGGTCTGTAGCTCCATACGGTGTGTAGCTCCATACGCTCTGTAGCTCCATACGGTCTGTAGCTCCATACGCTCTGTAGCTCCATACGCTCTGTAGCTCCATACGGTCTGTAGCTCCATACGGTCTGTAGCTCCATACGCTCTGTAGCTCCATACGGTCTGTAGCTCCATACGGTCTGTAGCTCCATACGCTCTGTAGCTCCATACGCTCTGTAGCTCCATACGGTCTGTAGCTCCATACGCTCTGTAGCTCCATACGGTCTGTAGCTCCATACGCTCTGTAGCTCCATACGGTCTGTAGCTCCATACGCTCTTTAGCTCCATACGGTCTGTAGCTCCATACGCTCTTTAGCTCCATACGCTCTGTAGCTCCATACGCTCTAGCTCCATACGCTCTGTAGCTCCATACACTCTGTAGCTCCATACGCTCTAGCTTCATACGCTCTGTAGCTCCATACGCTCTGTAGCTCCATACGGTCTGTAGCTCCATACGCTCCGTAGCTCCATACGCTCCGTAGCTCCATACGCTCCGTAACTCCATACGGTCCGTAGCTCCATACGGTCTGTAGCTCCATACGGTCTGTAGCTCCATATGCTCTGTAGCTCCATACGCTCTAGCTCCATACGCTCTGTAGCTCCATACACTCTGTAGCTCCATACGCTCTAGCTTCATACGCTCTGTAGCTCCATACGGTCTGTAGCTCCATACGCTCTGTAGCTCCATACGGTCTGTAGCTCCATACGCTCTGTAGCTCCATACGGTCTGTAGCTCCATACGCTCTGTATCTCCATACGGTCTGTAGCTCCATACGCTCTTTAGCTCCATACGGTCTGTAGCTCCATACGCTCTTTAGCTCCATACGCTCTGTAGCTCCATACGCTCTAGCTTCATACGCTCTGTAGCTCCATACGCTCTGTATCTCCATACGGTCTGTAGCTCCATACGCTCTTTAGCTCCATACGGTCTGTAGCTCCATACGCTCTTTAGCTCCATACGCTCTGTAGCTCCATACGCTCTAGCTTCATACGGTCTGTAGCTCCATACGGTCTGTAGCTCCATACGGTCTGTAGCTCCATACGGTCTGTAGCTCCATACGCTCTGTAGCTCCATACGCTCTGTAGCTCCATACGCTCTGTAGCTCCATACGCTCTGTAGCTCCATACGCTCTGTAGCTCCATACGGTCTGTAGCTCCATACGGTCTGTAGCTCCATACGCTCTGTAGCTCCATACGCTCTGTAGCTCCATACGGTCTGTAGCTCCATACGGTCTGTAGCTCCATACGCTCTGTAGCTCCATACGGTCTGTAGCTCCATACGGTCTGTAGCTCCATACGCTCTGTAGCTCCATACGCTCTGTAGCTCCATACGGTCTGTAGCTCT
>JAAKFY010000027.1:222460-229960 GCA_011823955.1 Dissostichus mawsoni | reverse complement strand
CCCTGATGCGGACGAGAGGCTCCAGTTCCTCCCAAAGGAGTCCAGTGGGTTCAGGTCGGACCCTGATGCTGGACGAGAGCTCCAGTTCACCCCAAAGGAGTCCAGTGGGTTCAGGTCGGACCCTGATGCTGGACGAGAGGCTCCAGTTCCTCCCAAAGGAGTCCAGTGGGTTCAGGTCGGACCCTGATGCTGGACGAGAGGCTCCAGTTCCTCCCAAAGGAGTCCAGGGTTCAGGTCGACCCTGATGCTGGACGAGAGGCTCCAGTTCACCCAAAGGAGTCCAGTGGGTTCAGGTCGGACCCTGATGCTGGACGAGAGGCTCCAGTTCACCCCAAAGGAGTCCAGTGGGTTCAGGTCGTACCCTGATGCTGGACGAGAGGCTCCAGTTCACCCAAAGGAGTCCAGTGGGTTCAGGTCGGACCCTGATGCTGGACGAGAGGCTCCAGTTCACCCCAAAGGAGTCCAGTGGGTTCAGGTCGGACCCTGATGCTGGACGAGAGGCTCCAGTTCACCCCAAGGAGTCCAGTGGGTTCAGGTCGTACCCTGATGCTGGGACGAGAGGCTCCAGTTCACCCCAAGGAGTCCAGTGGGTTCAGGTCGACCCTGATGCTGGACGAGAGGCTCCAGTTCAACCAAGGAGTCCAGTGGGTTCAGGTCGGACCCTGATGCTGGACGAGAGGCTCCAGTTCCTCCCAAAGGAGTCCATTGGGTTCAGGTCGGACCCTGATGCTGGACGAGAGGCTCCAGTTTCCTCCCAAAGGAGTCCATTGGGTTCAGGTCGGACCCTGATGCTGGACGAGAGGCTCCAGTTCCTCCCAAAGGAGTCCAGTGGGTCAGGTCGGACCCTGATGCTGGACGAGAGGCTCCAGTTCCTCCCAAAGGAGTCCAGTGGGTTCAGGTCGGACCCTGATGCTGGACGAGAGGCTCCAGTTAACCCCAAAGGAGTCCAGTGGGTTCAGGTCGGACCCTGATGCTGGACGAGAGGCTCCAGTTCACCCCAAAGGAGTCCAGTGGGTTCAGGTCGTACCCTGATGCTGGACGAGAGGCTCCAGTTCACCCCAAGGAGTCCAGTGGGTTCAGGTCGGACCCTGATGCTGGACGAGAGGCTCAGTTCCCCCAAAGGAGTCAGTGGGTTCAGGTCGGACCCTGATGCGGACGAGAGGCTCCAGTTCACCCCAAAGGAGTCCATTGGGTTCAGGTCGGACCCTGATGCTGGACGAGAGGCTCCAGTTCACCCCAAAGGAGTCCATTGGGTTCAGGTCGGACCCTGATGCTGGACGAGAGGCTCCAGTTCAACCCAAAGGAGTCCAGTGGGTTCAGGTCGGACCCTGATGCTGGACGAGAGGCTCCAGTTCCTCCCAAAGGAGTCCATTGGGTTCAGGTCGGACCCTGATGCTGGACGAGAGGCTCCAGTTCACCCCAAAGGAGTCCAGTGGGTTCAGGTCGGACCCTGATGCTGGACGAGAGGCTCCAGTTCACCCCAAAGGAGTCCAGTGGGTTCAGGTCGGACCCTGATGCTGGACGAGAGGCTCAGTTCACCCCAAAGGAGTCCAGTGGGTTCAGGTCGGACCCTGATGCTGGACGAGAGGCTCCAGTTCACCCCAAAGGAGTCCAGTGGGTTCAGGTCGGACCCTGATGATGCTGGACGAGAGGCTCCAGTTCACCCCAAAGGAGTCCAGTGGGTTCAGGTCGTACCCTGATGCTGGACGAGAGCTCCAGTTCACCCCAAGGAGTCCAGTGGGTTCAGGTCGGACCTGATGCTGGACGAGAGGCTCCAGTTCAACCCAAAGGAGTCCAGTGGGTTCAGGTCGGACCCTGATGCTGGACGAGAGGCTCCAGTTCCTCCCAAAGGAGTCCATGGGTTCAGGTCGGACCCTGATGCTGGACGAGAGGCTCCAGTTCACCCCAAAGGAGTCCAGTGGGTTCAGGTCGGACCCTGATGCTGGACGAGAGGCTCCAGTTCACCCCAAAGGAGTCCAGTGGGTTCAGGTCGACCCTGATGCTGGACGAGAGGCTCCAGTTCACCCCAAAGGAGTCCAGTGGGTTCAGGTCGGACCCTGATGCTGGACGAGAGGCTCCAGTTCAACCCAAAGGAGTCCAGTGGGTCAGGTCGTCGACCCTGATGCTGGACGAGAGGCTCCAGTTCCTCCCAAAGGAGTCCATTGGGTTCAGGTCGGACCCTGATGCTGGACGAGAGGCTCCAGTTCCTCCCAAAGGAGTCCATTGGGTTCAGGTCGGACCCTGATGCTGGACGAGAGGCTCCAGTTCCTCCCAAAGGAGTCCATTGGGTTCAGGTCGGACCCTGATGCTGGACGAGAGGCTCCAGTTCCTCCCAAAGGAGTCCAGTGGGTTCAGGTCGGACCCTGATGCTGGACGAGAGGCTCCAGTTCCTCCCAAAGGAGTCCAGTTGGGTTCAGGTCGGACCCTGATGCTGGACGAGAGGCTCCAGTTCACCCCAAAGGAGTCCAGTGGGTTCAGGTCGGACCCTGATGCTGGACGAGAGGCTCCAGTTCACAAGGAGTCCAGTGGGTTCAGGTCGTACCCTGATGCTGGACGAGAGGCTCCAGTTCACCCCAAAGGAGTCCAGGTGGGTTCAGGTCGGACCCTGATGCTGGACGAGAGGCTCCAGTTCACCCCAAAGGAGTCCAGTGGGTTCAGGTCGGACCCTGATGCTGGACGAGAGGCTCCAGTTCACCCCAAAGGAGTCCATTGGGTTCAGGTCGGACCCTGATGCTGGACGAGAGGCTCCAGTTCACCCCAAAGGAGTCCATTGGGTTCAGGTCGGACCCTGATGCTGGACGAGAGGCTCCAGTTCAACCCAAAGGAGTCCAGTGGGTTCAGGTCGGACCCTGATGCTGGACGAGAGGCTCCAGTTCCTCCCAAAGGAGTCCATTGGGTTCAGGTCGGACCCTGATGCTGGACGAGAGGCTCCAGTTCACCCAAAGGAGTCCAGTGGGTTCAGGTCGGACCCTGATGCTGGACGAGAGGCTCCAGTCCACCCCAAAGGAGTCCAGTGGGTTCAGGTCGGACCCTGATGCTGGACGAGAGGCTCCAGTTCACCCCAAAGGAGTCCAGTGGGTTCGGTCGGACCCTGATGCTGGACGAGAGGCTCCAGTTCACCCCAAAGGAGTCCAGTGGGTTCAGGTCGGACCCTGATGCTGGACGAGAGGCTCCAGTTCACCCCAAAGGAGTCCAGTGGGTTCAGGTCGTACCCTGATGCTGGACGAGAGGCTCCAGTTCACCCCAAGGAGTCCAGTGGGTTTCAGGTCGGACCTGATGCTGGACGAGAGGCTCCAGTTCAACCCAAAGGAGTCCAGTGGGTTCAGGTCGGACCCTGATGCTGGACGAGAGGCTCCAGTTCCTCCCAAAGGAGTCCATTGGGTTCAGGTCGGACCCTGATGCTGGACGAGAGGCTCCAGTTCCTCCCAAAGGAGTCCATTGGGTTCAGGTCAAGTTCTTCCTCCAAACTCCTCACCAGGCCTTCATGGACCGCTTTGTGAGACTCAGTCATGCTGGAAGAGAGAGAGAGAGAGAGAGAGAGAGAGAGAGAGAGAGAGAGAGAGAGAGAGAGAGAGAGAGAGAGAGATGCTGGAATGTGAGCAGATAATGACTGTAGTGATGAGGTGCAGCAGGAATTCACTCTGACAACAACACACACTTTCATCACCACACACTTCATCATCACACAAACACTTTCATCATCACACAAACACACACACACACCTCTGTCTGTGACAGGATGATGTGTGGACAGACAGGAATCTCATATATTATATTCAGAGGACAGCAGAGGAGGGACACGCAGTCTCGGTGTGTCTGAACATTGGTTCAACTTGCATCACCTGTGATAGTGATGAGGGATCAGTTCCATATACTCAACATAAAAATACGTAATATAGTTGAAAATATGATAAAATAGTGCAATAATACAAGATGGAGCAGGTCTCATCCTTTAGCTCCTCTTGTTTAAGATTCTGCCCAAAAGCTTCTCCCTTTCATATTTCTATGTAAACCCTGAAGGAGACGCAGTGAGCTTTCATCCAGAAGGCTCTGATTAATGCACCCAGTTTTGGGTTGGTTAAATATAGGATGTGTGTGTAGCAGCTGTTCAGGGTAGACTGACCGTCTATCAGCGTCTGATGATCCTCCTCCGTAACGTTTAGTTCTTATTCACAGTCTGGAAGGAAGACGTTAGGAGCTGGAGACCAGGTCCAGGAGACCAGGTCCTGGAGACCAGGTCCAGGAGACCAGTGTTCATCTGTATTCCTCAGTGTGATGATATGGGATCAGCCTTATAAGACCTGTTTGGAGCTCTCTCTCTCCCTCTCTCTCCCTCTCTCCTCTCTCTCTCTCTCTACCTGATGAATACAGCTGCTTCTGAGGAGCTGCTGGTGGTTAGGACTGGAGCTCTCTCCCTCTCTCTCTCTCTATCTCTCTCCTCCCTCTTCCCTTCTCTCTCTCTCTCTACCTGATGAATACAGCTGCTTCTGAGGAGCTGCTGGTGGTTAGGACTGGAGCTCTCTCCCTCTCTGCTCTCTCTCTCTCTCTCTCCCTCTCTCTCCTCTTCTCTCTTCTACCTGATGAATACAGCTGCTTCTGAGGAGCTGCTGGTGGGTTAGGACTGGAGCTCTCTCCCTCTCTCCCTCTCTCCCCTCTCTCTCCTCTCTCCCTCTCTCTCTACCTGATGAATAAACCTGCTTCTGAGGAGCTGCTGGTGGTTAGGACTGGAGCTCTCTCCTCTCTCCCTCTCTCTCTCTCTCCCTCTCTCCCTCTCTCTCTCTCTCTCTCTCTACCTGAGAATAAACCTGCTTCTGAGGAGCTGCTGGTGGTTAGGACTGGAGCTCTCTCCTCTCTCCCTCTCTCTCTCTCTCTCTCCCTCTCTCTTTCTCTCTCTCCTCTCTCTACCTGATGAATAAACCTGCTTCTGAGGAGCTGCTGGTGGTTAGGACTGGAGCTCTCTCCTCTCTCCCATCTCTCTCTCTCTCTCTCTCTCTACCTGATGAATACAGCTGCTATGAATCCCAAGAGCTGATACTCCTTTGGCCTCGTGTCAGTTTACTTCTACTTGTGTTTATTTAAATATATATTATAATAGATGTATTATATTGCTGCTTCGCCCCGGAAGGAGAAACTGAATATCCCCCGGATATAAAAGTGGCTCTTTATTGATCAAAAACTAAACTCCAGCTCCATGTCTGTCCAATCACATCTGACTCTGAGAGACGTGTGAAACTAACTAACCCTTCCATGCCAGTCGAAGTTTATCCAATGCTGAAGACGTTCCCTCTTCAGATCAAAATACAGAGGGAAGTAAATACGTCAGTGTGTGGGTGATATACCAACAGACTACATGAAGACACACACACACACACACACACACAACACACACCACACACACCACACACACACACACACACACACACACACACACACACACACAGCAGTCCTTAGAGGGAGAATCTCTGGTGTTGGGTTCAGGTGGGGATGTTTTCCTGTGTGTGTGTGTGTGTGGTGTTGTGTGTGTGTGTGTGTGTGTGTGTGTGTGTGTGTGAGAGTGTGGTGTGTGTCTGTGTGAGAGGTGTGTGTGGGTGTGTGTGTGAGAGGTGTGTGAGAGGTGGTGTGTGTGTGTGTGTGTGTGTGAGAGGTGTGTGTGAGAGGTGTGTGAGAGTGTGTGTGAGTGTGTGTATGTGTGTGTGTGTGAGAGGTGTGTGTGGTGTGTGTGTGTGAGGTGTGTGTGTGTGTGGTGTGTGGTGTGTGTGAGAGGTGTGTTTGTGTGTGTGTGAGTGTGTGTGGTGTATGTGTGTGAGAGGTGTGTGTGTGTGTGTGTGTGTGTGTGTGTGTGGAGAGGGTGGTGTGTGTGGTGGTGTGGTGTGGTGTGTGTGGTGTGTGTGTGTGAGTGTGGGTGTGTGTGTGTGAGAGGTGTGTGGTGTGTGAGAGGTGTGTGTGTGTGTGTGTGTGAGGGTGTGAGAGGTGTGGTGTGTGTGTGTGAGTGGTGTGTGAGAGGTGTGGTGTGGTGTGTGAGAGAGGTGTGGTGTGTGTGTGTGTGTGTGTGTGTGTGTGTGTGTGTGTGTGTGTGTCATCATATATCTGTAGTGAATGAACACTTCATGGACTCAGTGAAGTGTTCATTCACTACAGTCTGTGTTTACAGAGTAATTTACGCACTGCAGATGTTATTTAAAATGCACACACACACACACACACACACACACACACACCATGTTTTCTGCAGGGTGTGCCCCCCTCAGACTGAGTGTCTGTTTCTAAACTGAGAGATGAATGAACACATGCTCCTGTCAATCACTCTCAGCGTCACACACACACACACACAACACACACCACACACACACACACACACACACACACACACACATCATATCTGAGCTAACAAACACTCCAGAGAAACAGAGGAGCTGTTTAACCCTCACATCTGTGTGTGTGTGTGTGTGTGTGTGTGTGTGTGTTTAGGTGTGTGTGTGTGTGTGGGTGTGTGAGAGGTGTGTGTGTGTGAGAGGTGTGTGTGTGTGTGTGTGGTGTGGTGAGAGGTGTGTGTGTGGTGTGTGTGAGAGGTGTGTGGGTGTGTGTGAGAGGTGTGTGAGAGGTGTGTGTTGTGTGTGTGTGGTGTGTGTGGTGTGTGTGTTGTGGTGTATGTGTGTGTGTGTGAGAGGTTGTGGTGTGTGTCTGTGTGAGAGGTGTGTGTGTGTGTGTGGTGTGTGTGTGAGAGGTGTGTGTGTGTGTGTGTGTGTGTGTGTGTGTGAGAGAGGTGTGTGAGAGGTGTGGTGTGTGTGGTGTGTGTGAGAGGTGTGGTGTGTGTGTGTGTGTGTGAGAGGTGTGTGAAGTGGTGTGTGTGTGGTGGTGTAGTGTGTGTGTGAGAGGGTGTGTGTGTGTGAGAGGTGTGTGAGGGTGTGTTTGTGTGAGAGGTGTGTGAGAGGTGTGGTGTGTGTGTGGTGTGTGTGTGTGTGTGAGGTGTGTGAGAGGTGGGTGTGTGTGTGTGTGTGGTGTGTGTGTGTGTGTGTGTGTGTGTTGTGTGTGTGTGAGTGTGTGTGGTGTATGTGTGTGAGAGGTGTGTGAGAGGTGGTGTGTGTGTGTGTGGTGTGTGTCTGTGTGAGTGTGTGGGTGTGTGTGTGAGAGGTGTGTGTGTGTGTGTGGTGTGTGAGAGGTGTGTGTGTGAGTTGTGTGAGAGGTGTGTGTGTGTGTGAGTGGTGTGTGAGAGGTGTGGTTGTGTGTGGTGTGTGTGTGTGTGTGTGTGTGTGTGTGTGTGTGTGTGTGTGTGTGTGTGGTGTGTGTGGTGGTGTGTGTGTGTGTGTGTGTTACACCAGAGATCTGATGTTATTCTCTATCTCCTGCTTCAGATACAGGTGTTTGGTAACGTGAGTCTGAAACTCTGACAGATTACAGAGATCAATCCAAGTGTTCGAAATGAGTACTAACGTCTGTAGGTAACATGACTCCCGTGGGACTGGGACTGCAGCTACCCCTCTCTCTCTCTCTCTCTCTCTC
>JAAKFY010000027.1:214960-219960 GCA_011823955.1 Dissostichus mawsoni | reverse complement strand
TGTGTGGGTGATGTGTGTGTGTGTGGTTGGGTGGGAGGTGTGTGTGTGTGTGGGTGGAGTGTGTGTGTGTGTGTGTGGTTAACACCTAGCAGCCTAGCAGTCAGTCACTCTTAAGGCCCGGACACACCAAGCCGATTTTGGCCGACGATGAGCGTCGACATGCCCTACTCAGATTGGTTTGTCCCGCCCGTCGGGTCTTTTCAGCCCGGGCCGACGCCTTTTCGGTGAATCGGTCGGCAGTCGGCCAAAGGCGTCGGCAAAAGAAATCCCTCTGATTGGCTGTTCAGCTAGCGAATCAGTGCATGAGAAGCGAAGCGGAAGTGAGGGACCCAAACAACGATTAAGAAGGCAAATGTGAGATTTCATTGAACTCCAGCTCTCGACAGGTTCGGGAAAGCCCCGTGATCTCGCTGTAGAGGGGAAATGGAACGCACACCGCTATTTGTTGTTTGTTTTATATCACGCAGTCTGTTCTTCTTCTCTCTCGGTTATCACGCAGTCTATCTTCCGGGTGTTGCCTCTTTTGAATGACGAATACACACTACCGCCGCCTGCTGGTAAGGAGAGTTATTGCCACTCAGCAGCTCGTACGTGCTTCTTGGCCGTCGGCTGAAGTCTTTGCGGTGTGTTCCAGTGCGACACATGGCCAAGACGCAGGAGACGTGAGGCGACACAACAGTCGGGGTCCGTCTTTGTCTTTGGTGTCAGCTTGGTGTGTCGGGCCTTTAAGCTGTTCTGAAGAAGGTAAACACAGTCAAGGCGGTGCGTAAAAAGGCACAGTTCTTTACGCGCTGGTGCTGCACTTCTCTGAGGCGGAGTACACGTCCCGCTGCCTCCTGATGCTGCAGCCATTTCATGAAGGGAAGGAGGTTTTCCTTCTATAAACAGCTGTGGGCAGCAGATACTGTGAGAGTCACAGACATGACTTCATAGATCAAGGCAGACTGGTTCACTCTCCTGTTTTGCCGATCCGGTGCTTGAACAAATAGCTCTACACCCCTGGCCGACATGTCCTTAAAATGAAGTCCGACTTTGAAATATATCTCAAATAATGTATGCACTTTCATTTCCCCACATAAACACAACAGTCTGCAATGAAACGGTAGTCTCCTGTGTGCTCCACTTCCTACTTTGCGCACCAGTAACTTTCTCGTGCGCACGAGAGGCTGAGACCTTAGGCTGAGCCGCCGAATCCCTCGGAACACCATAAAAGCCATTTTCAACTGTTTTCTGGTGAAAGTTTAACTAGGCTACTGGATGAAATAATATGACTGGTATAGGTTCTGATAAAATATTTGTATATATTTATAATTCTGCAAATATTACGATAAACTCACAGCTATTTCGCGTGTGTGGTCCACACCCAGCACAGAACAGGTTTGTGTGTCATGGCTGAGCCTCTGACTGTTCATCAAACCTGCAGAGCCTGAGAGAGGATTAAATATGATCCAGAACCCCCCCCACACACACACACACACACCACACACACACCCACACACACACACACCACACACACACACACACACTTCCTCCTCTTCCTCCTCCTCAGTAACAACAGAGACAGCAGGATGAAAAGAGTCACTGTAATACCATTCATCAGTTTTCAGGCTGACTGATTGAATATAGTCTGAACCCCAAGCTGTAACATCCCATGCTCTGCTTTTCAAAATAAAAGCCCTGCAGCTCTGTGGAAGCAGCAAAGTCAGGACAAGCTAATGCTACTTTGTTTGCAGTTTAACTCACTAGTGTTTCTGATAGAGTTATCAACACGGTGAATCCTCTGTATCTGGTATTCTGTGATGTATGGATATTATCCCCAGTGTTCCCCAAAGTGATGCTGGCCCCCCCCCCCCCCCCACACTGTCACCTGACACCCTGCTGCTGATCCACATCCTGCTGCTGAGTCACTGCCCAAAATACTGATTATAATAACACTCTGTCCCTTCTACATGTATATCTCTACAGTCTGTCCCCTTCTACATGTATATATCTACAGTCTGTCCCTTCTACATGTATATCTCTACAGTCTGTCCCTTCTACATGTATATCTCTACACTCTGTCCCTTCTACATGTATATCTCACACTCTGTCCCTTCTACATGTATATCTCTACACTCTGTCCCTTCTACATGTATATCTCCACAGTCTGTCCCTTCTACATGTATATCTCTACAGTCTGTCCCTTCTACATGTATATATCTACAGTCTGTCCCTTCTACATGTATATCTCTACACGTCTGTCCCTTCTACATGTATATCTCTACAGTCTGTCCCTTCTACATGTATATCTCTACAGTCTGTCCCTCCTATATATTTCTGATTCTACAGTCTGTAGAATCAGTCTGTCCCTTCTACATGTATATCTCCACGTCTGTCCCTTCTACATGTATATCTCCACAGTCTGCCCTTCTACATGTATATCTCTACAGTCTGTCCCTTCTACATGTATATCTCCACAGTCTGTCCCTTCTACATTGTATATCTCTACAGTCTGTCCCTTCTACATGTATATCTCTACTGTCTGTTCCTTCTACATGTATATCTCTACAGTCTGTCCCTTCTACATGTATATCTCTACAGTCTGTCCCTTCTGCATGTATATCTCTACAGTCTGTCCCTTCTACATGTATATCTCTACAGTCTGTCCCTTCTACATGTATATCTCTACTGTCTGTCCCTTCTACATGTATATCTCTACAGTCTGTCCCTTCTACATGTATATCTCCACAGTCTGTCCCTTCTACATGTATATCTACTACAGTCTGTCCCTTCTACATGTATATCTCTACAGTCTGTCCCTTCTATATATATCTGATTCTAGTCTGTCCTTCTACTTTTATATCTCTACAGTCTGTCCCTTCTACATGTATATCTCTACAGTCTGTCCCTTCTACATGTATATCTCCACAGTGTCCCTTCTACATGTATATCTCTACAGTCTGTCCCTTCTACATGTATATCTCTACAGTCTGTCCCTTCTACATGTATATCTCCACAGTCTGTCCCTTCTACATGTATATCTCTACAGTCTGTCCTTCTACATGTATATCTCTACAGTCTGTCCCTTCTACATGTATATCTATACAGTCTGTCCCTCCTATATATTTCTGATTCTACAGTCTGTCCCTTCTATATAGTTCTGATTCTACAGTCTGTCCCTTCTACATGTATATCTCACGTCTGTCCCTTCTACATTTATATCTCTACAGTCTGTCCCTTCTACATGTTATATGTCTACAGTCTGTCCCTTCTATATATATCTGATTCTAGTCTGTCCCTTCTACATGTATATCTCTACAGTCTGTCCCTTCTACATGTATATCTCTACAGTCTGTCCCTCCTATATATTTCTGATTCTACAGTCTGTCCCTTCTATATAGTTCTGATTCTCAGTCTGTCCCTTCTACATGTATATCTCTACAAGTCTTCCCTTCTACATTTATATCTCTACAGTCTGTCCTTCTATATATATCTGATTCTAGTCTGTCCCTTCTACATGTATATCTCTACAGTCTGTCCCTTCTACATGTATATCTCCACAGTCTGTCCCTTCTACATGTATATCTCCACAGTCTGTCCCTTCTACATGTATATCTCTACAGTCTGTCCCTTCTACATGTATATCTCCACAGTCTGTCCCTTCTACATGTATATCTCTACAGTCTGTCCCTTCTACATGTATATCTCTACTGTCTGTTCCTTCTACATGTATATCTCTACAGTCTGTCCCTTCTACATGTATATCTCTACAGTCTGTCCCCTTCTGCATGTATATCTCCACAGTCTGTCCCTTCTACATGTATATCTCCACAGTCTGTCCCTTCTACATGTATATCTCCACAGTCTGTCCCTTCTACATGTATATCTCTACTGTCTGTCCCTTCTACATGTATATCTCCACAGTCTGTCCCTTCTACATGTATATCTCCACAGTCTGTCCCTTCTACATGTATATCTCTACTGTCTGTCCCTTCTACATGTATATCTCTACAGTCTGTCCCTTCTACATGTATATCTCCACAGTCTGTCCTTCTACATGTATATCTATACAGTCTGTCCCTTCTACATGTATATCTCTACAGTCTGTCCCTTCTATATATATCTGATTCTAGTCTGTCCCTTCTACTTTTATATCTCTACAGTCTGTCCCTTCTACATGTATATCTCTACAGTCTGTCCCCTTCTACATGTATATCTCCACAGTCTGTCCCTTCTACATGTATATCTCTACAGTCTGTCCCTTCTACATGTATATCTCTACAGTCTGTCCCTTCTACATGTATATCTCTACAGTCTGTCCCTTCTACATGTATATCTCTACAGTCTGTCCCTTCTACATGTATATCTCTACAGTCTGTCCCTTCTACATGTATATCTCTACAGTCTGTCCCTTCTACATGTATATCTCCACAGTCTGTCCCTTCTACATGTATATCTCTACAGTCTGTCCCTTCTACATGTATATCTTACAGTCTGTCCCTTCTACATGTATATCTCTACAGTCTGTCCCTTCTACATGTATATCTCTACAGTCTGTCCCTTCGACATGTATATCTCCACAGTCTGTCCCTTCTACATGTATATATCTACAGTCTGTCCCTTCTCCATGTATATCTCTACAGTCTGTCCCTTCTACATGTATATCTCTACAGTCTGTCCCTCCTATATATTTCTGATTCTACAGTCTGTCCCTTCTATATAGTTCTGATTCTACAGTCTGTCCCTTCTACATGTATATCTCTACAGTCTGTCCCTTCTACATTTATATCTCTACGTCTGTCCCTTCTACATGTATATCTCTACAGTCTGTCCCTTCTATATATCTGATTCTAGTCTGTCCCTTCTACATGTATATCTCTACAGTCTGTCCTTCTACATGTATATCTCCACAGTCTGTCCCTTCTACATGTATATCTCCACAGTCTGTCCCTTCTACATGTATATCTCTACAGTCTGTCCCTTCTACATGTATATCTCACAGTCTGTCCCTTCTACATTGT
>JAAKFY010000027.1:199960-212460 GCA_011823955.1 Dissostichus mawsoni | reverse complement strand
GAGAGGGCCTCGCCTCGCGGAGGGGGCCTCGCGGAGGGCGCCTCATCTCGCGGAGGGGGCCTCATCTCGCGGAGGGGGCCTCACCTCGCGGAGGGGTCCTCATCTCGCGGAGGGGGCCTCACCTCGCGGAGGGGTCCTCATCTCGCGGAGGGGGCCTCATCTCGCGGAGGGGGCCTCGCGGAGGGGGCCTCGCGGAGAGGGCCTCACCTCGCGGAGAGGGCCTCGCAGAGAGGGCCTCGCCTCGCGGAGGGGGCCTCGCGGAGGGCGCCTCATCTCGCGGAGGGGGCCTCATCTCGCGGAGGGGCCTCACCTCGCGGAGGGGTCCTCATCTCGCGGAGGGGGCCTCATCTCGCGGAGGGGGCCTCATCTCGCGGAGGGGGCCTCACCTCGCGGAGGGGGCCTCATCTCGCGGAGGGGGCCTCATCTCGCGGAGGGGGCCTCAGCTCGCGGAGGGGGCCTCATCTCGCGGAGGGGGCCTCAGCTCGCGGAGGAGGCCTCATCTCGCGGAGGGGTCCTCATCTCGCGGAGGGGCCTCATCTCGCGGAAGGGGCCTCAGCTCGCGGAAGGGGCCTCAGCTCGCGGAGGGAGCCTCAACTGAGCCGCAAATGCGGCGCAACTATGCGCTTATGTAGCGCAATTAGTGTAGGCGCGGCACAGTTTCGCCGCTGCGAGGCCCCCCCGCCCCCCCCGTCGACGCTCGCGACACAGAGGACCTCATCATATAACTTTGCTTGGGGCCACAGGGGCGGCCCTGTTCAGGTGTATATCTTGTTTGACAACTGCCAGATCAAGGCAGTTGTCAAACACAGCTTCTTCCACCTCAGGCAGCTAGCCAAAATAAAGCCTTTTTTAAATAGTGACCTCTTTGAAACGGTAATCCACGCCTTCGTCACCTCCCGCTTGGATTATTGTAATGCACTATATATGGGGATAAGTGCGTCCTCCCTTGCTCGCTTGCAGATGGTGCAAAATGCAGCAGCACGGCTCCTAACTGGCACACACAAACACGAGCACATTTCCCCCATTTTATCTTCACTCCACCGGCTGCCCGTTCATTCGAAGATTCATTTTAAAACTCTTTTATTTACAGGGTTCCCGCGGGGTCTTAAAAAGTCTTACATTTGATAATCTGAATTGAAGGCCTTAAAAAGGTCTTAAATATGACCAAAAAAATAAGAAAGGTCTTAAATATGATTTAGAAGGTCTTAAAGATGATGGGATTTGAAAGGTGCTTCTGTGTAGCGATCGCGTCTGAATGTGTTTTGGGGGAAATGTCCGGGCTGCAAAGTAACCAGGACGGTGAGAGCCTTTCAGTTCCTCCAACAATTTGTATTGAAATAAATCAACATGGAACCAGTAATCCCTAACTTTGTTTCCCCCGGCCCCTTATTGGAGAACACCCAGCTAGTAACCTAGCAACCAAGCTTCAGCTAGCGGCAGTCAGAAACTCATGTATCTTCAAATCTACTTACAAATAAATATGGGGAAGTGTAAGTTCAACCGTATTTGGTTGGAAAACATCGGATCTAGTGCTTGGTTGAAACCAGTGGAGGGAACGTGTTTGAAGCCCGCTGCACCTTTTGCAAAAATAAAATAGCGTTTGTTTTGCTAATTTAGCATTAGCTAGTGCAGCGTTAGCTAGTGCAGCGTTAGCTAGTGCAGCAGCTCCCGCAACAACACCGGGGGACCTCCGGGCGACGTTTGGGTCCACGTCAACCCTGAAAGCGGCGGTGCTGTAGACGCTAAATACCAATCATACAACAGCATGAAGGCAGCAGAGCTCTGAATATAGCTCTTGTCACTCTCTCACACACACACACACACAACACACACACACACACACACACACACACACACACCACACACACACCACACACACACACACACACACACACACACACACACAAGATGTAGATGTAGAAAAGATGTAGTCACAAAACACAGATTTGGGGGAAGCTGGGATTAATCGGAACATGAGAATACACAGACACAGACAGACAGAAGGAAGAAGGAAGAACAAGCACTCCCTTAGGATAGGTTGAGGAAAAGGGTAGCAAGTAAGAGAGTAAGAAACAGAGGTGGAGAGGCACACGCAGGGAGCAAGGTCCCCACTGGAGCCTTAGTTGGGATTGATGAGAGGTAAGGAGGTAAGCTGTGAATACGGTCTGAACACTCCCCGGCCTGAATAAGCCTCTCTGCAACCTGTTTCCCTCTAATAAAACCTCGAGAGGTCAGAGAGGGGAAAGGTTACGTTTATTCTGGTGTTTGTTTTGTGTTGTATCTTTTATTTTAAATGATGTTTGTGAGCTGAGCTGTGTGATTTTATGTTTGATATATCTCTCTGTACAGCACTTTGGTGGAGGTTTTAAAGTGCTATATAAATAAAGTTGGATTGGATATCTGTATTTAGAACAAAAGTGTCTCCTCTCCTCAGGACAGTGAGTCTGTGGACCTCTACCTGCAGGAGACCCTCTCCTCTCTGTTCCCCCCCTATCACCTGACGGCCCCCACCCTCCTGCCTCAGGTGAGCTGCGTGCTGCAGGGTCGTTACCATGGCGATGCCCTGAACTACCTGCTGAACTTCCTGTTGCCAGGCAAACAGCTGCTGGAGGATCTGAAGCAGCACGCCTGCGTGAGTATTATTATCAATATTATATATATTAAATATCCCAGGTGCAGTACGAGGGTCTCCCCTCCCCCCAGGTGCAGTATGAGGGTCTCCCCCTCCCCCCCAGGTGCAGTATGAGGGTCTCCCCCTCCCCCCCAGGTGCAGTACGAGGGTCTCCCCCTCCCCCCCAGGTGCAGTATGAGGGTCCCCCTCCCCCCCAGGTGCAGTATGAGGGTCTCCCCCTCCCCCCAGGTGCAGTACGAGGGTCTCCCCCTCCCCCCCAGGTGCAGTATGAGGGTCTCCCCCTCCCCCCCAGGTGCAGTATGAGGGTCTCCCCCTCCCCCCAGGTGCAGTACGAGGGTCTCCCCCTCCGGAGGTTAGGGCGGTATAACACCTGGAGGAGGTGTTATACCACCCTAACCTCTCCCCCTCTCTCCCCCCAAGGTGCAGTTTGAGGGCCCTCCCCTCCCCCCCCAGGTGTTATACCACCCTAACCTCTCCCCCTCCACCCCCAGGTGCAGTACGAGGGTCTCCCCCTCCCCCCCGGCTGGCCTCTCTGCCTCCAGGAGAAAGTGGTGGTGCAGCTCAGCCCTCTGGATCTGAAGCTCCAACAGGGAGACTTCTACTTCCTGCTGTCTCCCCCCCCTCCCTCCTCCCCCCGGCTCCCCGCCTGCTCCTGGTGAGCGCCGCCCCCTGCAGGCAGCATGACGAACAGCAGGAGGTGCAGCAGGAGGTGCAGGTAACTGCTGTTTCAATAGTTACTTTACCTTGCCTTGTCTTACCTTGCCTTGTCTTACCTTGCCTTGTCTTGTCTTCCCTTGCCTTGTCTTACCTTGCCTTCCCTTACCTTGCCTTGTCTTGTCTTACCTTGTCTTACCTTACCTTGTCTTCCCTTGCCTTCCCTTACCTTGCCTTGTCTTACCTTGCCTTGTCTTACCTTGTCTTACCTTGCCTTGTCTTACCTTGCCTTGCCTTACCTTGCCTTGCCTTGTCTTACCTTGCCTTGCCTTGTCTTGTCTTCCCTTGCCTTCCCTTACCTTGCCTTGTCTTACCTTGCCTTGCCTTGTCTTCCCTTACCTTGCCTTGTCTTGTCCCTTGCCTTCCCTTGTCTTACCTTGCCTTGTCTTACCTTACCTTGCCTTGTCTTACCTTGCCTTGCCTTGCCTTGTCTTACCTTGCCTTGTCTTACCTTGCCTTGCCTTGTCTTGTCTTCCCTTGCCTTCCCTTACCTTGCCTTACCTTGTCTTGTCTTCCCTTGCCTTCCCTTACCTTGCCTTGTCTTCCCTTGCCTTCCCTTACCTTGCCTTGCCTTGTCTTGTCTTCCCTTGCCTTCCCTTACCTTACCTTATCTTGCCTTACCTTGTCTTACCTTGTCTTACCTTACCTTACCTTACCTTGCCTTGTCTTACCTTGCCTTGTCTTGTCTTCCCTTGCCTTCCCTTACCTTGCCTTGTCTTACCTTGCCTTGCCTTGGCTTGTCTTGTCTTCCCTTGCCTTCCCTTACCTTGCCTTGTCTTACCTTGTCTTCCTTGCCTTCCCTTACCTTGCCTTGTCTTCCCTGCCTTGTCTTACCTTGCCTTGTCTTACCTTGCCTTGTCTTACCTTGCCTTGCCTTGTCTTACCTTACCTTGCCTTGTCTTACCTTGCCTTGCCTTGCCTTGTTTTACCTTGCCTTGTCTTGTCTTCCCTTGCCTTGTCTTACCTTGCCTTCCCTTACCTTGTCTTCCCTTGCCTTCCCTTACCTTGCCTTGTCTTACCTTGCCTTGTCTTACCTTGCCTTGCCTTGCCTTGTCTTGTCTTACCTTGTCTTACCTTACCTTGTCTTACCTTGCCTTGTCTTACCTTGCCTTGTCTTACCTTGCCTTGTCTTGTCTTCCCTTGCCTTGTCTTACCTTGCCTTCCCTTACCTTGCCTTGCCTTGTCTTGTCTTACCTTACCTTGCCTTGTCTTGTCTTCCCTTGCCTTGTCTTACCTTGCCTTGTCTTCCCTTGCCTTCCCTTCCTTGCCTTGTCTTGTCTTACCTTGTCTTACCTTACCTTACCTTATCTTGCCTTACCTTGCCTTGTCTTACCTTGTCTTACCTTACCTTACCTTGCCTTGTCTTACCTTACCTTACCTTGCCTTACCTTGCCTTACCTTGCCTTGTCTTGTCTTCCCTTGCCTTGCCTTGTCTTCCCTTGCCTTCCCTTACCTTGCCTTGCCTTGTCTTGTCTTCCCTTGCCTTCCCTTACCTTATCTTGCCTTACCTTGTCTTACCTTGTCTTACCTTACCTTACCTTGCCTTGCCTTGCCTTGTCTTACCTTACCTTACCTTGCCTTACCTTACCTTACCTTAACTTGCCTTACCTTACCTTACCTTGCCTTGTCTTACCTTACCTTGCCTTGCCTTACCTTGCCTTGTCTTACCTTACCTTGTCTTACCTTACCTTACCTTGCCTTGCCTTGCCTTGTCTTACCTTACCTTACCTTACCTTACTTGCCTTACCTTGCCTTACCTTACCTTGCCTTACCTTGTCTTACCTTACCTTGCCTTGCCTTACCTTGCCTTGTCTTACCTTACCTTACCTTACCTTGCCTTGCCTTGCCTTGTCTGGCCTTACCTTGCCTTGTCTTGCCTTACCTTACCTTACCTTACCTTACCTTACCTTGCCTTGCCTTGCCTTGTCTGGCCTTACCTTACCTTACCTTACCTTGCCTTGCCTTGCCTTGCCTTGCCTTGTCTGGCCTTACCTTACCTTACCTTACTTGCCTTGCCTTGCCTTGTCTGGCCTTACCTTACCTTACCTTACCTTACCTTACCTTACCTTGCCTTGCCTTGCCTTGCCTTGCCTTGTCTGGCCTTACCTTACCTTACCTTGCCTTACCTTGCCTTGTCTTACCTTACCTTACCTTGCCTTACCTCACCTTGTCTTGTCTTGCCTTGTCTTGTCTTGTCTTGTCTCACCTCACCTTGTCTTGTCTTGCCTTGTCTTGTCTTACCTCACCTTGTCTTGTCTTGCCTTGTCTTGTCTTGTCTTACCTCACCTTACCTTGCCTTACCTTGCCTTGTCTGGCCTTACCTTGCCTTACCTTGTCTTGACCTTACCTTACCTTGCCTTACCTTGTCTTGTCTTACCTCACCTTACCTTGCCTTACCTTGCCTTGTCTGGCCTTACCTTGCCTTACTTGTCTTGTCTTACCTTACCTTGCCTTACCTTGCCTTGTCTTACCTTACCTTACCTTGCCTTGCCTTACCTTGTCTTGTCTTGTCTTACCTCACCTTGTCTTACCTTGCCTTGCCTTACCTTGTCTTGTCTTGTCTTACCTCACCTTGTCTTACCTTGCCTTACCTTGCCTTGTCTTACCTTACCTTACCTTGCCTTGCCTTACCTTGTCTTGTCTTGTCTTACCTCACCTTGTCTTGTCTTGCCTTGTCTTGTCTTGTCTTGTCTTACCTCACCTTGTCTTGTCTTGCCTCACCTTGTCTTGTCTTGCCTTGTCTTGTCTTGTCTTACCTCACCTTGTCTTGTCTTGCCTTGTCTTGTCTTGCCTTACCTCACCTTGTCTTGTCTTGCCTTGTCTTGTCTTGTCTTACCTCACCTTGTCTTGTCTTGCCTTGCCTTGTCTTGTCTTGCCTTACCTCACTTGTCTTATCTTGCCTTGTCTTGTCTTGTCTTACCTCACCTTGTCTTGTCTTACCTCACCTTGCCTTGTCTTACCTCACCTTGTCTTATCTTGCCTTGTCTTACCTCACCTTGTCTTGTCTTACCTCACCTTGCCTTGTCTTACCTCATCTTGTCTTATCTTGCCTTGTCTTACCTCCTTGTCTTATCTTGCCTTGTACCTCACCTTGTCTTGTCTTGCCTTATCTCATCTTATCTTCTCTACCTCAGGTAGAGCATCTGCTCAGCATGGAGTGGCTGGACTCAGTGAACAGGAGGAGAGGAGTTCCTCCGCTGCAGCGCCTCCTTCTGGCCACCGGGGGCGACGTGTTCACGCTCCCTGGGAGGACCTGGTGTTCCCACAGTACATCAGCCAATCAGCAGCAGCAGCCAGAGGAAACTGGAGACATCGGCCAATCAGCAGCCAGCAGCCAGGGGAAGACTAGAGACATCAGCCAATCAGCAGCCAGCAGCCAGGGGAACACTGGAGAAATCGGCCAATCAGAGTCAGAGGGGGAGGAGTCCGAGGGAGTATGTGGAGCTGAAGGAAGAGCCCCTCCCCCGTTTCTCCCCTCAGAAAGGATCCTTAACGCAGAGCATCAGCCTGCAGCACCGCGCACACACTCCACAACACACACACACCTCACAACACACACTCTGCTGCACACACACTCCACAACACAACCTGTACACACAACTCACAACACACCCTCTGCTGCTGCTTCACACACATCTTTCCATACGCACAAGCTCACTGCTGCACACACACACCAAAACACCCCATACACTCCAATGCTGCTACACACACACTTAAAAACAGTCAAACTAGCTGCTGCACACACACTTCACTATCACACACCACTGCTGAACACCCACACAAAAACACTCACACCACTTTGATGCTGCTGCACACACCTCAGCCCTCTTACACACACTGCTGCACTCACACTTCAGCCCTCTCACACACACACTGCTATACACACCTTCAGCTCTCTCACACACACTCTGCTGCACACACACTTCATCCCTCTCACACACACTCCTCACACACTGATTTGTGCTCCCGGCTCCTCGAGGAGGTCTTCCTCACCCCCCCTCCTTCTCATCCTCCTTCAGTGTGACGTCACAGGAGCCAATAGGAGGTGAGGACTCTCATTCTGAAAATCACTCAGTTCAAACACTCCCTGAGGACTCTTATTCTGAAAAGACTCGGTACAAACACTACCTGAGGACTCTTATTCTGAAAAAGACTCGGTACAAACACTACCTGAGGACTCTTATTCTGAAAAAGACTCGGTACAAAACTACCTGAGGACTCTTATTCTGAAAAAGACTCGGTACAAACACTACCTGAGGACTCTTATTCTGAAAAAGACTCGGTACAAACACTCCTTCAGGACTCTTATTCTGAAAAAGACTCGGTACAAACACTCCTTCAGGACTCTTATTCTGAAAAAGACTCGGTACAAACACTACCTGAGGACTCTTATTCTGAAAAAGACTCGGTACAAACACTCCTTCAGGACTCTTATTCTGAAAAGACTCGGTACAAACACTCCTTCAGGACTCTTATTCTGAAAAAGACTCGTACAAACACTACCTGAGGACTCTTATTCTGAGAAAGACTCGTACAAACACTACCTGAGGACTCTTATTCTGAGAAAGACTCGGTACAAACACTCCTTCAGGACTCTTATTCTGAAAAAGACTCGGTACAAACACTCCTTCAGGACTCTTATTCTGAAAAAGACTCGGTACAAACACTCCTTCAGGACTCTTATTCTGAAAAAGACTCGGTACAAACACTACCTGAGGACTCTTATTCTGAGAAAGACTCGGTACAAACACTACCTGAGGACTCTTATTCTGAGAAAGACTCGGTACAAAACACTCCTTCAGGACTCTTATTCTGAAAAAGACTCGGTACAAACACTCCTTCAGGACTCTTATTCTGAAAAGACTCGGTACAAACACTACCTGAGGACTCTTATTCTGTAAAAGACTCGGTACAACACTCCCTGAGGACTCTTATTCTGAAAAGACTCGGTACAAAGCACTACCTGAGGACTCTTATTCTGAAAAAGACTCGGTACAAACACCCTGAGGACTCTTATTCTGAAAAAGACTTGGTACAAACACTCCCTGAGGACTCTTATTCTGAAAAAGACTCGGTACAAGCACTTCCTGAGGACTCTTATTCTGAAAAAGACTCTGTACAAGCACTTCCTGAGGACTCTTATTCTGAAAAAGACTCGGTACAAGCACTTCCTGAGGACTCTTATTCTGAAAAAGACTCGGTACAAACACTACCTGAGGACTCTTATTCTGAAAAAGACTCGGTACAACAGTCCTGAGGACTTTTATTCTGAAAAAGACTCGGTACAAGCACTACTGAGGACTCTTATTCTGAAAAAGACTCGGTACAAGCACTTCCTGAGGACTCTTATTCTGAAAAGACTCGGTACAAACACTCCTTCAGGACTCTTATTCTGAAAAAGACTCGGTACAAGCACTTCCTGAGGACTCTTATTCTGAAAAAGACTCGGTACAAACACTCCCTGAGGACTCTTATTCTGAAAAAGACTCGGTACAAGCACTACCTGAGGACTCTTATTCTGAAAAAGACTCGTACAAACACTCCTTCAGGACTCTTATTCTGAAGGAGACTCGGTACCAACACTTCCTGAGGACTCTTATTCTGAAAAAGACTCGGTACCCACACTTCCTGAGGACTCTTATTCTGAAAGAGACTCGGTACCCACACTTCCTGAGGAGTCCAACACACCAGCGATGGATTGTAAACGTGAGGAGTCTGAAGATAGACAGGAAGTGAAGGAGGAGGAAGAGGAGAAGGATGAAGAGGAGGAGCTTGGTGGAGGAAGAGCTGCAGACCTTCAGACTGAAGGTACACAAACGTTTCTCCTCCATTTCTGTTTTTCCTCCTGCTTTCATCCCAAACACATCCTCATTTATCACCTCCTCCCTTCCTCTTCCTGCTCTGATTGACTGAACTAGTTCTCCCTTCCTCCCTTTTAACCTCCCTCCTCCATGACCTCCTCTAGCACTTCCTGTTAGTGTCAGGTTCTCTCCTGTGATCATCTGATGTAAGAACTGGGAGGAATTGCACGCTAAGCTAACTGGGTACCTTTAGCATTTTTCAACCAGGACTCATGTTTACCTGGTTAGGGAACAAGAGTTTGTATTGGTCCAATTCAGCTCATTTAGCCCCTCCTCCTACTTCCTGTTCTAGCTGAAACAGTCTTAGTTCTTCTGGTTTAGCATTAGCAACACGGTAAAAGAAAGTACCTTTCTAACAAGCTAGCTAACGTTCACTATCTAACTGGTTAGCTAGGTTGCGTTAAGTACCTTTCTTACTAGTTAGCTAGCGATTGTTAGCTATCTAGCTTGCTATCTTTAATTAGTGTCTAGTTCATTTTAATATGAATTATTATGTGACCCTCTGGTTAGACTGAAAGTGATCAGATATTGGTAATCTAAATAGTTCAAGATGCTTGTAGTTAATAACATTTAGAACCAGTTTCTCTGGCAGGTAAAGGTGCATACAGTTGTTGATGACATGTTAGTCCAGTTGAATGTTGAAGCTAACTAGTTAATCCAGATATTAATGTTTGGATCCATTTATGATTTAAAAAAGTGTCAGCTGAATAAGAAGACACTTAGAGATCAGAAAGACATTTAAAATATTCAGATGTGTGTCCTTAATAACCTTATTATCATACAGAGGAGTGCAGTATGAGTGAAGTGTGTCTCCTCTCTCAACAGACCTCAGCCCTGCTGGTCCCAGTCCAACAGAACCAGAACCATCTGCAGCCTCAGTGCCAGTGCAGACCTCCCAGTGCAGGCTCTACAGCGAGCTGCTGAGGTCTGCTGCTGCTGTCTGCCAGGTGAGAGGAACCTCCAGAGCCAGGTTCAGAGCCAGGTTCAGAGCCAGGTTCAGAGCCAGGTCCAGAGCCAGGTCCAGAGCCAGGTCCAGAGCCAGGTCAGAGCCAGGTTCAGAGCCAGGTTCAGAGCCAGGTCCAGAGCCAGGTCCAGAGCCAGGTTCAGAGCCAGGTTCAGAGCCAGGTTCAGAGCCAGGTTCAGAGCCAGGTCCAGAGCCAGATTCAGAGCCAGGTCCAGAGCCAGGTCCAGAGCCAGGTCCAGAGCCAGGTTCAGAGCCAGGTTCAGAGCCAGGTTCAGAGCCAGGTCCAGAGCCAGGTCCAGAGCCAGGTCCAGAGCCAGGTCCAGAGCCAGGTTCAGAGCAGGTCCAGAGCCAGGTTCAGAGCCAGGTCCAGAGCCAGGTCCAGAGCCAGGTTCAGAGCCAGTTCAGAGCCAGGTCCAGAAACAGGTTCGGAAACAGGTTCAGAGCCAGTCCAGAGCAGGTCCAGAGCCAGGTTCAGAGCCAGGTTCAGAACAGGTTCAGAGCCAGGTCCAGAGCCAGGTCCAGAGCCAGGTTCAGAGCCAGGTCAGAGCCAGGTCCAGAGCCAGGTCCAGAGCCAGGTTCAGAGCCAGGTTCAGAGCCAGGTTCAGAGCCAGGTTCAGAAACAGGTTCAGAGCCAGGTCCAGAGCCAGGTCCAGAGCCAGGTCAGAGCCAGGTCCAGAGCCAGGTTCCAGAGCCAGGTCCAGAAACAGGTTCAGAAACAGGTTCAGAGCAAGGTTCAAACAGGTCCAGAGCCAGGTCCAGAGCCAGGTTCAGAGCCAGGTCAGAGCCAGGTCCAGAAACAGGTTCAGAAACAGGTTCAGAGCCAGGTTCAGAAACAGGTCAGAAACAGGTCCAGAGCCAGGTCCAGAGCCAGGTTCCAGAAACAGGTTCAGAGCCAGGTTCAGAAACGGTTCAGAGCCAGGTCCAGAGCCAGGTTCAGAAACAGGTTCAGAAACAGGTCCAGAGCCAGGTCCAGAGCCAGGTTCAGAAACAGGTTCAGAGCCAGGTTCAGAAACAGGTTCAGAGCCAGGTTCAGAAACAGGTTCAGAGCCAGGTTCAGAGCCAGGTTCAGAAACAGGTTCAGAGCCAGGTTCAGAAACAGGTTCAGAGCCAGGTCCAGAGCCAGGTTCCAGAGCCAGGTTCAGAGCCAGGTCCAGAGCCAGGTCAGAGCCAGAGCCAGGTTCAGAGCCAGGTTAAGAGCCAGGTCCAGAAACAGGTTCAGAAACAGGTTCAGAGCCAGGTTCAGAAACAGGTTCAGAGCCAGGTTCAGAAACAGGTCCAGAGCCAGGTCCAGAGCCAGGTCCAGAGCCAGGTTCAGAAACAGGTTCAGAGCCAGGTTCAGAGCCAGGTCCAGAAACAGGTTCAGAAACAGGGCCAGAGCCAGGTTCAGAACAGGTTCAGAGCCAGGTCCAGAGCCAGGTCCAGAAACAGGTCCAGAAACAGGTCCAGAACAGGTTCAGAAACAGGCCAGAGCCAGGTTCTGAACCTGGTTCTGAACCTGGCTCTGGACCTGGCTCTGAACCTCCAGAGCCAGGTCCAGAGCCAGGTCCAGAGCCAGGTCCAGAGCCAGGTTCAGAGCCAGGTTCAGAGCCAGGTCAGAGCCAGGTTCAGAAACAGGTTCAGAAACAGGTTCAGAGCCAGGTTCAGAGCCAGGCCAGAGCCAGGTCCAGAGCCAGGTCCAGAGCCAGGTCCAGAGCCAGGTCCAGAAACAGGTTCAGAAACAGGTTCAGAAACAGGTTCAGAAACAGGTTCAGAAACAGGTTCAGAAACAGGTTCAGAAACAGGTCAGAGCCAGGTCCAGAAACAGGTTCAGAAACAGGTTCAGAAACAGGTTCAGAGCCAGGTTCAGAGCCAGGTCCAGAAACAGGTTCGAAACAGGTCAGAGCCAGGTTCAGAACAGGTCAGAACAGGTTCAGAAACAGGTTCAGAAACAGGTTCAGAGCCAGGTCCAGAAACAGGTCAGAAACAGGTTCAGAAACAGGTTCAGAGCCAGGTCCAGAAACAGGTTCAGAAACAGGTTCAGAAACAGGTCAGAGCAAGGTTCAGAGCCAGGTTCAGAAACAGGTTCAGAAACAGGTTCCAGAAACAGGTTCAGAAACAGGTTCAGAGCCAGGTCCAGAAACAGGTTCAGAAACAGGTTCAGAAACAGGTTCAGAAACAGGTTCAGAAACAGGTTCAGAAACAGGTTCAGAGCCAGGTTCAGAGCCAGGTCCAGAAACAGGTTCAGAAACAGGTTCAGAAACAGGTTCAGAAACAGGTTCAGAGCCAGGTTCAGAGCCAGGTCCAGAGCCAGGTTCAGAGCCAGGTCCAGAGCCAGGTCCAGAAACAGGTT
>JAAKFY010000027.1:179960-187460 GCA_011823955.1 Dissostichus mawsoni | reverse complement strand
CACAGATTCATCCGCAGTTCCTATTGATCAGAAAAACATCTCAGATTCATCCTCAGTTCCTATTGATCAGAAAAACATCTCCGATTCATCCTCAGTTCCTATTGATCAGAAAAACATCACAGATTCATCCTCAGTTCTTATTGATCAGAAAAACATCTCAGATTCATCCTCAGTTCTTATTGATCAGAAAAACATCTCAGATTCATCCTCAGTTCTTATTGATCAGAAAAACATCTCAGATTCATCCTCAGTTCTATTGATCAGAAAAACATCTCAGATTCATCGTCAGTTCCTATTGATCAGAAAAACATCTCAGATTCATCCTCAGTTCTATTGATCAGAAAAACATCTCAGATTCATCCTCAGTTCCTATTGATCAGAAAAACATCTCAGATTCATCCTCAGTTCCTATTGATCAGAAAAACATCTCAGATTCATCCTCAGTTCTTATTGATCAGAAAAACATCTCAGATTCATCCTCAGTTCTTATTGATCAGAAAAACATCTCAGATTCATCCTCAGTTCCTATTGATCAGAAAAACATCTCAGATTCATCCTCAGTTCCTATTGATCAGAAAAACATCACAGATTCATCCTCAGTTCTTATTGATCAGAAAAACATCCAGATTCATCCTCAGTTCTTATTGATCAGAAAAACATCTCAGATTCATCCTCAGTTCTATTGATCTGAAAAACATCTGATTCATCGTCAGTTCTATTGATCAGAAAAACATCTCAGATTCATCCTCAGTTCTTATTGATGAGAAAAACATCTCAGATTCATCCTCAGTTCCTATTGATCAGAAAAACATCTCAGATTCATCCTCAGTTCTTATTGATCAGAAAAACATCTCAGATTCATCCTCAGTTCCTATTGATCAGAAAAACATCACAGATTCATCCTCAGTTCTTATTGATCAGAAAAACATCTCAGATTCATCCTCAGTTCTTATTGATCAGAAAAACATCTCAGATTCATCCTCAGTTCCTATTGATCAGAAAAACATCTCAGATTCATCCTCAGTTCCTATTGATCAGAAAAACATCACAGATTCATCCTCAGTTCTTATTGATCAGAAAAACATCTCAGATTCATCCTCAGTTCTATTGATCAGAAAAACATCTCACATTCATCCTCAGTTCCTATTGATCAGAAAAACATCACAGATTCATCCTCAGTTCTTATTGATCAGAAAAACATCTCAGATTCATCCTCAGTTCTTATTGATCAGAAAAACATCACAGATTCATCCTCAGTTCTTATTGATCAGAAAAACATCTCAGATTCATCCTCAGTTCCTATTGATCAGAAAAACATCACAGATTCATCCTCAGTTCCTATTGATCAGAAAAACATCACGGATTCATCCTCAGTTCCTATTGATCAGAAAAACATCACAGATTCATCCTCAGTTCTATTGATCAGAAAAACATCTCAGATTCATCCTCAGTTCCTATTGATCAGAAAAACATCTCAGATTCATCCTCAGTTCTATTGATCAGAAAAACATCTCAGATTCATCCTCAGTTCTTATTGATCAGAAAAACATCTCAGATTCATCCTCAGTTCCTATTGATCAGAAAAACATCTCAGATTCATCCTCAGTTCTTATTGATCAGAAAAACATCTCAGATTCATCCTCAGTTCCTATTGATCAGAAAAACATCTCAGATTCATCCTCAGTTCTTATTGATCAGAAAAACATCTCAGATTCATCCTCAGTTCCTATTGATCAGAAAAACATCTCAGATTCATCATCAGTTCCTATTGATCAGAAAAACATCACAGATTCATCATCAGTTCCTATTGATCAGAAAAACATCACAGATTCATCCTCAGTTCTTTGATCAGAAAAACATCTCAGATTCATCCTCAGTTCTTATTGATCAGAAAAACATCTCAGATTCATCCTCAGTTCTTATTGATCAGAAAAACATCTCAGATTCATCCTCAGTTCCTATTGATCAGAAAAACATCACAGATTCATCCTCAGTTCTTATTGATCAGAAAAACATCTCAGATTCATCCTCAGTTCTTATTGATCAGAAAAACATCACAGATTCATCCTCAGTTCCTATTGATCAGAAAAACATCACAGATTCATCCTCAGTTCCTATTGATCAGAAAAACATCACAGATTCATCCTCAGTTCCTATTGATCAGAAAAACATCTCAGATTCATCCTCAGTTCTTATTGATCAGAAAAACATCTCAGATTCATCCTCAGTTCCTATTGATCAGAAAAACATCACAGATTCATCCTCAGTTCTTATTGATCAGAAAAACATCACAGATTCATCCTCAGTTCTTATTGATCAGAAAAACATCTCAGATTCATCCTCAGTTCTTATTGATCAGAAAAACATCTCAGATTCATCATCAGTTCCTATTGATCAGAAAAACATCACAGATTCATCCTCAGTTCTTATTGATCAGAAAAACATCTCAGATTCATCCTCAGTTCTTATTGATCAGAAAAACATCTCAGATTCATCCTCAGTTCCTATTGATCAGAAAAACATCTCAGATTCATCAGCAGTTCCTATTGATCAGAAAAACATCACAGATTCATCCTCAGTTCTTATTGATCAGAAAAACATCTCAGATTCATCCTCAGTTCTTATTGATCAGAAAAACATCTCAGATTCATCCTCAGTTCCTATTGATCAGAAAAACATCACAGATTCATCCTCAGTTCTTATTGATCAGAAAAACATCTCAGATTCATCCTCAGTTCTTATTGATCAGAAAAACATCACAGATTCATCCTCAGTTCTTATTGATCAGAAAAACATCTCAGATTCATCCTCAGTTCCTATTGATCAGAAAAACATCACAGATTCATCCTCAGTTCCTATTGATCAGAAAAACATCACGGATTCATCCTCAGTTCCTATTGATCAGAAAAACATCACAGATTCATCCTCAGTTCTTATTGATCAGAAAAACATCTCAGATTCATCCTCAGTTCCTATTGATCAGAAAAACATCTCAGATTCATCCTCAGTTCCTATTGATCAGAAAAACATCTCAGATTCATCCTCAGTTCTTATTGATCAGAAAAACATCTCAGATTCATCCTCAGTTCTTATTGATCAGAAAAACATCTCAGATTCATCCTCAGTTCCTATTGATCAGAAAAACATCTCAGATTCATCCTCAGTTCTTATTGATCAGAAAAACATCTCAGATTCATCCTCAGTTCCTATTGATCAGAAAAACATCTCAGATTCATCCTCAGTTCCTATTGATCAGAAAAACATCTCAGATTCATCCTCAGTTCCTATTGATCAGAAAAAATCTCAGATTCATCCTCAGTTCCTATTGATCAGAAAAACATCACAGATTCATCCTCAGTTCTTATTGATCAGAAAACATCTCAGATTCATCCTCAGTTCTTATTGATCAGAAAAACATCTCAGATTCATCCTCAGTTCTTATTGATCAGAAAAACATCTCAGATTCATCCTCAGTTCCTATTGATCAGAAAAACATCTCAGATTCATCCTCAGTTCCTATTGATCAGAAAAACATCTCAGATTCATCCTCAGTTCCTATTGATCAGAAAAACATCTCAGATTCATCCTCAGTTCCTATTGATCAGAAAAACATCACAGATTCATCCTCAGTTCTTATTGATCAGAAAAACATCTCAGATTCATCCTCAGTTCTTATTGATCAGAAAAACATCTCAGATTCATCCTCAGTTCTTATTGATCAGAAAACATCTCAGATTCATCCTCAGTTCTATTGATCAGAAAAACATCTCAGATTCATCCTCAGTTCTTATTGATCAGAAAAACATCACAGATTCATCCTCAGTTCTTATTGATCAGAAAAACATCTCAGATTCATCCTCAGTTCTATTGATCAGAAAAACATCTCAGATTCATCCTCAGTTCTTATTGATCAGAAAAACATCACAGATTCATCCTCAGTTCCTATTGATCAGAAAAACATCTCAGATTCATCCTCAGTTCCTATTGATCAGAAAAACATCACAGATTCATCCTCAGTTCTATTGATCCGAAAAACATCTCAGATTCATCCTCAGTTCTTATTGATCAGAAAAACATCTCAGATTCATCCTCAGTTCCTATTGATCAGAAAAACATCACAGATTCATCCTCAGTTCTTATTGATCAGAAAAACATCTCAGATTCATCCTCAGTTCTTATTGATCAGAAAAACATCACAGATTCATCCTCAGTTCTATTGATCAGAAAAACATCTCAGATTCATCCTCAGTTCCTATTGATCAGAAAAACATCACAGATTCATCCTCAGTTCCTATTGATCAGAAAAACATCACAGATTCATCATCAGTTCCTATTGATCAGAAAAACATCACAGATTCATCCTCAGTTCTTATTGATCAGAAAAACATCTCAGATTCATCCTCAGTTCCTATTGATCAGAAAAACATCTCAGATTCATCCTCAGTTCCTATTGATCAGAAAAACATCTCAGATTCATCCTCAGTTCCTATTGATCAGAAAAACATCACAGATTCATCTTCAGTTCCTATTGATCAGAAAACATCACAGATTCATCCTCAGTTCTTATTGATCAGAAAAACATCTCAGATTCATCCTCAGTTCTTATTGATCAGAAAAACATCACAGATTCATCCTCAGTTCTTATTGATCAGAAAAACATCACAGATTCATCCTCAGTTCTTATTGGACAGTGAAACAGACCGATGTCCCTCCTCCTCTGTGACTGACAGCTGGAGTGGGGGGCGGAGCCAATATTGTTCTGTCTTCAGTGTGTAGAAGAAACAGCCGCTCTCTATGAATCACACACACACACACACACACACACACACACACACACACACACACACACACACACACACACACACACACACACACACACACACTGCGTCACACACACTGATACACCATGTTACTGTGTGTGTGTGTGAGAGAGAGAGTGTGAGTGTGCAGTGCAGTGTCTGTATCTTATTGTGAAGTTTCCACTCTGATACACTGACCAACTCGTGTATTGACCTGACACACACACACACTCACACACACACACACACACACACACACACACACACACACACACACACACACACACACACACACACACTCAGCATCTCTCCTCTCTTGTCATGACTTTAGTTTGAACATGAAACGTGCATGTGAAGCTCCACAGTGTGTGTGTCTAAGCGTGTGTGTCTGTATAAGCGTGTGTGTGTGTATAAGCGTGTGTGTGTGTCTAAGTGTGTTGTGTGTGTGTGTCTAAGTTTGTCTAAGTGTGTGCGTGTGTGTGTGTGTGTAGTCCAGGTATCACTCCGGTGCCAAGTTTTCCCTCCTTCCTCTCACTCCTTTCACAAAGTCTTTGTTACCGTGACGACCCCCCCTCCCCTCCTGGGACCGCCCATCTGCCATTCAGTGTGTGAATGAAGGGGGGGGGCAGTGTGTGTGTGTGTGAGTGTGGTCTGTGCCGCTCTCTCTCAGTCCGGCTGCAGCGCTCCGACTGAACACACCGAGGTACGCTTCACTTTTACCACATCTACACACACACACACACACACACACACACACTCACACACACACACACACACACACACACACACACACACACACACACACCACACACACACACACACACTCATCAGAAGTGTGTGTGTGTGTGTGTGTGTGTGTGTGTGTGAGTGTTTTAATCTCTTTCTCATGCAGCAGAAAGTTAACAGGCTCTCAGTGAGCTAGCAGATGTTAGCATCAGTTGCTGTGGACATTTGTTGGACCTTCAGAGATCTGTTGAGTTTTTATTGAACGTTATTAACACCCAGGATGAGCAGTTAGACTCTTTAAAGTAGAGACACTACGTACTGATATACACCTGAACATCAGCAGGAGAGGACTCTTTAAAGTAGAGACACTACATACTGATACACCTGAACATCGAGCAGGAGAGGACTCTTTAAAGTAGAGACACTACATACTGATATACACCTGAACATCAGCAGAGAGGACTCTTTAAAGTAGAGACACTACATACTGATATACACCTGAACATCAGCAGGAGAGGACTCTTTTAAAGTAGAGACACTACATACTGATATACACCTGAACATCAGCAGGAGAGGACTCTTTAAAGTAGAGACACTACATACTGATATACACCTGAACATCAGCAGGAGAGGACTCTTTAAAGTAGAGACACTACATACTGATATACACCTGAACATCAGCAGGAGAGGACTCTTTAAAGTAGAGACACTACATACTGATATACACCTGAACATCAGCAGGAGAGGACTCTTTAAAGTAGAGACACTACATACTGATATACACCTGAACATCAGCAGGGAGGACTCTTTAAAGTAGAGACACTACATACTGATATACACCTGCACATCAGCAGGAGAGGACTCTTTAAAGTAGAGACACTACATACTGATATACACCTGAACATCAGCAGGAGAGGACTCTTTAAAGTAGAGACACTACATACTGATATACACCTGAACATCAGCAGGAGAGGACTCTTTAAAGTAGAGACACTACATACTGATATACACCTGAACATCAGCAGGAGAGGACTCTTTAAAGTAGAGACACTACATACTGATATACACCTGAACATCAGCAGGAGAGGACTCTTTAAAGTAGAGACACTACATACTGATATACACCTGAACATCAGCAGGAGAGGACTCTTTAAAGTAGAGACACTACATACTGATATACACCTGAACATCAGCAGGAGAGGACTCTTTAAAGTAGAGACTCTACATACTGATATACACCTGAACATCAGCAGGAGAGGACTCTTTAAAGTAGAGACACTACATACTGATATACACCTGAACATAAGCAGGAGAGGACTCTTTAAAGAAGAGAGACACTACATACTGATATACACCTGAACATCAGCAGGAGAGGACTCTTTAAAGTAGAGACACTACATACTGATATACACCGAACATAAGCAGGAGAGGACTCTTTAAAGTAGAGACACTACATACTGATATACACCTGAACATCAGCAGGAGAGGACTCTTTAAAGTAGAGACACTACATACTGATATACACCTGAACATAAGCAGGAGAGGACTCTTTAAAGAAGAGACACTACATACTGATATACACCTGAACATCAGCAGGAGAGGACTCTTTAAAGTAGAGACACTACATACTGATATACACCTGAACATCATCAGGAGAGGACTCTTTAAAGTAGAGACACTACATACTGATATACACCTGAACATAAGCAGGAGAGGACTCTTTAAAGAAGAGACACTACATACTGATATACACCTGAACATCAGCAGGAGAGGACTCTTTAAAGTAGAGACACTACATACTGATATACACCTGAACATCAGCAGGAGAGAACTCTTTAAAGTAGAGACACTACATACTGATATACACCTGATAATAAGCAGGAGAGGACTCTTTAAAGAAGAGACACTACATACTGATATACACCTGAACATCAGCAGGAGAGGAACTCTTTAAAGTAGAGACACTACATACTGA
>JAAKFY010000027.1:109336-178960 GCA_011823955.1 Dissostichus mawsoni | reverse complement strand
AATAATAAAAATCTCATTATCAAGCCAGCCGATAAGGGTAGTGTAGTGGTTGTCATGGACCGGGAACAATACCTATGGGAGGGATATAGACAATTATTGGACACTAATTATTATTCCAAATTGGACAAACCGATTTATCTGGACACTATTAAATTAGTTGACAGGATTTTACAAACACTCTATGACAAAAAATTCCTAAATGCTAAACAAATCAAGTTCATATCAGGCACTTCCGAACCCAGGGCCAGACTATTTTATATGCTGCCGAAAATACACAAAGAAAGACATAAATGGTCCTTACCTCATGAAATTCCTCCGGGCAGACCCATTGTATCTGATTGCAGCAGCGAGACCTACCGCACGGCCGAGTTCATTGACTTCTACCTCAATCCTCTTTCCATCTCTCACACTAGCTACATTAAAGACACCTACGACTTTGTAAGAAGAATTAAACAACTCCATATACCTCAGGACGCCATTTTATTCACGATGGACGTAGATAGCTTATACACAAACATTGACATCCAAGAAGGCATACAAGCCATAAGAAACATATTCTGGAAACACCCTGATAAAAAAAGACCAGATAAGGAATTACTACAATTATTAGAGATAAATTTGACACGTAATGACTTTGAATTTAATGGAGAGTTCTTCCTGCAGACTAAAGGCACTGCTATGGGAAAGAAGTTCGCTCCGGCCTATGCAGACATTTTTATGGCAGAGTGGGAAACCTCAGCCCTGTCCTCCTGCCAAAAGACTCCCACATATTATTTCAGATATCTGGATGACATCTGGGGCGTGTGGTCTCACTCAAAGGAGGATTTTGATGTATTTGTTATCACTCTGAATAACCACAACAGATCCATCTCACTAAAATCCATCACCAGCTGCACCTCAGTGGATTTTCTTGACACCACCACATTCAAAGGAATCGACTTCCATAAAACACACAAATTGGATGTTAAAGTATTTTTTAAAGAGACAGACACCCACGCCTTGCTCCACAGAACAAGCCACCATCCCAAGCACACTTATGCGGGGTTGGTTAAATCACAGCTTTTGAGGTTCCATAGAATATGCAGTAACAAAGATGATTTCAAAATGGCCACCAAAACGCTTTTTGGAGCATTGACCTCTAGAGGGTATACTCGTTCCTTTCTAAGAACATGCTTCAGAACGTTTCAACAGACGAAACCCGTTTTGGTCTCCTCCAAATTGCCTTTCATCACGACATATTCCCAGTCGGCTGTTAGACTAGTCAGAGTCATCAAATCTAACTTTCAAAACATTGTAGGAAAAACGGACATTTTGCAAGACCACAGTATAATTGCAGCGTTTAGGAAAAACAGAAACCTGCAGTCGTACTTGGTCAAAGCCAAGATACAACCCATGTCGACTCCAAAATCCAGGGCTCACGGGGAATTTTTTCAGCACCAGATCTGGTTGCGCAGTAAACACAATAACAATGTTTATAAAACACAGGATCTGGGCAGCCTAAAATCAAAAAACTGTGTATACCTTATTACATGTAAACATTGTGGTCTACAGTATGTGGGTGAAACTGGTAACACAATTTCTGTACGGTTCACACAACATAAATATAACATTTTGAAAAGAAAAAACACAATTACTCCATTAGTTACTCACTTCTTGCTCCATGGATGGCAATCCGTTCAAGCAGCAGTCCTGGAGTCAGACTGCAGATGGTCTGTGGCTCAGAGACGCAGATGTGAGAGGCTATGGATAGCCAGATTCGACACGGTGTATCCGAGGGGCCTGAATGAGAGATGAACATGCCTTGATGTGTGACAATGATGGAGAGTGCAATCGATCCTGCCACTGTCTCACGGTGACAGGATCCAAAACCCTCACACCTAACCTAACCCTAAGGACCCTAACACCTACAAACAAACATCCTCACAACACCCATCCACAGATCCCTAGGCCAGCGCAACCTCATCCCACACCGGAATTCATAACCCTACTCCTAACCAAAACCTAACCCTAACCCTAACCCCTAACCCTAACCCCTAACCCCTAACCCTAACCCCTAACCCTCTCACCTAACCCCATATTTTCCAATTTTCAAATCCCTCCAACCTAACCCATCCCTTTTCCCTATCCTAACCCTAACCACCCCCATCTTCTTACCTAATCCTAACCCCCCCCCCTCTTTTTGTTTCCTCCCCAACCTAAAAACCTATAAACCTCTCCTCCTAACTCTAAGCTATCCCTTCCCATATATCCTAACCTTCACTCTTCCTTCCCTTCAGGCTAACCCTGCTCTTCCCCCCATCCTAACCCTAACACCTCCATACCTTTTTACCTAAACCTAATCTCCCTTCCTCCCCCCCGAACCTAAACCCGGAAACCTTTCCCCATTACCCCAACAAAGAAAAAGACTATCAGCATTGGTTCTATTAAACTAACCAGATATGAAACATGTGCCCATGCCTCTCCCCTGTCACCACAAGATGGTGACAGGGGACCTCTAATTTCTTACCTAACCCTAACCCTAGTGAAGATGAGGAGTACGTTCAGCCACAGACTCATCCCTCCACAACAACGGACCAAGCGCCTCGGACAGTCCTTTGTGCCTGTAGCCATCAGGCTGCACAACAAGGGGTCAAAAATGTAAAAAAAATAAAATCACTGGACACAAATATACACTGTTTCCACAACCCATGTTAATATATTAGTAATAGATCAAATATGTTTTAGATATGTCACTATATGCACAGATGTCCATTTTCACTTTTCACTTGTCACTTTAACTCATTTCGTACTTCATAACTTAGATGACCAAATATGTATATATGCTGACAGTTATTTTACTCTTATTTTTACTCATCTCCTATTTCATAGTCTTTTATTAATTATCATTATCATTTAAAAAACATTTCTTGATTTTATTTTTGATTTTATTAATCTGTGTGAATCTTTGCTGTCCTGTTTTTTCACGCTTACCCTGTTGCTGCCTTGTACAACTGAATTTCCCCACGGGGATTAATAAAGGTCCATCTTATCTTATCTTATTCCGACGTTTGAAACACTGTTCCTGGCTTGTCAAGTGATGTGATGCGCCCTGGAAGTATCAGACTATTTAAACAATGTTTACCAAGGATTCAAGCACCTTTCCTGGCTTGTCAAGTGCTGTGATGCGCCCTGGAAGTATCAGACTATTTAATACACCTATTCCAACGTTTGAAACACTGTTCCTGGCTTGTCAAGTGCTGTGATGCGCCCTGGAAGTATCAGACTATTTAATACACCTATTCTGACGTTTGAAACAATTTTCCTGCCTATTTAAACCAAATTTTAGACTGTCCAATTGGAATACTTTTTTTTGTATTGAAATGTCCCTGAATTGTACAAATCATGTCCAATACACGGAGAACTGCATGTGTATAGTGAATTCCATCAATTGGACACTATGCCGCCATGTGGTGGACATTTAATGAATTACGCAAAAAATCCCAAAACATTTAATATTTTCTATCTCAGAGAGGAAAGCTCGCCTAATCCCAATTTATTTTCCATGTGGAAGCCCCCGGCGGTGCCTATGCGTTTTTTTAACATTGAAACTGTCCCTGAAATGTACAAATTCTGTACATTCCAGCGACAATTTCAATGTTAAAAAAAACTCCTCCAAATGGACACGAAAGAGAATGCAGCACCGCACTTTCTGAGCCAGGAAAATTGTTTAAAGGGCCAGGAAAAGTGTTTTTTAAACTCTGGAGGAATGCAAGGGGAGTTGACAGCGCATTATGAGGCACTATTTTTGGATACTTTTTTTCATTTTCACCCCTTTTGCCTGGTTCTCACAAAAGTTGACTGACAAATGTGCCTCTGGAGGAATGCAAGGGGAGTTGATGGGGACTCTACACGCATTTTTTTCATTTTCACCCTTTTGGCCCGGATCTATTTATTTAATTTTTCTTCAGTTTTGGCACAACGCTCGGAGGAATGTAAGGGGAGTCGACAGGCGACTCTACCCGCCTCACGAGTGCCTATTTTCGGACACTTTTTTTCATTTTTCAATCTTTTGGCCCGGATCTATTTATTTTCTTTTTTCTTCAGTTTTGGGCCGTTTCACCCGGTTCCTTCTACCTGGGGTACTGCTGTTGTGTTCAAAATTCCAGGAAAGACAGACAACTTCTAAGTTTAACTATTTATTATGAGAGAGTAAAGATATATATCACTTGGCCAAGGACTCCGTCACATCATAGCAATCACAGACAGCAAAGCTGTAATCTGTCAGCACCATATCCGTAAAGAGCCTCAAACCTCGTGCGACAATACATTTTATTACACAGGGCATTGCCCGTACATTTATGATTGGTCAAGACTAGATGAAGAGATACCGCGGTTTAGACTTGGTTCTCTTTGGTTGGTGCACAGACTCAGACAAGAGTCTCTTGGCAACACGATCCTCCAATCATCATTTGGCCGGCTGGCGAACTCCCTCCCTACTCTGTCTCTATCATACGTAATTTTTTTTCGCTAACGTTTCTTCAGATATAGTGGAAAACCATAATGTTGCTTCCTAGCTCTGCGTGGGAGCGCGGCTCCCATACAATTCAAGGCCGGTGCGATGTGCTGTTCTGACTACCTCTTTGTATTCTCTCAGTCTCTAAACCTGACCTTGCTACTTTCAATATTGAAAGCTAAACACTTTCTCATGTGACTTTTCCCTTCGTTCCTATCCTCCCCTATTTATTCCAAAGTCACAGCCACATAAATGAGCACAATAAGCTTATAATGTAATAATAATAATCAGTCTTTCTAATGTTATATAAAAATAGCCTCCACAAATCCCTCCTTTCACACCTTTTAAAGGTGTGAATCTAATCTACGTCTATTTTTCTTTTTACTGCGTCTCTGGTGTAATTTATGAATCTCTGCTGGTTATACTAGATATAGTTCACCCCATCCACATTCTTGTTGATTGTGGGACAGAGGAATATTAATTCAAAACCTGCTGATATCTGGTTTCTATCTTTAAACTCATCAGGAGGCAACCTAATGCTGTCTTTAGCTTAAAAACTCCCTCCTAGGACCATTTAGTTCTGCTGCCTATGGGGTGTTCTGCGAGTATGGTTAATTTAAGATTGAGTTACAGCCCTTTGATTGTTCATAAGATATTCTAGTACCATTTCATACTTTCACATGTCAAACACATGCTCTTTCATTTACACTTTTCACATTAAATCTCACATTCTCTTCATCTTAATTTTCTGTTTAAACCACATGTATGTCTTTTCTTATCTCTGTAAATTATAAATGGTGTGCTTATTATTTCTAATGTTATTGTTTTCTAAATTAATTGTAGACCTCCTATTTGCCAGTGCAGCCTCAGAATCTTAATACTTGGACTGTGCCAACAAAATAAAACTCCAACATCTTTGAGTGAGATTGTGGAGCTTCTATTCAACCTGAGCCTGAAGCAAGGGAGGGTACCACAACTGTGGAAGACGTCCTGTGTGGTACCTGTGCCAAATACCCCTCGCCCCAAGGAATTCAACAGCTACCGGCCGGTGGCGCTGACATCACAGCTGATGAAGACCCTGGAGAGGCTGATCCTTGGACACCTCCGGCCCCTTGTGGGACCATCAATGGACCCGCTGCAGTTCGCCTACCAGCCTGCCATCGGGGTGGATGACGCCGTCATCTACCTGCTGCAGAGGTCCCTCTCCCACCTGGAGAAGCCTGGGGGGGAGCACTGTGAGGATCATGTTCTTTGATTTCTCCAGTGCCTTCAACACCATCCAGCCCCCGGTCCTGGGGGACAAGCTGCAGCTGTCGGGGGTGGATCACCACCTCACCTCCTGGATCCTGGACTACCTCACCAACCGCTCACAGTACGTGAGGACCAGGGAGTGTCAATCAGACACCATCATCAGCAGTACGGGGCCCCCCAGGGGACGGTGCTGGCACCGTTTCTCTTCACCCTCTACACTGCAGACTTCATCCACAACACTGCAACCTGTCACCTGCAGAAGTTCTCTGACGACTCCGCCATCGTTGGCCTCATCTCCAACGAGGACGACAGGGAGTACAGGGAGCTGACGCAGGACTTCACCCTCTGGTGCCAGAGGAACCACCTCCAGCTCAACGCAGCGAAGACCAAGGAACTGGTGGTGGATTTCAGACGGCGCCATCACTCCCCCCGACACCAGTGAACATCCAGGGAGCGGACATTGAGATTGTGAAATCTTACAAATACCTGGGTGTTCATCTGAACAATAAACTGGACTGGACTGATAATTCTGCTGCTCTGTACAAGAAGGGACAGAGCAGACTCTTTCTGCTGAGGAGACTGAGGTCTTTCGGGGTGCAGGGGGCACTCCTTCAGACTTTTTACGACTCTGTTGTGGCATCAGCCATTTTCTATGGTGTGGCCTGCTGGGGCAGCAGCATCTCGGCTGCTGACAGCAAGAGACTGAACAGACTGGTAAGGACAGCTCTGTCCTGGGGAGTCCTCTGGACACTGTGGAGGTGGTGGGAGACAGGAGAATGGTAGCCAAGCTGTCCTCCCTGCTGGACAATATGTCCCACCCCCTCCAGGACACCCTGTCCTCACTGTGCAGCTCCTTCAGTGACAGGCTGCTGCACCCCAGCTGTCACACGGAGAGATACCGCAGGTCCTTCCTTCCTGCAGCGGTCAGACTATACAACCAACACAGCCCCTAGTAGACCCCCCCTCCCCCAAACACAGCACAACACAGACTATATCACCCCCTTGCTGCTAAATACCAATCAACTATGTGCAATATGTGCTATATGTGCAATATATATATGCCGTTAATAACTGTGTAATTTATACCTGGCTGCTAAATCCTTAGAACCGTTACAAGGTGTGTTTGTTGCATTTTGTATTTTGTAAATTGTGTAACTTGCTGCTGTTAAATACCATCAAACTATGTGCAATATGTGCTATATGTGCAATATATACATTATATACATATGCCATTAATAGCTGTAATATATACATGGCTGCTAAATCCTAAGAACTGTTACAGGATTTGTATTTTGAAAAGTACTTTCTTTAACTTTTTCTTTCTTTTTTTATTATTATATTTTTTATTATATCATAACTTTGTACTTTTTTAACATATGTAACATTAAGCTGTCTGTGGCTCTTTCCTGCTGTAACAATGCAAATGTTCCCTCTGTGGGACTAATAAAGGTATTCTGATTCTGATTCTGATTTAGGTGAACTAAATAACATATTTCAATAGCTCTGAATTTCTGACAAGCATCTGTGTTATTCTTAAATCAAATCCTTGAAATCCTATTTAAAATCTAAATATAATAATGAACTGCTAATGTTTCTGGTAAAGAAACACACTCATGTTGTAGATTAAAAACAACTAGAATCATGATACTGTCAAAGTGAATGGATTGCACCTGGCAATACTGCTTCTACCTGTCTATTATCAAGCTGAAAAATGTATACAGAATTCCAACATACTGTCATCAAATGTCTTTCTATTATGAATTTAAATTGCCCTTGTGAAACTAGTCTTGTGTTCATTTCTATCCCCATAATGACCTAAAAAATAAAGTCTATGGCTTTTACTTCTAATTATTTACCAGGCTAGAGACATGATGTTGTCTAAATTAAATTTTGTCTCATTACATTACTATGTTTTAGCTTAACTTAACTGTAATATGTTCGTTCTACATTTCAAACCCCACTTAATCTAATATCTTTTAAAAATATCCACATTACAAAATTGTTTCATTATCACAGGTCAGCTTCTTTGGTATTCCCATTGTGGACTTACATCTCTCACAGTAGCCCCTTGGCCACTGATTCTGCATCTGTGTTACCTGTTATAATTCAATCAATATTTAGAAACATGTCAACATTCATCATACAGTATCTTATGGACATGGAGCAGGTTAATTCTAAAACTGTCAATCAATGGTCAGATTGAACATCTGAGTTGGGGCGGCAGGTTTCTTTCAATCCCTAAATGAAAAATGTAGATTGTGAATTTTACAGCCATGTTGATATAATACATTATGCACACACACTCCCTCTTTTTACACATGAACTCATGTGTAACAAAATCCTGTATGGGAAGAAAACCTTCAGGTAATCATTGATTATAAGAACATACCAAACATTATTCACAAATTTACATCCATCATTTTTCACAGTAAACACTCCAGTGAAAAGAAGTGTATCTCTCCATCTCTGTCCTAAAAGAAACAGAATCTTCAGATTTCAGAGTGAGCTTCACATTTTGCAAACCGCCACTGCCGGTGGGAGTAAAATAGCATCAAGTAGATTGGAAACGGGTCACATGTGCGGTTTTCCAATTATGTGGAATTTTAGGAAACCTCTCGTTTCCCACAGAGCCCCAGAATAATGTGTTAGTCCAAAAACATGCTTGGTTAGTCATTGTTTTTAAATCATGCAGTTGCACTGATCACATGCAGACATACATTCACACTCACACGGTCTGGTTGTGAGGTCAAGTTTGGTCAGGTACACCCCAGAGTCAGTCATTGACAATGCTTTTGTAACACTGTCAGTCAGGGTCAAAGGTAATTTGGTCTCAGTCTTTTGGCCATGTGTCGTGCTCTGCTGAGACTTTGATATTTCAGCATAGGCCAGTATCCTTTGTCTACAAAAATCTGTCATATATGGAGCGCCATCATTTATTAATTCACGATTACAACTATAATTTTCAAGATATCTCTAACTTTTCATTGGGACAGCTGCTTCCCACATTTCCTGAAATTTGTTAGCCAACATTTTCACTTCCTTATAGTACTACTTCTGCAGTTTATTAACACCTAATCTATATTAAAATGTCTAGTAGATCTATTTCAGAAACTTGTGCATATAATTATTTTCTTGAGTCAAAGCATTGTTAGGATCTACGAAGCTCTGCCATGTAATTCATAATTCATTATATTCATTTATCTTCAATTCTGGTCTACATAAAAGACAAGTGTCACCACCTTCCAATGGACATCCATTTAATTAGTAATGACCTGAAATGTAGAGATGTTATTTATAAAAATATACCTGCCATAGTGAAAACTCCTAAATTCAACTACAAACCATTGATGAAATTACTTCTGTTTTTAAATCCTTGATAAAGGAAGGAGTAATTGTTACATGTTCGGACACCCATGGTTCCACACACTGTTAGGGAGGTTAAACGTTTTTCTTTAATGCTAACACACTGATAACTTCTCTCTTATGTAATATATATATATAGGTATAATGTTACAAATATTATAACCTAATTGGTTTAGTAATTGTGTATTATTGGATGCCCTCATCAGTCATGCACATCCAAATATTAATAATTTTTACATTTAATTATGAACATCTCTAAAATTGTCATAGCTTTTTATTCATTTCATTTCTGTTTGGCAACATCCCTGACAGTAAAGGGCAGCCAGCAAAGACAACTTTTACTTTATTAAGATTATTATTGTTTGAATATTTTTTAATGCATTAGATTATATTTACTTAACTATTATTTTTTGTGAATAATCTTGGTTTTAAAATGTTTTAATCTAGTCAATTAATAAGTTCATTTAAGTCTCACTTTGTTGTCAATAAATATACGCCATGAGGGAGGATATGACATGTATGTCTATATATTGCTGGTCAATGGGACACATCTTTTTCTTGTATTGGATTACACCAAACACTCCTTTTGAATGTAGGGAGTTTATGTTGATTGTCTGGATCGCAAAATAAATACTAGAAAATGCATTTCCTGCTGAAAATGCGTGCGAATGCTGTAAACTGTGAACATTTGTTGCTGAATTTAGCTGAAAAAGCTGAATATTTAATTTGTTGAATGGTCTCTGTTGTTGCTTTTAGCTACAATGTATTTTATTTTATTTTGTAAAGCACTTTGAATTGAAAGGTGCTATATAAATAAACTTGCCTTGCCTTACAGAACTCCTTTTAAAAATTATTTCAACCATTGGTAACATATTTACTCAAAATAGCTCTTTCAGTAAACCATTTTCTCCTATAAATTGAAATACTCAAATGTTACAAACACCATATCTCCACACACTACAAAAAGAACATCTCCATATATTCCCCGTTAAAATCCCACCTTTACTTAGAACAACAGTAAAAACCAGCAGAGAGCATACTAACAGATCACAACAATGTAAATTGACTCAAGAGTAGGCCTATGTTTTCTTTCTATTATAATTATTAATATTATCACTTATTCATATTATTTAAATGCCCTGTCCATAATCCAGACATGCAAATTGTTTGAGTGTAAACATGTGTTTTGCCCTATCTGTTTACACTCTAAAGATTCTTTAAATTATTATGGATTGATTACTAATCCCTTTTGTACTTCTGATCAAAATTATTTATGTGTAATGCTTTAAATATACAAATATGTGTTAAATGTAATAGTTCTAAATTTGAACACAGTGGTTCTATTTCTGACTGAAATATTATACAATATGTCCAGCAGATGAGCCAAATCTTAATTTACTTTAATCTCTGTTTATTTTGTGCCACACCCTGTTGGCCACCAGATGGCAGCACCTGACCAGGAATGAGCTTCACTTCAGCCACAATACCTCTGACTCCCTTTTTTCACTCACATAAACTTTTTTCAAACTTTCTCATCTAAGTTTCTGTTCTTTTACACCACAACAATGTAAACATCTTAGTATTTTAACAACCAAATGCTATATTTTCTGTTCAAAAGCCCTAAGTTGTCCCTCCCACCATTTTTAGGATAAGTTCATAGGAAGGAATGAGACAATTAAGCTGGTCTCACTCACTTAACGTAATCATCCTTTTAAACCTATGCCGTCCCTGACGGGCTTTCCCAGAAAGTCTTCACTTACTATAAATATCTTACTTTAAATCCAATCACTTGCCCTATTCTTCGTTTTCCCCAAACCACAGCCTCCACACGGCGGTGGAGCCTTTCACAGCACCCCTGATGCTTTTAGTGCCCCTGGCACTTTAGTGTCCTTGACACTTCCCAACGCCCCTGACGTTTTAGTGCCCCTGGCACTTTAGTGTCCCTGACACTTCCCAACGCCCCTGACGTTTTAGTGTCCCTGACACTTTATCGCATGCAAATTTACAATAAATATATCCTTTGCTCCCCCACAACAAACAGCCATCTATATTTGTACTTTACCTCTTTCTTCCATCAACACAGTTTGTAACAGTCCTATTCTACCTATGCAGAATTTTGGTATTAACAACAGGCTTCTGCGCACCTTTGATTTTTGCCCTGTGAGTATTGATAGGAATCCGGAGGCAGTGTTGTAGTCAAGTCACCAATTCACGAGTCCAAGTCACTCTCGAGTCACCACTCTTCGAGTCCGATTCCAAGGGAGAGTCACCAAGGGAGAGTCGTAGTCGAGTCCGAGTCCAAGTCTGAGTCACCCAAGGAGTGTCCGAGTCGAGTCCGAGTCCAAATCATCATTACCTGTGTTAGAGTCCGAGTCCGAGTCCAAGTCACGTCAATCAGTGCGTGAGTCCGAGTCGAGTCACGAGTCCCGAAAATCGGCACTCGAGTCCGAGTCCAGGACTCGAGTACTCCATCTCTGTCCGGAGGAGGTCTCCGCCGTCCTTCAGTCCCTCGGACTCGAAGTCGGGAGTTCCCAATCGTCTTTTTGGAATCACGTCGTGGGTCACCATTTTGTTGGGTTCAAAATTCCAGGAAAGACAGACGACTTCTAAGTTTAACTATTTATTATGAGAGAGCAAAAGATATATATCACTTGGCCAAGGACTCCGTCACATCATAGCAATCACAGACAGCAAAGCTGTAATCTGTCAGCACCATATCCGTAAAGAGCCTCGAACCTCGTGCGACAATACATTTTATTACACAGGGCGTTGCCCGTACATTTATGATTGGTCAAGACTAGATGAAGAGATACCGCGGTTTAGACTTGGTTCTCTTTGGTTGGTGCACAGACTCAGACAAGAGTCTCTTGGCAACACAATCCTCCAATCATCATTCGGCCTGCTGGCGAAGTCCCTCCCTACTCTGTCTCTATCATACGTAATTTGTTTTCGCTAACGTTTCTTCAGATATAGTGGAAAACCATAATGTTGCTTCCTAGCTCTGCGTGGGAGCGCGGCTCCCATACAATTCAAGGCCGGTGCGATGTGCTGTTCTGACTACCTCTTTGTATTCTCTCAGTCTCTAAACCTGACCTTGCTACTTTCAATATTGCAAGCTAAACACTTTCTCATGTGACTTTTCCCTTCGTTCCTATCCTCCCCATCAAAACTTGGGGGGGGTGATTGTGTCTATTTATTCCAAAGTCACAGCCACATAAATGAGCACAATAAGCTTATAATGTAATAATAATAATCAGTCTTTCTAATGTTATATAAAAATAGCCTCCACACTGCCCAGTCTCGGGTGTCCCCAGTCGGCCCTCTACTGAAGGGGTGGTGGTGCCAATAAGAAGGCCGAAGTTGGATGCTGAGGACCGGGTGGGCGGGCAGCATTAAGGTTCCAGGGGCAGCTAAAGTGCCACTTTCCATCAGCACCGGGGAGGCACTCTCCTTGGTGCTGAACCCTGTGAGGAGTGCTCAAGTGTTGGTGGAGGAGGTAAGACAGAGGAGGGTGAAAAAAAGTTAAAGTGTGTGAACCTCCAGCCCAGAAGGGGTGGTGGTGCCGTGAAGAAGGACGAATATGGATGCTGATGGGCAGACAGTAAAGCACCACAAAATCCATCCCCCTTTTAGGATTACCAGGGGCATGAGGTTCTGGCGGTTGTGAATATCTGGGTTTAGTCTGTCGGGGTTGAGGCAAGGGAAGCCAGAGGCGCTGGCTTCCCTTGCCTCACAATCCAATCAAATCGCATCAACTTCAGTTCGTACTGTAACTGTCATCACCGCCGTTAGAAAGTAGCAAGCAACTGAAGCAAGTGCAATTATGGAGGGTGGAGATTTGGAGTATTTCATCAAAAATAATTGTACTAAACTTCCGCTACAGCAGCAACTAAAAATTAAATCTGATGACAGGCCAATGCCCAAACTGGAGCTGTGTACAGAGAGGGAAAAAGGAGCGAATCGGACGTAAAACTTTAAAGGTCTCCTGATTTAGTTTGTGAATGAATGCTTATTTTTTATTCATTACCGAATCTGCACTGCGCTTTAAGCAGCTGGTTATGCATTTGGGGGTGGGGGTCGGCTGCAACATTAATAAGAAAATGCTTAAATTAATAAGACGAGAGTTTCGGCTGGAGAGTGCGTGCGGACCTGTCGGTTAGATAACAGGCGTGGTAAGTCCTGCATCTGTATGATTCAAATGTGTGTAAAATGATACGGGCGCTGTAATCACTCAATTACGTTATTACATTGACCACCCCCCCGACCAAAAAAAGAGGATGTATTATTGGCTTCCCCTCATTTTTTTCCCACGCCACGCTACTGAGACAGGCAGGGGAGTGCATTTACGTAGACACGTTGTGCCTCTTCACCTCTGTTCCTTACCTCTTACCCTTTTCCCTCACTCATCCTAGGGGAGTGTGCTGACGTAGAAACGTCGTGCCTCTCCACCTCTGTCCACTACATCTATCTCTTAGGTTAAAAGTTCAGATGGCTAGGGATTACTTTCACCGAGATGCGCCGGCCCATGCCTTGCCTTGGACTTCTGTATAACTGCTCGGGTCTTGATGGACTGAGTGGGGAAGTCCATGAGATATTTTATATATCTAACCCTAACCCATGTCTTCCAGGTCTTAAGAGGCCGTCACACATTACATTGCACAACAGAGAGCGTCACAGGGCCAGGCCTGCAGGTCGCACAGAGATTAAAGCTTCCATAACCTACACACACACACACACACACACACACACACACACACAAACACACACAATCACAAACACACACAGTCAGGTCACTGCAGCGTTACCCTGACAACAGCTCCATTAGTCATAGCTCCGCCCTTTACAACCTTCTACTTCCTGCCATTCTTTATCCACTTCCTCCAGGAAGCATCTGTGACGCCGTGACAACAATTATCCTCCCCAGTGTGTGTGTGTGTGTGTGTGTGTGTGTGTGTGTGTGTGTGTGTGTGTGTGTGTGTGTGTGTGTGTGTGTGTGTGTGTGTGTGTGTGTGTGTGTGTGTGTGTGTGTGTGTGTGTGTGTGTGTGTAGCTTCATTTAGCACCCTCTTCCTGTCACACCAAAACAAAGTGAATTAATTAAAACATTAAATGTTTTGACGTCTCCAACTTTACATTAATCTTCTGTGTTTATGTTAAACGGGTGACCTAACTACCTGTCCCTCCAGCTCTCAGCCAATCACAGCGCAGTATTTCTGAATAAACTCTGTGGAGATCAGACTGAGATTTAGTCTCTGAAGGAAGCAGAATCTGTATCAAGACTGAACACACTTCCTGTTTGGGGGGGGGCGCTACTGTGGAGGAGAAACTGACAAAAGAAGAGGGAGGAGGAAGAGGAGGATGAGGAGGAGGAAGAGGAGGAGGGGAGGTGAGGAAAGCTGCAGAAGAAGAAGGAGTGTGAGAAACTTCTCTACACTAAAAGAGAACCAGGAACCACAGGAAAGGAACCAGAAGAGAGGAACCTCATATGGTACGTTTAAAGTTTTTTAAAGATAAATATAATTATAGAGATACAGATTCTGCAGACAGGAAGCTGCTCCTCTTCCTCCTCTTCCTCCTCTTCCTCCTCTTCCTGTCTCTAATGGTTATACTAACTATTACTGGTCAGTCTGTGTTCAATTCATATGAAATACTTTCATAAATATACCTTATATCACATTTACTCAAGTACTTCTTCACATATGTGTACTTTAGATGTCATACATCACATAATGACACATGACATGGTGTACTGTAGTACTCCTCACTATTTATATTGTCTACGCCATGAAAAACTACAACAGTAAATATAATACTCATAATATTATACTAAGATCCATTCTGCAATACAAGTACTTTTATTTGTGTACTTGAAGTACTTTTGGCTGATAATACTACAGTAAGTTATTCTGAGATGTTGGGCAGAAAAAGTATTTGTACTTTTCCTCGAGTATCTGAGTACTTATACCAACATATAACTGTGATACGTTGTTTATAATACTGATGAATATTCTGGAATAAATCCGGTATTTATTCAGAAACAGGGTTATAACTCTGTTTGTCACAAATCCTTTATTTGTCCCTCAGCGGGGACTTTTTTAAACAAATCTCAGAATAAACCTGTTTCTTGATTATTTTAATATTTGTAGTTTTTAAAATGAACGTTTGTATACAAATATTTTACTGATACATTTTTTTTGGTTCCTCTCTAGAAAAAACAGTAATGTCTGTTTATCATAAGATCTGGACTTCATGTTCAGAGAGAGGCGGAGCAAACAAGAGAGAAGATAAAATGAGAAATAAGGACTTTAAAGAGTCCTCTCATGCTGATGTTCAGGTGTATATCAGTATGTAGTGTCTCTACTTTAAAGAGTCCTCTCCTGCTGATGTTCAGGTGTATACCAGTATGTAGTGTCTCTACTTTAAAGAGTCCTCTCCTGCTGATGTTCAGGTGTATATCAGTATGTAGTGTCTCTACTTTAAAGAGTCCTCTGATGCTGATGTCCAGGTGTATATCAGTATGTAGTGTCTCTACTTTAAAGAGTCCTCTCCTGCTGATGTTCAGGTGTATATCAGTATGTACTGTCTCTACTTTAAAGAGTCCTCTCCTCCTGATGTTCAGGTGTATATCAGTATGTACTGTCTCTACTTTAAAGAGTCCTCTCCTGCTGAGGCTCAGGTGTATATCAGTATGTAGTGTCTCTACTTTAAAGAGTCCTCTCCTGCTGATGTTCAGGTGTATATCAGTATGTACTGTCTCTACTTTAAAGAGTCCTCTCTGCTGATGTTCAGGTGTATATCAGTATGTACTGTCTCTACTTTAAAGAGTCCTCTCCTGCTGATGTTCAGGTGTATATCAGTATGTACTGTCTCTACTTTAAAGAGTCCTCTCCTGCTGATGTTCAGGTGTATATCAGTATGTAGTGTCTCTACTTTAAAGAGTCCTCTCCTGCTGATGTTCAGGTGTATATCAGTATGTAGTGTCTCTACTTTAAAGAGTCCTCTTCTGCTGATGTTCAGGTGTATATCAGTATGTAGTGTCTCTACTTTAAAGAGTCCTCTTCTGCTGATGTTCAGGTGTATATCAGTATGTAGTGTCCACACTTTAAAGAGTCCTCACCTGCTGAGGTTCAGGTGTAATGAGGGAAGTGCCATCATGTAATAACCCTCTCTAACACTGGTCAGCTGATAGTAAATGTATATACCTGTAGATATAATATCAGTATAATAACTTTATAAAGATGTAGTAACTGTTCACTTTGTCTGTTCCAGTAAAGGCTGCTGTATCAACATGTAATAAATAATAATCAAAAATGAATATTAATCAAATATGATGACAATTTCACATGTTTTTATACCAACCGTTAATATTTAAATATATTTTTTTGTGTTTGTTTTGATGGATAAAGTTTTAATCAGACCCTGATGTCTCTCCTCAGGATCAGGATCAGATGAAGATGATATGGTTCTGGTTCTGTTGGGTTCTGGGCCCCATGGTCTGGGCCTCCCCACCCCTGTTCTCACTGCATCCCTCCCCCGCCATCTTCTCGGAGGCAGAGGCCGCTTGCTCCCCCGGCAGACTTGCCTCCCTGTTCTCGGACCAGGAGTCTCTGCAGTGCTGGACCTGGTCTCAGGGTCAAACGGGTCCGTGTTCTGGGTCGGGCTGCGGAAGGTGAAGGATGCCTGTGTGGATCCGGGTCTGCCTCTGAGGGGGTTCAGCTGGACCGGGGGGGGCAGCCGGGCCCCGCAGGGGTCCGCTGGGCCCAGGAGCCCCAGGAGACCTGCACCACCTTACGCTGCGCCGCCATCAGGCTGAACCAGACCGGGACCAGCTGGGGCCTTATTCCCGTCAGCTGCAGGAACAAAAACCCCTACATCTGTAAAGGCCCGGGGACCTGGGTGGCACCAGAACCCAGACCTGAACCAGGTACAGGACCAGAACCAGGAGCAGAAACAGGACTAGGACCTGATACAGAGCCAGGATCTGAAGCTGAACCAGAACCAGAAAAAAGACCAGAACCAGAACCAAACCAAGAACCGGAACCAGAGCATGCACTAGCACCAGAAGCAAAACCTACACCACAAAAAGAATCAGAGCCAGAACAAGAACCAACATCTAAACCAGCTGCACCAGAGCCTTCAGAAAATGAACAACATCAACCATCAAAATCTATTACACCACAACCTATACCTGCGACACAAGACCCAGAACCGGACCTGAAGCCTAAGTTTGGACCAGAACCAGACCTGAAGCCTGACTCTGGAACAGAACCGGACCTGAAGCCTGACTCTGGAACAGAACCGGACCTGAAGCCTGACTCTGGAACAGAACCGGACCCTTGTCCACGGCCTCTGATCGCGGGGACCCGCTCCCTCCGCGAGGACAACAGCACCCAGGTTCTGGTGGAGTGCTGGTCTGGTCTGCAGCTGGACCTGGTCTGCTCTGGCCGCCCCCCCCCTGGCGCCTGATGGATGGATCCGTGGCCAACCAGAGCGCCGCCTGCCAGCCCTGTGAGACGGGCTTCATCAGAACCGGGTCCGGAGACTGTGAGGACATCGACGAGTGCAGCGGTGGGGCCGGGCCCTGCAGAACCTCCTGCCTCAACACACCAGGGTCCTACAGGTCAGAGGTCACACACTATAGCTAACGCTACTCTAATGCTACGCTAACGCTAGTCACTCTGTGCAGCAAACGAAGGTCGGTTTTCAGAAAGATTTTGAGAATTTAAACAAAAAATATCTGAATTTAGCATTATTAACAGTGAGATTTATTGGTGATAAGAGTCTTGTGGTGAAGATGCTCTGCTACGAGGAGCTACGAGAAGAACCAGCACATATGAGCCTGCAGACTAAAGCTTATGTTTAGAATAGCTCTCACTGACGGAAGACAAAGGTCCATATTCAGAGAAAAATCTGAATTTTGGAAAAAAATCTGAATTTTAAGAAAGAAATTCAATAAAACCCCCAACCATATAACACCTGCAGGTGTTTCTCATGTTTTCATTGTCAGACTGTATTAATACGTATTTACCTCTCTGCCACCCCCTGAAGGTGTTTCTCATGTTTGTGTCAGACTGTATTAATACGTATTTACCTCTCTGCCACCCCCTGCAGGTGTTTCTCATGTTTGTGTCAGACTGTATTAATACTTATTACATGGCTTAGTTGAATACTCTATTCTGATTGGTCAATTCAGAACACGTGACACGTTGTTATTCCAGAACAGACAGACCGCTGTCAAGGACTTATTGACCGTTGTTAAGGACGCTTACAAAGAACTTCGGTCGATTTAACTGTATACAGTTTGGCCGAAAAGCAAACTGCATGCAGTTTGCTTTTCAAACTGGGACAAGAAAAACAGCGGAGAAGTAACGGGGCAGAAACCCTCCTTTTCACGCAACGGTCCAGACATAGACATCAAACGGCGACACATATTCAGTAGCCAGTTACTTTGGCATTAGGGCAGGGATATCTAGATACTTTCCAAGCTTTGACATAATGGATTGTGCTACTTTTAAAGCAAGCAGCGATGTTTTCAAATCTGTAATCAGAAAGCTCCTCAAAAACGCTATCGAAGCAGTTCCTGCCGTTGCTACGTTAGTTCAAACAGTAACACGGACTATTTTTCTTAGCGGATGCATGTCATTTAAAATAAATAATAGCGTACTATTTTTTTAAATCAATAAAAACATTTTCTAAATCTATAAAAGCATTTCAATTAATATTGGAGTCATATCATTACTTTGTTGAGAATGTGGCCGTGTGATAAGCGCGATAATGTGCAGCGACTTGGTCATTATGGGGAAAAGAACACCTTCATGCAGATCTAGATCGCTTCGGGTGTTCTTTTCCCATAATGACCGCGTCGCTGCACATTATCCTTACATATTTACCTCTCTGCGCCCCCTGCAGCTGTTTCTCATGTTTTCATTGTCAGACTGTATTAATACGTATTTACCTCTCTGCGCCCCCTGCAGGTGTTTCTCATGTTTGTGTCAGACTGTATTAATACGTATTTACCTCTCTGCCACCCCCTGCAGGTGTTTCTCATGTTTGTGTCAGACTGTATTAATACGTATTTACCTCTCTGCCACCCCCTGCAGGTGTTTCTCATGTTTGTGTCAGACTGTATTAATACGTATTTACCTCTCTGCCTCCCCCTGCAGCTGTTTCTCATGTTTTCATTGTCAGACTGTATTAATACGTATTTACCTCTCTGCGCCCCCTGCAGCTGTTTCTCATGTTTTCATTGTCAGACTGTATTAATACGTATTTACCTCTCTGCCTCCCCCTGCAGGTGTTTCTCATGTTTGTGTCAGACTGTATTAATACGTATTTACCTCTCTGCGCCCCTGCAGCTGTTTCTCATGTTTTCATTGTCAGACTGTATTAATACGTATTTACCTCTCTGCCACCCCCTGAAGGTGTTTCTCATGTTTGTGTCAGACTGTATTAATACGTATTTACCTCTCTGCCTCCCCCTGCAGGTGTTTCTCATGTTTGTGTCAGACTGTATTAATACGTATTTACCTCTCTGCCACCCCCTGAAGGTGTTTCTCATGTTTGTGTCAGACTGTATTAATACGTATTTACCTCTCTGCCACCCCTGAAGGTGTTTCTCTCATGTTTGTGTCAGACTGTATTAATACGTATTTACCTCTCTGCCTCCCCCTGCAGGTGTTTCTCATGTTTGTGTCAGACTGTATTAATACTTATTACATGGCTTAGTTGAATACTCTATTCTGATTGGTCAATTCAGAACACGTGACACGTTGTTATTCCAGAACAGACAGACAGACGCTGTCAAGGACTTATTGACCGTTGTTAAGGACGCTTACAAAGAACTTCGGTCGATTTAACTGTATACAGTTTGGCCGAAAAGCAAACTGCATGCAGTTTGCTTTTCAAACTGGGACAAGAAAAACAGCGGAGAAGTAACGGGGCAGAAACCCTCCTTTTCACGCAACGGTCCAGACATAGACATCAAACGGCGACACATATTCAGTAGCCAGTTACTTTGGCATTAGGGCAGGGATATCTAGATACTTTCCAAGCTTTGACATAATGGATTGTGCTACTTTTAAAGCAAGCAGCGATGTTTTCAAATCTGTAATCAGAAAGCTCCTCAAAAACGCTATCGAAGCAGTTCCTGCCGTTGCTACGTTAGTTCAAACAGTAACAACGGACTATTTTTCTTAGCGGATGCATGTCATTTAAAATAAATAATAGCGTACTATTTTTTAAATCAATAAAAACATTTTCTAAATCTATAAAAGCATTTCAATTAATATTGGGAGTCATATCATTACTTTGTTGAGAATGTGGCCGTGTGATAAGCGGGATAATGTGCAGCGACTTGGTCATTATGGGGAAAAGAACACCCTTCATGCAGATCTAGATCGCTTCGGGTGTTCTTTTCCCCATAATGACCGCGTCGCTGCACATTATCCCTTACATATTTACCTCTCTGCGCCCCCTGCAGCTGTTTCTCATGTTTCATTGTCAGACTGTATTAATACGTATTTACCTCTCTGCGCCCCCTGCAGGTGTTTCTCATGTTTGTGTCAGACTGTATTAATACGTATTTACCTCTCTGCGCCCCCTGCAGCTGTTTCTCATGTTTTCATTGTCAGACTGTATTAATACGTATTTACCTCTCTGCGCCCCCTGCAGCTGTTTTCATGTTTTCATTGTCAGACTGTATTAATACGTATTTACCTCTCTGCCTCCCCTGCAGGTGTTTCTCATGTTTGTGTCAGACTGTATTAATACGTATTTACCTCTCTGCGCCCCCTGCAGCTGTTTCTCATGTTTTCATTGTCAGACTGTATTAATACGTATTTACCTCTCTGACACCCCCTGCAGGTGTTTCTGTATCGATGACGCTGGCGAGCACCACGCCGAGGATTCGCCGGTTTGTGCTCCGACTCTTGGCTTCCTGTTGCCACTGCTGGTTGCCATGGCGGCGCTGGTTGTGCTTGTGGTGGTTGTCGTGGTGACGGTGGCGCTCTGCATGAGGAGGAAACGAGCCATGAAGAACAAAGAGGGCTATGAGCCGGCCAATGAGAAGGAAGCATCGTGAGGATCAGAGCTGTGATTGGTCCTGACTGCCAGTGACATCATGAGTGTGGGACAGGGGGTGGAATTTCACAGAAATAATGCTAAGTTGATGATTTTAAATGTGTACATTTACAAGAAATAATTATATAAATTTATGATAAAAAACTTCAATATTCACTGAGATTACAAACTCACACAAAAAATCCATATACATGAGACAAATGCTTATTTTTCTCCGAGGTTATCGAATGAATAAATAAAGGCAATTCTGAAAATCAAAGTCAAGAACAAGAAAAAACTCACAAATTCAGAAAAAAAATCTCTCTATATATTTAATAGTTTTTTTCGTCGCAGTGATCCAGGTACAGGAAGTCAGGTGGATGACTATAACCTGATTGGCTGCCCAAACTAGGATTTAACTTATAAACTCCTGAGAAATAACATTGTAGAAACCACTGAATTTGTTAGAAATTAAAGTTAATTATTTATTGTTTAAAGACTCAACCTGAAATATTTGTTATCAAGTTTATTACATATAACTTTTAATCATGATCTAAGTAATCTTTGATGAATATCCAGTGTAAATTATATATCAAATATTTTTGAGGACACAAGCTGTAATCCAGTTTAAATTCAGGGACATTAAGATAAATAAAATGCTGATGTTAAACTGCGTTATATTTCTGCATCCGCATGTGTTTGAATCGGAAGTTATAAAAATTAGATATTGTGTTTTAACTTTTTGATCAATAAAGATTTTGCTGTTTTACGTAAACAAAGTTTCAGGAATATTATTCTGAGATCTGGAGCTGACATCCTGTGAAAGTGTGTGGACCCCCCCCCCATTAACATTGAGTGTGTTTTTGACAGGAGGGGGGACCCCCCCCCCCCAGGAGAGGGGACCCCAACCCCCAGGTCAGATTACTCCAGCTAAAACTAAATAACTTACATTTCACAGCTGCTGCTGCTCACTTTATTAACATGTTATTTACAAAAACTATGACAACTTTAACATTTATAAGTTCTCTTGTGGATACTGTAGTGCTCTGGTGGATTCTGGGTACTGTAGTCCTCTGGTGGATTCTGGGTACTGTAGTCCTCTGGTGGACTCTGGATAGTGTAGTGCTCTGGTGGACTCTGGATAGTGTAGTCCTCTGGTGGACTCTAGGTACTGTAGTCCTCTGGTGGACTCTGGGTACTGTAGTCCTCTGGTGGACTCTGGATAGTGTAGACGCTTTGTCACCTCTGTTCCCAGTCTCACCTCCACTTGAACTGCTGTAAGATGTGAAAAAGACTGTTTCTATTGAATCTATTTTATTTCTATTATTGAATTATTCAATTGATCCAAGAGATCAATACCTGTGATAAGTCTGAGAATTATTTGTAATTTGTTTAAGTGTACACATCCATGAAATATTTCAGGTGTAGGGGAGACAGCTGATTTCTGTCACTGCAACATCATCATTCATCCAGCAGGGGGCAGCATCTGCTCAGCACTGTGAACAGAGACACCACAGAGTGCTGCTGCCTGTAGTTTTTCAGGTTTATATAAACCTGACCTGCAGTCTGAGTTCAGTGTTTTACTCAAAGACACTTCAGCATGAGGAGGGGGATTGATGGCTGACCTGAGGCCAACAATGTGTTGATACAGGAGGGAACCTGCAGAAAAGTGAAGCTGAAGCTCCTTAAAGCTGCATCCTCTCTGATAACCAGCAGAGGGTGACACATGTTCCTACTTCTCTTTTTCTTTATTACCTCAGATTGTATAGAAGTCTATGAGGAAATGTTCCTACTTCTCTCTCTCTTTATTACCTCAGATTGTAGAGAAGTCTATGAGGAAATGTTCCTACTCTCTCTCTCTTTATTACCTCAGATTGTATAGAAGTCTCTGAGGAAATGTTCCTACTTCTCTCTCTCTTTATTACCTCAGATTTTAGAGAAGTCTATGAGAAAATGTTCCTACTTCTCTCTCTCTCTCTTTATTACCTCAGATTGTAGAGAAGTCTATGAGGAAATGTTCCTACTTCTCTCTCTCTTTATTACCTCAGATTGTAGAGAAGTCTATGAGAACATGTTCCTACTTCTCTCTCTCTTTATTACCTCAGATTGTAGAGAAGTCTATGAGGAAATGTTCCTACTTCTCTCTCTTTATTACCTCAGATTGTATAGAAGTCTCTGAGGAAATGTTCCTACTTCTCTCTTCTTTATTACCTCATATTGTAGAGAAGTCTATGAGAACATGTTCCTACTTCTCTCTCTCTTTATTACCTCAGATTGTAGAGAAGTCTATGAGGAAATGTTCCTACTTCTCTCTCTCTTTATTATCTCAGATTGTAGAGAAGTCTATGAGAAAATGTTCCTACTTCTCTCTCTCTCTCTCTTTATTACCTCAGATTGTATAGAAGTCTATGAGGACATTTTCCTACTTCTCTCTCTCTTTATTACCTCAGATTGTAGAGAAGTCTATGAGGACATTTTCCTACTTCTCTCTCTCTTTATTACCTCAGATTGTAGAGAAGTCTATGAGAACATGTTCCTACTTCTCTCTCTTTATTACCTCAGATTGTAGAGAAGTCTATGAGAACATGTTCCTATTTCTCTCTCTCTCTTTATTACCTCAGATTGTATAGAAGTCTATGAGGAAATGTTCCTACTTCTCTCTTTATTACCTCAGATTGTATAGAAGTCTATGAGGAAATTTTCCTACTTCTCTCTCTCTTTATAACCTCAGATTGTATAGAAGTCTATGAGGAAATGTTCCTACTTCTCTCTCTCTTTATTACCTCAGATTGTATAGAAGTCAATGAGGAAATGTTCCTACTTCTCTCTCTCTTTATTACCTCAGATTGTATAGAAGTCTATGAGGAAATGTTCCTACTTCTCTCTTTATTACCTCAGATTGTAGAGAGTCTATGAGGAAATGTTCCTACTTCTCTCTCTTTATTACCTCAGATTGTAGAGAAGTCTATGAGGAAATGTTCCTACTTCTCTCTCTCTTTATTACCACAGATTGTATAGAAGTCTCTGAGGAAATGTTCCTACTTCTCTCTCTCTTTATTACCTCAGATTTTAGAGAAGTCTATGAGAAAATGTTCCTACTTCAATCAATGTTTATTTATATAGCCCAATATCACAAATGTTACATTTGTCTCAGTGGACTTCACAGTTTGTACAGAATATCAGTAGACAATACGACACCCTCTGTCCTGAGACCCTCACATCGTACAAGGAAAAACTTCCAGAAAAAGGAAAAACCCCACAGTTTAAGGGGGAAAAAAATGGGAGAAACCTCAGGGAGAGCAACAGAGGAGGGATCCCTCTCCCAGGACGGACAGACGTGCAATAGATGCCGTGTGTAAATTGAGAAGATAATACATTTACAACATAGGTAGTCCAAATGTTTGGAAATGCATGTGTCTATAATAAGAAGATGAATCCACGAGGATATCCATCCAGGACTTATGATCCAGGACCACAGCAACAGGCACAGCCACGACTCAAGATCCAGGGCTCGCGATCCAGGACTCAGGACCACAGCAACAGGATCAGCCACGACTCAGGGTCCCGGCGTAGATAGACACCAAAAAGAAATTTGGGGAAGCTGGGTTATTGGGAACATGAGAGTACACAGGTACAGACAGAGAGAAGGAAGAAGTAAAGTAAAGTGTCCCCCGACAAACTAAGCCTATAGCAGCTAAACTAGGGGCTGAATCTAATCAGCCCCTAAGATGTATGCGCCACATCTATACCATGAGCGCATTGCTCCTAAAAGGTGTTTCTGGCACTGACACCAATCAACAGTTGTGTGTCGACTCGGCAGGGATCAAGGCACGTATATGCCTCTCGCTGCTTCCACCGTCTACACACACAACCAAATGACATACCATCAGTAAGGAAAAAGATTAAGAACTGAGATGTATAGGTGAAGAGGCAAAACGTGTCTACGTCAATGCACTCCTATTAGATTCTTTTATCAACTATAAGCTTTATCAAAAAGGAAGGTCTTAAGCGCACTCTTAAAAACGGATAGGGTGTCTGCCGCCCGAACACAAACTGGAAGCTGATTCCACAAATGTGGAGCTTGATAAGAAAAGGCTCTGGCTCCCATTGTACTTTTAGAGACTCTAGGAACAACCAACAACCCTGCATTCTTGGAACGCAATGCCCTAGTAGGACAGTAGGGTATAATGAGTTCTTTAAGGTAAGATGGCGCCTGCCCATTAAGGGCTTTGTAGGCGAGAAGAAGAATTTTAAATTCTATCCTATGTTCTATAGGGAGCCAGTGTAAGGCAGCCAGAACAGGAGTAATGTGGTCCCTTTTCCTAACTCTGGTTAGTACACGTGCTGCAGCATTTTGAATCAGCTGAAGCGACTTAACTGACTTCTTGGTACACCCTGATAATAGAGAGTTACAATAATCTAGCCTTGAAGTAACAAATGCATGGACTAGTTTCTCTGCATCGTTTTGAGGCAAGATATGCCTGATTTTTGCAATGTTACGTAGATGGAAGTAGGCGGTCCTTGAAATAGATTTTATGTGGGCGTTAAAGGATAAATCCTGATCAAATATAACACCAAGATTCCTTACAGTCTCACTGGAGGCCAAATTAATGCCATCCATAGTTAGTATATCTTTAGATAATTTGTTTCGTAGATTCTTTGGGCCGAGTACAATAACTTCAGTTTTGGCCGTGTTTAACATCAAAAAGTTTAAAGTCATCCACGTTTTTAAGTCCTTAAGGCAGTCTTGAATTTTATTTAGATGATTAATTTCATCAGGCTTGATTGATAAATATAGTTGAGTATCATCCGCATAACAATGAAACTGTACAGAATGATTCCTTATAATATTGCCTAACGGAAGCATATATAATGTGAACAAAATAGGTCCAAGCACTGAGCCCTGTGGCACTCCATGGCTAACTTTGGTTTGCATGGAAGATTTATCGTTGACACATACAAAGAGACAGATAGATAGGACCTAAACCAGCCTAAAGCAGTTCCCTTTATGCCAACTAAGTGCTCTAGTCTTTGCAATAGGAGTCATGGTCGATAGTATCAAATGCAGCACTGAGATCGAGTAAGACAAGAATAGAGACAAGTCCTTTGTCTGAGGCTATTAGAAGGTCATTAGTGACTTTAACCAGAGCTGTCTCTGTGCTATGATGTGTTCTAAAGCCAGACTGAACATCTTCTAATAAATCATTGTTTTCTAAGTAATCACACAACTGTTTTGCGACTGCTTTCTCAAGAATTTTTGAGAGGAACGGAAGATTAGAAATAGGTCTATAGTTGGCTAAAACCTCTGGATCGAGGTTGTGCTTTTTAAGAAGCGGTTTTATCACTGCTACTTTAAATGATTGTGGAACATAGCCCGATAATAAAGACATATTCATCATATTTAATAAAGAAGTGCTAATTAATGGAAAAACTTCCTTTAACAGCTGAGTTGGAATCGGGTCTAAGATACACGTTGATGGTTTAGAAGAGAGAATCATTGAATTCAATTGTTCAAGGTTTATGGCTGAAAAGCATTCTAATTTACTATCTAGTGTAATATTAGAACTTACGTTTCCGGGAGCTGTTGATAACACTATACTGGTCAAAGGCAAGAGGTCTGTCTGTCTGTCTGTCTGTCTGTCTGTCTGTCTGTCTGTCTGTCTGTCTGTCTGTCTGTCTGTCTGTCTGTCTGTCTGTCTGTCTGTCTGTCTGTCTGTCTGTCTGTCTGTCTGTCTGTCTGTCTGTCTGTCTGTCTGTCTGTCTGTCTGTCTGTCTGTCTGTCTGTCTGTCAGCCTGTCTGTCTGTCTGTCTGTCTGTCTGTCTGTCTGTCTGTCTGTCTGTCTGTCTGTCTGTCTGTCTGTCTGTCTGTCTGTCTGTCTGTCTGTCAGCCTGTCTGTCTGTCTGTCTGTCTGTCTGTCTGTCTGTCTGTCGTCTGTCTGTCTGTCTGTCTGTCTGTCTGTCTGTCTGTCTGTCTGTCTGTCTGTCTGTCTGTCTGTCTGTCTGTCTGTCTTCTATATTCATTGAGAGTAATATGCCAAATTAAACGAGATTCTTCGAGTTTAGTGGAACGCCATATCCTTTCAAGTTGTCTCGACTTTTGCTTTATTTTGCGAGTTTCGGCATTATGCCATGGAGCTAGTCTATGTTGTTTTATTTTCTTCTTTTTCAAAGGAGCAACAGAGTCTAATTTTATTCGCAGGGCATCTGTAGCACTATCAACAACATGATCAATTTGGGTGGTGTACATTTTGTATAAGTTTCCTCCCTTACATGCAGACCTGCTATCAGTTAAGTATTGGTGGAATCTCTTCCTTAAATGTGGCTATAGCACTAACAGATAGGTTTCTGCTGCAGGAACTTTTGACTAATGGTTTGTAGTCTAGTAACAGTACTTCAAAAGTTACTAAGAAATGGTCGGATAAAGCAGGATTATGCGGTTCGACTAATAGTTGCTCAATTTCAATACCATAAGTCAGAACAAGGTCGAGAGTGTGATTATAGCAGTGGGTTGGTTTATTTACACTCTGACGGAAACCAATAGAGTCTAATATAGAGTTAAATGCAACAGTAAGGCTATTTTTATCATCGTCAACATGAATATTAAAGTCACCTACGATAATTACTTTATCTGTTTTAAGAACCAAAGTTGATAAAAACTCAGCGAGTTCTGATAAGAATTCTGAATAAGGACCTGGTGCACGGTACACTGTAACAAATAAGATTGGATGCAAAGTTTTCCAGGTCGGATGCGTAAGACTAAAAACAAGACTTTCAAAGGAGGTATAATTTAGTTTGGTTTAGTATTGATAAGTAAACTTGAGTCAAAGATGGCTGCAACTCCACCTCCTCGGCCTGTGCCTCGAGCAATATGAGTATTGATATGCTGGATGGCTGGCTGTGGTAGTGGCTTCATTTATGCTGACATATTCTTCATGTCTCAACCAAGTTTCAGTGAGACAGCAAATATCAATATTATAATCTGATATTAAATCATTTACCAATATTGCTTTAGATGCTAGAGATCTTATATTTAAGAGACCACATTTAATCTTCCTGTTTTGTTGCACTGTAGTAGTTGTTACATTTACTTTTATTAGGTTATTATGTATGACACCTCTATTAGGCTTCATCTTGAATTGTCCTTGGGCAGACACACACACCGTTAATATTGGGTATTTTATTGGGTTCGGGATTCCTATGGATGACTGCCCAGGAGAGAGCGCAGAGAAGCGTGTAAGACTGCGACTCCGCCTCCTGGTCTCAACTCCAGTTTGTCATGGATTAAGTCCACAAATCCCTGAAATGTTTGCCGAAATGAGATGTGCACCTTCCAAAGTAGGATGAATGCCGTCTCTCTTAATCAGACCAGGTTTTCCCCAGAAGGCTGTCCAATTATTTACGAAGCCCACATCGTTTGCTGGGCACCACCAAGACAACCAGCGCTGAAATGATGACATGCGGCTATACATGTCGTCATTGATCAGATTGGGGAGGGGACCAGAGAAAATTACGGTGTCCGACATTGTTTTAGCATATCTACACACCGAAGCCACATTAACTTTAGTGCATTCTGATTGGCGTAAACGAACATCATTACCACCGACGTGAATAACAATCCTACTGTATTTACGTTTATTTTTAGCCAGCAGTTTAAGATGCGCCTCAACGTCGCCCGCTCTGGCCCCCGGAATGCATGTGACTGTGGAGGCTTTGGTCTCTAAATTCACGTATCTCATAATAGAGCTACCAATAACCAGAGTTGACTCCTCAGCGGGTGCCTCGCTGAGTGGGGAAATTGTTAGATACGTGAACGGGTTGGTGGGGACCTGTGGGTCTCCTGTAATGCCTCTTCTGAACAGTCACCCAGTCTCCCTGCTGCTCGGGAGTTGTCGGGGGACGGCTAGTAGGAGCTACCTCTTGCCGGTCCGCACCGACTAACATGGGCTTTACTGTAGCTGAGTTACTTTCTAAAATGCGGAGCCGGGCTTCTATGGCTATGATTCCCGCCTCCAACCTAACAACTATACTACATTTAACACATGTATCGGTACCAGTAAAGGAGGTAGGGAAGTAACCAAACATGAGACAGGTAGAGCAGGAAATAGCACCCGAGGGTGGGGAAGGAGCCATGGCTAGCTATCAAGCTAAAGTAGCTACCGTTAGCAAACCCGAAAAGAGTGTAGGCAACTGTGGAGTTACAGTCGCTAAGAGAAGGAGAGTTGTGGGTGCTTAAGCTGTAGTAACGTGTGATTATAACGTCAGGCAGTTGCCGTGATCAAGAGTTTTAAAACGATCGATTTAAGTTAAGATAATATAAGCTATCAGCAGCAGAACAGGCACACAGGATACCCAGAGGTGACAACCGGAAGTTACAACGCTTACCGCAACAGTGAGGGTCGCTCCGATCTTACTTTGCCTATCAGACTGCCAGCCTGTTGTTTTAGGATCCGTCACTGCGGTTCTCTATGTAATTTGGGACTCGGCCACATTATTCACATGAGATACAAACTACTACTACTTCTCTCTCTCTCTCTTTATTACCTCAGATTGTAGAGAAGTCTATGAGGAAATGTTCCTACTTCTCTCTCTCTTTATTACCTCAGATTGTAGAGAAGTCTATGAGAACATGTTCCTACTTCTCTCTCTCTTTATTACCTCAGATTGTAGAGAAGTCTATGAGAAAATGTTCCTACTTCTCTCTCTCTCTCTCTTTATTACCTCAGATTGTAGAGAAGTCTATGAGGAAATGTGCCTACTTCTCTCTCTCTTTATTACCTCAGATTGTATAGAAGTCTCTGAGGAAATGTTCCTACTTCTCTCTCTCTTTATTACCTCAGATTTTAGAGAAGTCTATGAGAAAATGTTCCTACTTCTCTCTCTCTCTCTCATTACCTCAGATTGTATAGAAGTCTATGAGGAAATGTTCCTACTTCTCTCTCTCTTTATTACCTCATATTGTAGAGAAGTCTATGAGAACATGTTCCACTTCTCTCTCTCTCTTTATTACCTCAGATTGTAGAGAAGTCTATGAGGAAATGTTCCTACTTCTCTCTCTCTTTATTACCTCAGATTGTATAGAAGTCTATGAGGAAATGTTCCTGCTTCTCTCTCTATATATATTACCTCAGATTGTAGAGAAGTCTATGAGGAAATGTTCCTACTTCTCTCTTTATTACCTCAGATTGTATAGAAGTCTATGAGGAAATGTTCCTACTTCTCTCTCTCTTTATTACCTCAGATTGTATAGAAGTCTATGAGGAAATGTTCCTACTTCTCTCTCTCTTTATTACCTCAGATTGTATAGAAGTCAATGAGGAAATGTTCCTACTTCTCTCTTTATTACCTCAGATTGTATAGAAGTCTATGAGGAAATGTTCCTACTTCTCTCTCTCTCTTTATTACCTCAGATTGTATAGAAGTCAATGAGGAAATGTTCCTACTTCTCTCTTTATTACCTCAGATTGTATAGAAGTCAATGAGGAAATGTTCCTACTTCTCTCTTTATTACCTCAGATTGTATAGAAGTCTATGAGGAAATGTTCCTACTTCTCTCTCTCTCTTTATTACCTCAGATTGTATAGAAGTCTATGAGGAAATGTTCCTACTTCTCTCTCTCTTTATTACCTCAGATTGTAGAGAAGTCTATGAGGAAATGTTCCTACTTCTCTCTTTATTACCTCAGATTGAGAAGTCAATGAGGAAATGTTCCTACTTCTCTCTCTCTTTATTACCTCAGATTGTATAGAAGTCAATGAGGAAATGTTCCTACTTCTCTCTTTATTACCTCAGATTGTATAGAAGTCTATGAGGAAAGTTCCTACTTCTCTCTCTCTTTATTACCTCAGATTGTAGAGAAGTCAATGAGGAAATGTTCCTACTTCTCTCTCTCTTTTATTACCTCAGATTGTAGAGAAGATGTTCCTACTCCTCTGGTTTCATATCTAATTGATGTTCATACAGTAAATGGACCTGAGTGAGACAGAAGCAAGAAGCAGCGTATGCTTTAGGAGGGGCTTCCTGTGATTGACAAGTCACTAACAGCCTCTGTGTTTGACCCTGAGACAGCATGTTTAAAGGAAGTGCTTTGTTCCTTACAGTCAGCAGTCTGTTTAAAGAGCCATGAATCACATTCAAACAGGGACAACGTGAAACTCCAGATAATTAGGGACGTTAAAACAGATATGAGTAATCAGTTGAAGGATTGGAGGGAAATAAAAGAGTAAAGTGTGTGTGTGTGTGTGTGTGTGTGGTGTGTGTGTGTGTGTGTTGTGTGTGTGTGTGTGTGTGTGGGTGTGTGTGTGTGTGTGTGTGTGTGTGTGTGTGTGTGTGTGTGTGTGGTGTGTGGATATTTGTTCTGATAAACAGAGTTGAAGAGTTCAGAGGCAAAACAAAGCCGTCAACATGACTTCAATAACAGGCTGTCACACACACACACACACACACACACACACACACACACACACACAGAGACACAATCCTGTTGTTCTAATGTGAAGATAATTTCCTACTTATTAATATTATTTAAAAACAACATTTTACAACAGCATTTATAGAAATCAGTATTTATATATTTGATGTAACTTTGTGTATATAGTATTTCAGGAGGTATTGTTTTTAAACACCGTGATTTAGACACATTACACGTTTACCTCTTAGAACAGGACTCAAGTACCTGAATCTAAAACTGGAACGCCTCCTTCCTTTGTTTACTTCAGGAACTCCTATTGGCTAGCGTGCCAACACATTGTATGTAATAGGTTAAGGGGTGGGACATCTGTAAGCGGTTGACCAATCACATCAGCAGGAGAGGACTCTTTAAAGTAGAGACACTACATACTGATATACACCTGAACATCAGCAGGAGAGGACTCTTTAAAGTAGAGACACTACATACTGATATACACCTGAACATCAGCAGGAGAGGACTCTTTAAAGTAGAGACACTACATACTGATATACACCTGAACATCAGCAGGAGAGGACTCTTTAAAGTAGAGACACTACGTACTGATATGCACCTGAACATCAGCAGGAGAGGACTCTTTAAAGTAGAGACACTACATACTGATATGCACCTGAACATCAGGAGGAGAGGACTTTTTAAAGTATAGACACTACATACTGATATACACCTGAACATCAGCAGGAGAGGACTCTTTAAAGTAGAGACACTACATACTGATATACACCTGAACATCAGGAGAGGACTCTTTAAAGTAGAGACACTACATACTGATATACACCTGAACATCAGCAGGAGAGGACTCTTTAAAGTAGAGACACTACATACTGATATACACCTGAACATCAGCAGGAGAGGACTCTTTAAAGTAGAGACACTACATACTGATATACACCTGAACATCAGCAGGAGAGGACTCTTTAAAGTAGAGACACTACATACTGATATACACCTGAACATCAGCAGGAGAGGACTCTTTAAAGTAGAGACACTACATACTGATATACACCTGAACATCAGCAGAGAGGACTCTTTAAAGTAGAGACACTACATACTGATATACACCTGAACATCAGCAGGAGAGGACTCTTTAAAGTAGAGACACTACATACTGATATACACCTGAACATCAGCAGGAGAGGACTCTTTAAACTCCTTATTTCTCAACGCAAATACCTGCGGGCCCCTCATGTCCTCACTTCCACTGCTGGAGCCCGTCAGTCAGTCAGTCAGTCTGTGTGTGTGTGTGTGTGTGTGTGTGTGTGTGTGTGTGTGTGTGTGTGTGTGTGTGTGTGTGTGTGTGTGTGTGTGTGTGTGTGTGTGTGTGTGTGTGTGTCTGTGTGTGTGTGTGTGTGTGTGTGTGTGTGTGTGTGTGTGTGTGTGTGTGTGTGTGTGTGTGTGTGTGTGTGTGTGTGTGTGTGTGTGTGTATGTGTGTGTGACTCAGATCCTGAAGACTCTCTGACTGTAAATCTCTGAAAGCTTCTCACTTATCATAATGACCTGTTTTCTGAGACAGAGACCTGCACATGACCCACAGAGTCTCCAACTGTATGAAACTTCTACATGAGATTAAATTAAATAAATGCCATTGATAAATCATAAAAAAACAATGATTTCAATTGAAAAATATATAAAATAAATCCAGATCAGGTCTTTCAGTTTGGATCTGAGAACCTCTGCAGTCTCTTTATTTGGGTTATTTACTCACTCACAGCGCAAACTATTTTAAAATCCAGAACAGTTAAAGGGTTCCTTTAATTCCCAGGTTTCTCAAATATTCAACTTTAACCGACAATTCATCTTGAAATGTTCCCATTTATTTTCTACGCCCCCCCCCCTTCTATTTTTTTTGTGAGAGAGTGTGAGCGTGAGTGTGTGTGTGTGTGTGTGTGTGGTGTGTGTGTGTGTGTGTGTGTGTGTGTGTGTGTGTGTGTGTGTGTGTGGTGTGTGGTGTGTGTGTGTGTGTGTGTGTGTGTGTGTGTTTGTGTGTGTGTGTGTGTGTGGTGTGTGTGTGTGTTTTGTGTGAGGGGGTTGGACCTACAGCAGCTCCTCTCCTCGGGTCACTCTCACTCCTCCTCACTGTCTCTCTGCTCCTCCTGGCTCGGTTCGGCTCGGCTCTCTGGACCTGCAGGACCTCCTTCTCTCAGCCCGGGTCCTGGTTCTGGACCTGCAGGACCCGTGTTCCGGCCGCGGGCCCCGACATGCTGGGTCCGGTGAAGATGGAAGGGCACGAGGCTCCGGACTGGAGCGGATACTACAGCGAGGAGGTGATCAGAGTTTATTATATTATATTATATTATCCGCAAAGAGAAGGGGCCCTTGTGGGCCGGAGCCCCGGACCCGGGTCACAGAACCTTAGAGAGCCGGGGAGCAGCGCCTCTGCTCCGGGTCACAGAGCCGCTCAGAGCCGAGGAACAGCGCCTCTGCTCCGGGTCACAGAGCCGCTCAGAGCCGAGGAACAGCGCCTCCGCTCCGGGTCACAGAGCCGTTCAGAGCCGAGGAACAGCGCCTCTGCTCCGGGTCACAGAGCCGCTCAGAGCCGAGGAACAGCACCTCTGCTCCGGGTCACAGAGCCGAGGAACAGCGCCTCCTCTCCGGGTCACAGAGCCGTTCAGAGCCGAGGAACAGCGCCTCTGCTCCGGGTCACAGAGCCTTAGAGAGCCGGGGAGCAGCGCCTGTGCCCCGGCTCTGAGCGGCTCTGGGACGCGGGGCAGGGTCCGGGTTTATTCCGGGGGAAACAGTAAACTCTGATTCAGTAGGGCAGACTCTTTATAACTTTATTTAAAGTTAAAGTTACCATAACCATTTATAAAGGTTGTTTTATTAAAGATAAGGCAGCTTTATTTATTTGAAAGGCGAAGTTGTAGAGAAATTAAAAACAGAAAGACATTTAGAAACAGATTATAAAATAACATTTAGAAACAGATTATAAAATAACATTTAGAAACAGATTATAAAATAACATTTAGAAACAGATTATAAAATAACATTTAGAAACAGATTATAAAATAACATTTAGAAACAGATTATAAAATAACATTTAGAAACAGATTATAAAATAACATTTAGAAACAGATTATAAAATAACATTTAGAAACAGATTATAAAATAACATTTAGAAACAGATTATAAAATAACATTTAGAAACCGTCTTAATGAGAGAATAAAATAAAACAGGATGATTTTAAATGTTTCATTATTAAGGCTTAAAAAGACCATAATAATAAAGACCTTTATTGATGATATAAGTCTTTATTATAATAACTCTAATTGGACATCGAGCTTTAGTTTATACATCTTTATTTATTAAATCGATCACAGATTATTGATCCGTACGGAGCGGATGTTTAAATATATCATTTATAAGAATCTAAATGTTTTAGAAGAAGATTAAGTTAAATTATAACAAATAAATAAACTTTTAAACCTTTATCACATTAATAATTGAAGTTTTTTAGTCTTTATTGATCCCGTGTTAACGGACCGATACAGGCTGATCATCGGGTTATTGATTAACACAGATTTACTTTCATTCGTTTTTACATTAAAATCTGCAGATATCAAAGAATCCACATTTTAAATCGTATTTATTAAATAACATAATAACATTAAAATAACAGTTTGTATTTTAATGTTTAAATGTTTGAATGTTTGAATGTTTAATGTTTGAATGTTTAAATGTTTGAATGTTTAAATGTTTGAATGTTTAAATGTTTGAATGTTTGAATGTTTAAATGTTTGAATGTTTAAATGTTTAAATGTTTGAATGTTTAAATGTTTGAATGTTTAAATGTTTAAATGTTTAAATGTTTAAATGCTAAAGTCAGATCGAAAGAGAAAATGAATTGACTCTCAGATATCTTTGAGGTATAATATGATGATATATAATGTAATGTAATAATAAATATAATAAGTCTTCAGGAAGAAGCAATAGTTCATTTATTAAGAAATATTTAAATTGTATTTATTTATTAATTAAGAGGCAAAAAAAGAGTTTTATTTCTTCTGTAAAAGTTTATTAATAATCATCCCGTCATAATGTCTATATATATATATGTATATTATATAACTATAGATATATATAGTTATATAATACATATATAGAAATAGATATATATATAACATATAGTTATTGATAACGCATTAAAGGGGATCAGCTCATTATTAAAGGATTGATTTGACAGGAATTTTTTTTTTTAATTTCAAATAGTGAGGTTTGTTTTGTTCTTCGGAGGTTAATAAAGGTTAACTAATTCAAGATAATTTCATTTAATTTCAAACCTTTATTTAACCAGGTGAATTCCATTGAGATCATCGATCTCTTTTTCAAAGGTTCCACATGAAAACATGAAACACGAAACAACAGGAAACCAAAAGGACGATACAGGATTTACAGTTTACAGATCTAACGACATGTACAGGTTCCAACAGCATCCGATTACACAGCATCTATCCGAGCTTTAAAAACATTTAGTGGAACGAGATTGCTCAGTTTCCATTCCTTCTGCTGACTGTTCCAAGTTAGAGGAGCTGCGCACCTAAAAGCTTTCTCCCTAATCAGTCCTAGCACTTGGCACATTTAACAAAACCACATCATGCGATCTCAGGCAGTAGCTACTTTCAATTCGCCGTGAGATCCGAGAGCAGATGTAAGATGGTAGATTACCCAACATGGCTTTGTAGATGAACATGTACCAGTGACTGAGCCTCCGTACAGTCAGTGAAGGCAGACCTGCCCTGGCGTACAGGGTACAGTGATCACTGATGAGTTAGTACTTTACAGTCAGTGAGTCACAAACCTGCCCTGGTGTACAGGGTACAGTGATGAGTTAGTACTTTACAGTTAGTCACAGACCTGCTCTGGTGTACAGGGTACAGTGATGAGTTAGTACTTTACAGTTAGTCACAGACCTGCTCTGGTATACAGGGTACAGTGATGAGTTAGTACTTTACAGTCAGTGAGTCACAGACCTGCCCTGGCGTACAGGGTACAGTGATGAGTTAGTACTTTACAGTCAGTTAGTCACAGACCTGCTCTGGTGTACAGGGTACAGTGATGAGTTAGTACTTTACAGTCAGTGAGTCACAGACCTGCTCTGGTATACAGGGTACAGTGATGAGTTAGTACTTTACAGTCAGTGAGTCACAGACCTGCTCTGGTATACAGGGTACAGTGATGAGTTAGTACTTTACAGTTAGTCACAGACCTGCCCTGGCGTACAGGGTACAGTGATGAGTTAGTACTTTACAGTCAGTTAGTCACAGACCTGCTCTGGCGTACAGGGTACAGTGATGAGTTCATACAAATCTCAGCGCGCTGTGAGAGGCGGCATCTAACTTGATCAGGTAATGGGCAGGTGCATTCATATAGAGCAGATCACCATTAAAGATTATTATTAAAGATCGATATGTGATGTTTTGTTAAAGAAGAGATTTCAAAATAATTCTCTAAATGTTTATTTCAGATAATATTCAGTCTTTAATATTAAAACTTTAAAATCACAGCAGAAATAATTAAAAGTAATTCTAGTAGTTTTGATAATTTAGAAGTCTTTTGTTTGAAGATCAGATGAACCTTTATTGGTCCGTGCGGGAACAGAGAGGCGCGCGCGAGGGAACAGAGAGGCGGGCGCGAGGGCAGCTCAGAGCCGGGGCACAGCACATCTGCCCCGGCTCTGAGCTCCTCTGTGAGCCCGGAGAACCGGACCCTGCCCGGGTCACAGAGCCTTAGAGAGAACCTTTATTGGTCCGTGCGGGAAAAGAGAGGCGCGCGCGAGGAGGGAGAAAAGAGAGGCGCGCGAGAGGAGGGAGATTTTAGACTGAGATCATGTAAAATACACAAGATACGGAAATAACAGGACATACAGGAAGATCAGGTGAATAAATACAGTTTATTCTATATTTATATATAATGTTTCTCTAAAGTTGAATTTCCCGTTTCTTTCAAAGCAGAGCGAAAAACGGGAGGAGTTTTAATTCATATAAAAAATGTCTCGTTTCTGCATCAAAACACCTAAAAACACAACCCTTGTGTTTTATATATATTTATATATATATATTATATATAAAACACAATCCTATGTATATATGTATTTGGTTCCAGAGTAAAGAAGAGTAACAGTATAATATGTTTCTACATCAAAAAGCTGAAACACCGTAAAGAGTCAAAGCGCTTCCTCTTGATATCTTTTATAATAATAATAATAATAATATATATATATATATATATATATATATATCGTGTGATTAACTCCTCAGGTCTCGGGGTCAGCTTTCTCATAAACTGACTTTTTCTAATCCACATGTCTACCCTTTATATCAGGGGGGTCAAACTCAAGGCCCGGGGGCAAATCCGGCCCGTGACTTCATGTCATGTGGCCCCGCAAGAGCTCTGAAAGAATATAATATGTTTATTATTCGGTTACATGCCGCTTTACAGAAGCACGTTGCCCATAAATTACATGTCCCACAATGCATCTCAAATTTGACCCTTTTCTCAGAATTTGAATTTTTTTCTTGGATTTTGACTTTTTTCAAGGGTTAGGGTTAAGAATGTGGCTTTTCTTTTTAAATCATGTTGCTACATGCGCACGGAAGAGACTTGCAATTATTTGCCCTAGACCTCTGCTTTCAGACGTACTTAAATATGAAGTTATTACCCTATCCGATAATAATCCAATGCAGAGGCAATCATATAAAACACTATTTTATATGTATTTTTATATAGTCTTAAAGTTACAACCCGCCCTTTGAGTGCAGCCATGATGCTGATGTGGCCCGCCATGACATTGAGTTTGACCCCCTGCTTTACATCCTCTGCTTTATTTAACTGACGCAGGGTTATGACGTCTGGATCTGATTTCAGCTCAAACTGAAACTTTATTCTCAGTTTTTACAGATCTATATATTTATATCTGTAAGCCTCCAAACAAAAATAAATATGTTATTGTTGTTTTCAGCCTGATGGGATGGTTTGAGTTTTATGAAGTTCAGCAGGAATGAGTCAGCATCACTTCCTGTCCCTGGACTGGAGGAATGAGTCAGCATCACTTCCTGTCCCTGGTCTGGAGGAATGAGTCAGCATCACTTCCTGTCTGGAGGTCAATGGTCCCTGAGCGTGTTTTTGGTTGTTATCGAGATAAGGTCTTAACACCACGTCCTGTCACATTTACAAATATTATTATATTTTGACCGTAATCGAAATATTCTGTTATTTCCAAAAGCTTTTTTATTCTGATGCTTCGATTAATTTTAAACAGACCGTTCAACAAAAGGATACCAACAAAATGTAGTTTCATTTAAATATTGGATTCTTCTCTCTTGGTAAGATCCCATTTTCAATACAATGGTGGTCTCACCTTGACTTGAAGAGGAAGTACAGGCGCCTATCCTTCTGGACAAAGATCTCTATTACCTCCTTATCTTCTCTGAGTAGAATAATAGCAACAAGAACCTTTGGGTTCACGTGCGCCCCCTCTGTCTGCCTCACCTTCATGTCACATCAGCATACATGTATCACACAAACATTACATACATTAGATATGGAGGGTCAGGACGCAGAGTGAAGTCTCTGTAGACATCATATTGGGACATACAGAGTGAGAGCATCCGAGCTGAGGCTCAGCGTCTCTCACGGCGTAGGAACAGAAAATACATTTATAGCACAGACCAGTGGAGAAATATGAATATTTATTTCATTTTATTTGTATTCATTTATTTATATTTGTACTTTTCATGAAGACAGGCCTCCCCTGACCGCATGTTAACACAAGCTGAAGAGATTTTAACTTCTTGTTCTATATCATAAAATATCAGTCAATACCACAGTGGTGGATATAGGTTGCTAACAAGTGTCTAAAAGACACGACTAAACATCATCACGCCCAACATTAGCCACCTTTAGCTTAGCGGTGGTGACGTGAAGTCATGTGACCGTGCTGTAGTTCCTTTATAGCCAAACATTAGCCACCTTTAGCTTGGCGGTGGTGACGTGAAGTCATGTGACCGTGCTGTAGTTCCCTCATAGCCAAACATTAGCCTCCTTTAGCTTAGCGGTGGTGACGTGAAGTCATGTGACCGTGCTGTAGTTCCCTCATAGCCAAACATTAGCCGCCTTTAGCTTAGCGGTGGTGACGTGAAGTCATGTGACCGTGGTGTATTTCCTTTATAGCCCAACATTAGCCGCCTTTAGCTTAGCGGTGGTGAAGTGAAGTCATGTGACCGTGCTGTATTTCCTTTATAGCTCAACATTAGCCACCTTTAGCTTAGCGGTGGTGACGTGAAGTCATGTGACCGTGCTGTATTTCCTTTATAGCCCAACATTAGCCTCCTTTAGCTTAGCGGTGGTGACGTGAAGTCATGTGACCGTGGTGTAGTTCCTTTATAGCACAACATTAGCCGCCTTTAGCTTAGCGGTGGTGAAGTGAAGTCATGTGACCGTGCTGTAGTTCCTTTATAGCCCAACATTAGCCTCCTTTAGCTTAGCGGTGGTGACGTGAAGTCATGTGACCGTGCTGTAGTTCCTTTATAGCCCAACATTAGCCACCTTTAGCTTAGCGGTGGTGACGTGAAGTCATGTGACCGTGCTGTAGTTCCTTTATAGCCAAACATTACCACCTTTAGCTTAGCGGTGGTGACGTGAAGTCATGTGACCGTGGTGTAGTTCCTTTATAGCCCAACATTAGCCGCCTTTAGCTTAGCGGTGGTGAAGTGAAGTCATGTGACTGTGCTGTATTTCCTTTATAGCCCAACATTAGCCTCCTTTAGCTTAGCGTGGTGAAGTGAAGTCATGTGACCGTGCTGTATTTCCTTTATAGCCCAACATTAGCCACCTTTAGCTTAGCGGTGGTGACGTGAAGTCATGTGACCGTGCTGTAGTTCCTTTATAGCCAAACATTAGCCACCTTTAGCTTAGCGGTGGAAACGTGAAGTCATGTGACCGTGCTGTAGTTCCCTCATAGCCAAACATTAGCCGGCTTTAGCTTAGCGGTGGTGGCGTGAAGTCATGTGACCGTGCTGTAGTTCCTTAATAGCCGAATATTAGCCTCTTTTAGCTTAGCGGTGGTGTTGGTGTAGTTCTGGTACTTGTTCTGGTTCTGGTATAAGTAGTTCTGGTGTAAGTAGTTCTGGTGTAAGTAGTTCTGGTTCTGGTGTAGGTAGTTCTGGTGTAAGTATTTCTGGTTCTGGTGTAGGTAGGTCTGGTGGTAGTTCTGGTTCTGGTGTAAGTAGTTCTGGTGTTAGTAGTTCTGGTTCTTGTCTAACAGTCTCTCTCTCTGCAGGTCTACTCTCCGATGGCGGGCGGTGGCATGGGTTCTGGTCTGGGTTCTGGTCTGGGGATGGCTCCATGTCAGGCTACATGTCGGGCGGCGGGACGTCGGGTTCCTTCAACATGTCGTACGGATCTGGTCTGAGCCCAGGGGGGGGATGGGACCCGGCCCAGCGGCCATGACGGGCCTGGGGGGGGCGGGACCCTGAGCCCCCCCATGAGTTCGGCCCAGCAGGTGAACCTGAACCATTACGGAGCCGTGAGTCCGGGCCCGGGCCTGTATGGGGGCGGGGGGGCGGCAGGAAGGCCTTCCGGCGCAGCTTCCCTCACGCCAAGCCGCCATACTCCTACATCTCGCTCATCACCATGGCGATCCAGCAGGCGCCCAGTAAGATGCTGACACTCAGCGAGATCTACCAGTGGATCATGGACCTGTTCCCCTTCTACCGGCAGAACCAGCAGCGCTGGCAGAACTCCATCCGCCACTCGCTCTCCTTCAACGACTGCTTCGTCAAGGTCTCTCGCTCGCCAGATAAACCCGGGAAGGGTTCCTATTGGACGCTGCACCCGGACTCCGGGAACATGTTCGAGAACGGCTGCTACCTGCGGCGCCAGAAGAGGTTCAAGTGTGACAGGAAGCCGGGGAAAGAGGGGGGGGCGTCTCCTTCAGATAAACCAGGGCCCCCGGACCCCCCTCCTCCAGCCAGGCCCCACCTCCCAGCCTGGCCCCACCCCCCGGCCTGGACCTGAAGCTCCTCCCCCCCACATGGATCTGAAGGACCACTACGCCTTCGACCACCCGTTCTCCATCAGCAACCTGATGTCCTCGGAGCAGAGCAAGCTGGAGCTGAGGGCCTACGAGGCGCTGCAGTACTCCTACAGCGGGGGGGCCGGGGGCCGGGGGCTCGACTCACTGGAGCCCAACTACTACCAAGGGGGGTACCCCCGCCCACTCATCAACACCTCATAGGATCTCCTGTTCGTACTCTTATTCTGCATGGACTTCCTGTCTGACTGTGAGCGAAAGAGACTCAAACCACAGAGGGGCCCCCTTCAACACAGGGGCCACACACAGGGCCTCCTTCCACACACAGGGCCTCCTTCCACACACAGGGGCCACACACAGGGGCCTCCTTCCACAAACAGGGGCATAAACAGGGCCTCCTTCCACACACATTATAATAATAATAATGAATGTTCCACATTCATCATGACCCTAAACTACGCAGGCAGCTTTCAGATTCATTCACGTTCTGGTTTGAGGTTTACTGAAGTCCCCTCAGGGGCCTCTAGACACCCTCAGGGGCTTCTAGACACCCTCAGGGGGCTCTAGGCGACCTCAGGGGCCTCTAGACACCCTCAGGGCTTCTAGACACCCTCAGGGAACTCTAGACACCCTAAGGGCCTCTAGACGACCTCAGGTCTCTAGACATCCTCAGGGGCCTCTAGACACCCTCAGGGGGCTCTAGACACCCTCAGGGCCTCTAGAGTCTAGACGACCTCAGGGGCCACGGGGGCCTCGGGGGCCCTGCAGGAGATCGGGACCAAACCCTCACGCTGTTGAAGTCAATGTTACTTAAACAGATATTGATAGGACTATTCTAAAATACAACAACAACTCCAACTCCCATCATGCCTTGCACCTGTCTCAGTTAGAGTTCCTCTGATTCCTCTGTTTTATATCTTTAAACTTCTGAGAGCAAACGTTGATCAGCTGTTCCTCTCATTGTTCACATTTACACTTACTCTTACTTCGGCTTCGGACGCTTCATGGTCTTACTTCGGCTTCGGACGCTTCATGATCTTACTTCGGCTTCGGACGCTTCATGGTCTTACTTCTGCTTCGGACGCTTCATGGTCTTACTTTGGCTTCAGACGCTTCATGGTCTTACTTCTGCTTCGGACGCTTCATGGTCTTACTTCGGCTTCGGACGCTTCATGATCTTACTTTGGCTTCAGACGCTTCATGGTCTTACTTCTGCTTCGGACGCTTCATGGTCTTACTTTGGCTTCGGACGCTTCATGGTCTTACTTTGGCTTCGACGCTTCATGGTCTTACTTCTGCTTCGGACGCTTCATGGTCTTACTTCGGCTTCGGACGCTTCATGGTCTTACTTTGGCTTCGCTTCATGGTCTTACTTTGGCTTCGGACGCTTCATGGTCTTACTTTGGCTTCGGACGCTTCATGGTCTTACTTTGGCTTCGGACTCTTCATGGTCTTACTTTGGCTTCGGACGCTTCATGGTCTTACTTTGGCTTCGGACGCTTCATGGACTTACTTTGGCTTCGGACGCTTCATGATCTTACTTCGCTTCGGACGCTTCATGGTCTTACTTTGGCTTCGGACGCTTCATGGACTTACTTTGGCTTCGGACGCTTCATGATCTTACTTCGGCTTCGGACGCTTCATGGTCTTACTTCTGCTTCGGACGCTTCATGGTCTTACTTTGGCTTCGGACGCTTCATGGTCTTACTTTGGCTTCGGACGCTTCATGGTCTTACTTCGGCTTCGGACGCTTCATGGTCTTACTTTGGCTTCGGACGCTTCATGGTCTTACTTTGGCTTCGGACGCTTCATGATCTTACTTCGGCTTCGGACGCTTCATGGTCTTACTTCGGCTTCGGACGCTTCATGTTCTTACTTTGGCTTCGGACGCTTCATGGTCTTACTTTGGCTTCGGACGCTTCATCGTCTTACTTTGGATTCGGACGCTTCATGGTCTTACTTCGGCTTCGGACGCTTCATGGTCTTACTTTGGCTTCGGACGCTTCATGGTCTTACTTTGGCTTCGGACGCTTCATGTCTTACTTCTGCTTCGGACGCTTCATGGTCTTACTTCTGCTTCGGACGCTTCATGGTCTTATGTTCGGTCTCTAACTTCTGCTTCGGACGCTTCATGGTCTTACTTCTGCTTCGGACGCTTCATGGTCTTACTTCGCTTCGGACGCTTCATGGTCTTACTTTGGCTTCGGACGCTTCATGGTCTTACTTTGGCTTCGGACGCTTCATGGTCTTACTTCGGCTTCGGACGCTTCATGGTCTTACTTTGGCTTCGGACGCTTCATGGTCTTACTTTGGCTTCGGACGCTTCATGGTCTTACTTCGGCTTCGGACGCTTCATGGTCTTACTTGGCTTCGGACGCTTCATCGTCTTACTTTGGCTTCGGACGCTTCATGGTCTTACTTCGGCTTCGGACGCTTCATGGTTACTTTGGCTTCGGACGCTTCATGGTCTTGCTTCGGACGCTTCATGGTCTTACTTCGGCCTTCATGGTCTTACTTTGGCTTCGGACGCTTCATGGTCTTACTTCGGCCTTCATGGTCTTACTTTGGCTTCGGACGCTTCATGGTCTTACTTCGGCCTTCATGGTCTTACTTCGGCCTTCATGGTCTTACTTCGGCTTCGACGCTTCATGGTCTTACTTCGGCCTTCATGGTCTTACTTTGGCTTCGGACGCTTCACGGTCTTACTTCGGCTTCGGACGCTTCATGGTCTTACTTCGGCTTCGGACGCTTCATGTCTTACTTCGGCTTCGGACTCTTCATGGTCTTACTTTGGCTTCGGACGCTTCATGGTCTTACTTTGGCTTCGGACGCTTCATGGTCTTACTTCGGCTTCGGACGCTTCATGATCTTACTTCAGCTTCGGACGCTTCATGGTCTTACTTCTGCTTCGGACGCTTCATGGTCTTACTTCGGCTTCGGACGCTTCATGGTCTTACTTTGGCTTCGGACGCTTCATGGTCTTACTTCTGCTTCGGACGCTTCATGGTCTTACTTCGGCTTCGGACGCTTCATGGTCTTACTTCGGCTTCGGACGCTTCATGGTCTTACTTCGCATCGGACGCTTCATGGTCTTACTTCTGCTTCGGACGCTTCATGGTCTTACTTTGGCTTCGGACGCTTCATGGTCTTACTTCGGCTTCGGACGCTTCATGGTCTTACTTTGGCTTCGGACGCTTCATCGTCTTACTTTGGCTTCCGACGCTTCATGGTCTTACTTCGGCTTCGGACACTTCATGGTCTTACTTCGGCTTCGGACGCTTCATGGTCTTACTTTGGCTCGGACGCTTCATGGTCTTACTTTGGCTTCGGACGCTTCATGGTCTTACTTCTGCTTCGGACGCTTCATGGTCTTACTTCTGCTTCGGACGCTTCCTGCTGATAAATTCACTTTAAAATAAAAATAAAGTTTTCATGAAAAGTTGATTAAAATAGAAAGAACCACCTCATTTATTAATCATGTTTAAAGTGTTTCTAGAAACCTGAAGAAAATTAATAATAAAATAATAATAATATTTAATAAAGAAGAAGCCGCCGTTGGAGCAGATTTCAAATTAAAAGTCTTATTGCTGTGAGTAGATTTCAAACTAAAGGTCACATTATTTATTATAACTCAGTGTTTGATCAGGGGCCACTTCTCACGACCTACGACCCCGGGGGGCCGCGACCCTCAGGTTGCCCCCCCCCCACACACAGCTCCTCTGATCTGCAACGCCTTAATTACATTCATTATGTTTATTATAATATGATTATAGTAACTTTTATAAAAGATTCAGAATCCTAAAGAAAGTCAACGTTAAAATACAGAACTACAGTTTATGTGAAAAAATAATAACAGGAAATATAAAAGCAAATGTTATTGATTATTGATCGAAGATGTATATAATACAAATATTAAAATAAATAATCAGCTTCTTCTTCTTCTGCGGTGCTTTAAAGTGTCAGAACCAAAGGCATGCTGGGAAAGAGTTTTAAGAACACAAGGCATGCTGGGAAAGAGTTTTAAGAACACAAGGCATGCTGGGAAAGAGTTTTAAATGTAAACACTTCACAGAAACAAGAATACTGTTTAAACATTAAAACAGTCATTATTATTGTTGTTATTATTGTTATTATGATGATGATGATGATGATGATGATGATGGTGATGGTGATGATGATGATGAAGATGATGAGGGTGATGGTGATGATGATGATGATGATGATGATGAGGGTGATGATGATGATGATGATGATGATGATGATGATGATGATGATGACGATGATGATGACAATGATGATGATGATGATGATGATGATGATGATGATGATGATGATGAGGAACAGAGCTGTGTGGAAGGAGACCCTCCGTGTTTTTGTATTAATTATAAATTATTCTCACTGTGTGCATGAAGTGGGGGGGTTTCTCCCCGACCCCCCCCCCCCCCCCCCCCCCGACCCCCACGGCACGTCTTTGTTGTTGTTTGTTTTTACTGCATGTTCTTCTTCTTCTGAACCTTGAGACTCCATTACCCACAATGCAATTCTCCTCTTCTGATGGTGACAGTTTTGAGGAGGTTTCGGATCTTTTGAAGTTTTTCGGAAACCCAGCATTACCATAGCAACAGCAACGTTCTTCTTTTTCACTTGTTAAATTATTCTGTCATTTTCAAAATAAACAAACAAATTTTCTTCAGTTTTTCCGATCATTCTTACATCATCGTCTGGTTCATTATAAGGATCCATGCCGTTACTGTAACCCATCCTATACAATTAACCATTGTTGTTCTCTACCGTCCACCAGGCGCCTTGGGAGAGGCTGGCAATGTCCTGGATCGCATAATCTCAAGGAAATGGTGGAAATCCAAACACCCTGATAACCTCCTAACCTATCAATCTCTCCTCTCCTCTTTCTCCTCTTCGATCTCTCAGGCAAAAAGCACTTTCTTTCAAGATAAGATCCATTCTTCCTATTCCAATCCCAAAAAACTATTCTCTATCTTCTCCACCCTCCTCGAACCCCCAGAGCCCCTTCCCCCTCCTCCCTTCTTCCAAGCGACTTTGTTAACTACTTTGAAAAAAAGGTTGATGATATTCGCTCTTCTTTTTCTGACTCACCTTTACTCACCGCTGGGTCACCTGACCCACCGTTCACCCACACACTGACCTCCTTTACTCACCGCTGGGTCACCTGACCCACCGTTCACCCACACACTGACCTCCTTTACTCACCGCTGGGTCACCTGACCCACCGTTCACCCACACACTGACCTCCTTTACTCACCGCTGGGTCACCTGACCCACCGTTCACCCACACACTGACCTCCTTTACTCACCGCTGGGTCACCTGACCTACCGTTCACCCACACACTGACCTCCTTTACTCACCGCTGGGTCACGTGACCCACCGTTCACCCACACACTGACCTCCTTTACTCACCGCTGGGTCACCTGACCCACCGTTCACCCACACACTGACCTCCTTTACTCACCACTGGGTCACCTGACCCACCGTTCACCCACACACTGACCTCCTTTACTCACCACTGGGTCACCTGACCCACCGTTCACCCACACACTGACCTCCTTTACTCACCGCTGGGTCACCTGACCCACCATTCACCCACACACTGACCTCCTTTTCCCTCTCTCTCCAAGTGAGGTTCTTACCCTCATTACCTCTGCCCGTCCTACCACCTTGTCCTCTGGACCCTGTCCCCTCAAACCTCCTTCAGACTATCGCTCCTGATATTCTACCGTTTCTCACCCATTTCATCAACACTTCTCTAACTTCTGGTCACTTTCCAAACAGTCTCAAGGAGGCGAGTAAACCCTCTCCTAAAGAAACCCACTCTCAACCCGTCTGATGTTATAAACTACAGGCCTGTCTCTCTCCTCCCGTTCCTGTCTAAAACACTTGAACGCGCTGTCTTTAAACAACTCTCCTGTTATCTCCATCAGAACAACCTTCTGGATCCGCACCAGTCTGGTTTCAAGGCAGGTCACTCCACAGAAACTGCCTCCTCGCTGTCTCTGAGGAACTGCACACGGCTAAAGCAGCCTCCCTCTCCTCTGTCATCATCCTTTTGGACCTGTCTGCTGCATTCGACACGGTGAACATCAGATCCTCCTTCACACTCTCCAAGAACTTGGAGTTTCAGGCTCTGCACTTTCCCTCCTCACCTCATACCTCAAAGACCGTACCTACAGGGTAACTTGGAGAGGGTCCGAGTCCGACCCTTGTCAATTATCTACAGGGGTCCCTCAGGGCTCTGTCCTTGGTCCCCTCCTCTTCTCTCTGTACACAACCTCGCTCGGATCAGTCATTAGCCTGCATGGTCTTTCATACCACTGCTACGCTGACGACACCCAATTAATTCTGTCCTTTCCCCGCTCAGAGACCCAGGTCGTCGCACGCATCTCTGCTTGTCTAGCTGACATCTCTCAGTGGATGTCTGCTCACCACCTCAAGCTCAACCTTGACACTGAACTGCTTTTCCTTCCGGGAAAAGATTGTCCCACTCTTGACCTAACAATCAACATCAGCACCTCTGTTGTTTCCCCGACTCAGACTGCAAGGAATCTGGGTGTGACCCTAGATAACAACTGTCCTTCACTGCAAACATCGCTGCTACAACCCGCTGCTGCAGATACACTCTGTACAACATCAGGAGGATACGTCCCCTCCTGACCCAGAAAGCCACGCAGGTTCTGGCCCAGGCTCTCGTCATCTCACTTCTAGACTACTGCAACTCCCTCCTGGCTGGTCTACCTGCATGTGCCATCCGACCTCTGCAGCTCATCCAGAATGCAGCGGCTCGTCTGGTCTTCAACCTTCCTAAATGTTCCCACACCACTCCGCTCCTCCGCTCCCTTCACTGGCTTCCAGTAACTGCTAGAATCCACTTCAAGACACTGGTACTAGCGTACCATGCTGTGAATGGATCTGGCCCTTCCTACATCCAGGACATGGTTAAACTGTACACCCCAGCACGTGCACTCCGCTCTGCATCGGCCAAACGGCTCGCTGCACCAGCACTGCGAGGGACCCAAGTTCCCATCAGCAAAACACGTGGGTTTGCTATCCTGGCTCCAAAATGGTGGAATGAGCTCCCTCAGGACAGCAGATAGTTTACACATCTTCCAGCGCAGACTGAAAACTCATCTCTTTCGACTCCACTTCGAGCGATAGAATGACTAACAAGCACTTATATACTAACAAAGGACTGGCTTACTAAAGCCAGCTGAGTAGCACTTGAAATGTTTTAGCTCTATGAAACCTGATGTTCTTATATGATTCTGTTTTCTTCAAGTTTGTATCTTCTTGGTCGCTTTGGATAAAAGCGTTAGCTAAATGAAATGTAATGTAATGTTATCTATAAAGGGCCCCTATCTCTGGATAAAGGGCTATTTAGAGATTAATAAAAATAACCAAATAAAAATTTACATTTATTAAAAGTCTCTGAGCTTCCTGATTATAATTTTACTAAAAATACAATCTTTAGTTTCAAGGTTAATCTCCAATAAAATAAAGTCTGAAAACATCCGTCATAAATAATATATTGGAGATATTCTTTATCAACGTTGGTTATTTTGATCAGGTTCATAAAAACTACATTTTCAGAAACTACGTCAAAGATTAAATACAAAAATATTTCTTGTGTTTAATTACTTTAAAGACTTGAGACTATCATAATCAAAAATAAATCTTTTTTAAACATATTTTCTTTTATTTCTTATTTCTGTTTTATTCTCTTGGATTCAGTTGATGACTCGGGGCCCTCCTGCGTCTCTGGGCCCTCCTGCGTCTCGGGGCTTGGGGCCCTCCTGCGGCTCGGGGCCTCAAGGCAGCGCCGGGACCTCCGCTGCTGCTCGCTGACCCTGAACGCACCGCGACACGTTCACTGTGATCCCCCCCACTCACACACACAGCCGTGAAATGTCTCCATGATCCCGAATCATCCGCCAATTATTCGCCAATTATTCGCCGATTGTCCAGAAACACCCGCGAAGTACCCGCCTTTTATCCCCAGATCTGGAGCCGAGAGAAGGGAGACGAATACAAAACATTTAATTTAATAATATTATTAGATCCAATAATACAAAACATTTAATTTAAAGAAATAATATAAAAACTGAAGAAAACTGAAAGAGTGAGAATTTAAAATACAGATGAATTTGTTTGTTTTATTAAACCTTTTCTTAAATATTATAAATATTAAACACATGGTTTAGATGATTGTGAAGATTTTATTATTATTTTGGTTTCCTGTGTTTTTATAGTTTAATAAAAACAAATAAATCAGATTATATAAATTAAAACACAAAGAAAAAAATGAACTCTGGGTTTTTATGTGAATTTAAACATTTAAACATTTTTCACAAGATTTAACTTTAAGAGGAGAATAAATGTTTATTAAAGAGACCGAAGATTAAAAACAAATGATATTTAACAACAAAACACAACCCGTAATGTGTGTGTGTGTGTGTGTGTGTGTCGTGTGTGTGTGTGTGTGTGTCGGTGTGTGTGTGTGGTGTGTGTGTGTGTGTGTGTGTGTGTGTGTGTGTGTGTGGTGTGTGTGTGTGTGTGTGTGTGTGTGTGTTTCTGACCTTCATGAGCCAACAGAGAGGCTTTTATTGTGAAGGGTTAGAGCTTTACAGAAAAATATTAAAATTAAATTCAGTAAAAAGGTTTTAAAGATTAAACTTTGAATGTATAAAAGGATGTGATGGATAATCAATAACACGTTTATGTAATGCTCATTTTAATAATACATTATCAGAGTGTCTTATATTCACTAACTAAATATCATATTATTATAACTACTAGTTATTAATTTGATATAATTCATAAACACAATAAGATAATATGAAATAAATGAGCAACAATTAATTAAATAAACAGTCAAATTAATGAATTCCTAATAAGAGAAAATCAGTACTTATATAATTATAATAAATTAAAGTATTATTGCTTTTACTGTTCCCAAAAATATATAAGTTTGTTTTCTGTATTTATATATATATTTATTTATTTTCTCTGTACTAATATATTTATTTGAGTGTGTTTTGTATTTATTGTGTATTTTCTGTCTTAGTCTTTATTTATAGGGTTTATATTTCAGTGTTTTCTGTGGTTTGTGAGTGTTAATATATGAATATGTATTTTCAGTATTAATATATGAGTGTAGTATTAATGGGTCTGTGCCACCCAGTCTGCTGTAATACGGCCCATATGTTCTGGGGGGGGGGGGGCCGGGGCCTCTCAGCCTTATGGAGGGAAATGAGGACACAAGCGGCGGCCATCGGCCCTTTATTCCCTTGCCTTTCATTCCCCAAGCAGGAGCCCTTTGGAGGGGATCGAGTTAATCTGCTCAATAACGGGAAGGGCTGGAGCGGAGAAAGAGCAGAGAGAAGAAGAAGGGGAAGAGGAAGAAGAGGAAAAAGAAGAAACGCTGCAGAACGAGAAGAAGAAGAGGAAGAGGAAGATTTGATTGGATTTCAAAACAAATTGTATTTACATTTGTTTTAACTATACACACACCCTACAAAAGAGTTGGAAAAAACCTAGTACAACAATTTCAAATAACCAGATTTTCATGACTACCAAATAAATATCATTTGAACATTGTACACATTTAAAAACATGCTCCTTTACACACTTTAAAAACACAAACTACACCTATCTGTTAAAACTTCAATATTAGAGAGTCATCTCCCCCAGTGAGCACAGAACCTGCCCAACAGCCCACACATCCAGAACCCCCTGCAGATGGTTGATCAGTGTGTAGTATGCTCCACCCTCAGACGCGCTGCCACCAGCCCCTCAGACAGAGCACTGCATCCGTCCATCCCACTCCAGCAACTTGCTTTTTCTACTTTTCCAGATCGCTGATTTTGCATTAGCAAATAAGAAATGTATCCATACTAGAGTTTCCTTCTTTTTCAGGTGTATTTGGAACCATGGACACAAAGTGGTATGGAGAAAACCTCCCCCAACCCTTCCACCCACTCCTGTAAAAACATTTTAAGACCAGCCAACCGGGGACAGGACACACACTAAATGCTCCAATGTTTCTGCTAGAAAACAGAACGGACAGCCCCCTCTTGTGCCTGGGTCAAAATGAGCTCTGTATTTATTTGTGGCTATTGCTCCATGTATGATTCTCCATTGGATGTCAGCCATCCGTTTCTCAACCCTAACCCAAACACATCTGTCCACCTCGACTCTCTGACGCCTGCGAGAGAACTGAGGTTTAGCACCTTTACGCAGCTAAGATATAGCTTCTTCCCATTGCAGGAGCTGAACGTTCCAGGTGTTAGAGTCCCCAGTGATAGCAGGAGACCATCCTCCTCTCTCCATTCCCCCACCGCAGGACCCACACTCAAGGCAGGAAAGACATACTCGTATCCCTTTCTCCACTGGTCAGCCAGATCTGCTTTGAGAGCAAAAGTCCGGTGGGATGGGGACAGCGACTGCCACACCTCATCTACCAAGTTCTCCAGAACTCTGGTTGATCGAATGCCCGTCACCTCAGCCAGTGTTTCTGTGGAGATCCCTGTCAAATGGCCAAGTTTTACCACTCCCGCTTCGAACGAGCGTTTCTTAGGGTGGCCGAAGAGAAAAGGGTTCCAGAAAGAAAACCAGTATCAAACAGTGGCTCCTCAAACAGCCACATCCCAGGCCGGGGGTCGGGTGGTCTGGTAAAACTCAGAATCTTCCAGGCATTGATGACTGAGTAGTAAAAGGTGCAAGTCCAGTTATCTCGTACGCAGGGGCCTTCAGCAGAAGAAGAAGAGGAAGAAGAAAAAACACGAGACGAAGACGACTAATCACCAAGATGGAGACGACTAAACACTAAGACCACTAATCACCAAGAGGAAGACGACTAAACACCAAGACGAAGACGACTAATCACCAAGATAGAGACGACTAATCACCAAGATGGAGACGACTAAACACTAAGATGACTAATCACCAAGATGAAGACGACTAAACACCAAGATGAAGACGACTAAACACAAGATGGAGACGACTAAACACTAAGACCACTAATCACAAGAGGAAGACGACTAAACACCAAGACGAAGACGACTAATCACCAGATAGAGACGACTAATCACCAAGATGGAGACGACTAAACACTAAGATGACTAATCACCAAGATGAAGACGACTAAACACCAAGATGAAGACGACTAAACACCAAGATGGAGACGACGAAACACCAAGATGGAGACGATTAAACACCAAGATGGAGACGACTAAACACCAAGATGGAGACGATAAACACCAAGATGGAGACGACTAAACACCAAGATGGAGACGACTAAACACCAAGATGGAGACGATAAACACCAAGATGAAGAGACTAAACACCAAGATGGAGACGAATAAACACCAAGAGGTAGACGACTAAACACCAAGATGGAGACGACTAAACACCAAGATGGAGACGAACTAAACACCAAGATGGAGACGACTAAACACCAAGATGGAGACGACTAAACACCAAGATGGAGACGACTAAACACCAAGATGGAGACGACTAACACCAAGATGGAGACGATAAACACCAGATGGAGACGATAAAACCAAGATGGAGACGACTAAACACCAAGATGGAGACGACTAAACACCAAGATGAGACGAATAAACACCAAGATGAGACGACTAAACACCAAGATGGAGACGACTAAACACCAAGATGTAGACGACTAAACACCAAGATGGAGACGACTAAACACCAAGATGGAGACGACTAATCACCAAGATGGAGACGACTAAACACCAAGATGGAGACGACTAAACACCAAGATGGAGACGACTAAAAAGATGGAGACGACTAAACACCAAGATGGAGACGACTAAACACCAAGATGGAGACGACTAAACACCAAGATGGAGACGACTAACACCAAGATGAAGACGACTAAACACCAAGATGGAGACGACTAATCACCTAGATGAGACGACTAAGATGGAGACGACTAAACACCTAGATGGAGACGACTAAACACCAAGATGGAGACGACTAATCACCAAGATGGAGACGACTAAACACCAAGATGGAGACGACTAAAACACCTAGATGAAGACGACTAAGATGGAGACGACTAAACACCTAGATGGAGACGACTAAACACCAAGATGGAGACGACTAATCACCAAGATGGAGACGACTAAAACCAAGATGGAGACGACTAATCACCAAGATGGAGAGACTAAACACCAAGATGGAGACGACTAAACATCTAGATGGAGACGACTAAACACCAAGATGGAACGACTAAACACCAAGATGGAGACGACTAAACACCAAGATGGAGACGACTAAACACCTAGATGGAGACGACTAAACACCAAGATGGAGACGACTAAACACCTAGATGGAAACGACTAAACACCAAGATGGAAACGACTAACACCTAGATGGAGAGACTAAACACGAAGATGGAGACGACTAACACCAAGATGGAGATCGACTAAACACCTAGATGAAGACGACTAAGATGGAGACGACTAAACACCTAGATGGAGACGACTAAACACCAAGATGGAGACGACTAATCACCAAGATGGAGACGACTAAACACCAAGATGGAGACGACTAAACACCAAGATGGAGACGACTAATCACCAAGATGGAGACGACTAAACACCAAGATGGAGACGACTAAACACCTAGATGAGACGACTAAGATGGAGACGACTAAACACCTAGATGGAGACGACTAAACACCAAGATGGAGACGACTAATCACCAAGATGGAGACGACTAAACACCAAGATGGAGACGACTAATCACCAAGATGGAGACGACTAAACACCAAGATGGAGACGACTAAACATCTAGATGGAGACGACTAAACACCAAGATGGAAACGACTAAACACCTAGATGGAGACGACTAAACACCAAGATGGAGACGACTAAACACCTAGATGGAGACGACTAAACACCAAGATGGAGACGACTAAACACCTAGATGGAAACGACTAAACACCAAGATGGAAACGACTAAACACCTAGATGGAGACGACTAAACACCAAGATGGAGACGACTAAACACCAAGATGGAGATGACTAAACACCAAGATGGAGACGACTAAACACCTAGATGGAGACGACTAAACACCAAGATGGAGACGACTAAACACCAAGATGGAGACGACTAAACACCAAGATGGAGACGACTAAACACCAAGATGGAGATGACTAAACACCAAGATGGAGACGACTAAACACCTAGATGGAGACGACTAAACACCAAGATGGAGACGACTAAACACCAAGATGGAGACGACTAAACACCAAGATGGAGACGACTAAACACCAAGATGGAGACGACTAAACACCAAGATGGAGACGACTAAACACTAAGACGACTAAACACCAAGATGGAGACGACTAAACACAAAGATGGAGACGACTAAACACCAAGATGGAGACGACTAAACACAAAGATGGAGACGACTAAACACCAAGATGGAGACGACTAAACACCTAGATGGAGACGACTAATCACCAAGATGGAGACGACTAAACACCAAGATGGAGACGACTAATCACCTAGATAGAGACGACTAAACACCAAGATGGAGATGACTAATCACCAGGATTTATAGCCTCTTTGAGACACTCACAGGTGTCCCCACCTTTACGCCCCCCCCCTCTCTGCTCAATGTGTCTGAGCAGAGAGGGGAGGGTCCTAACAGTCACCATCTTGGTTTTTGGATAAAGAGGTTAAAGAAATGGTCACTTTCTGCATTATTCACAAGAGGACACAACTTTCCTGCAGAGGCTTCTCTCAGAAATTGAGATGCACATTTTTGCAAAAAGAAAGAAAACACTAGAAAGCAGAAACCCTGATGGAGACATCAACACAAAGATCAGACTGAGAGAGAGACACACACACACACACACACACACACAACCACACACACACACACACACACACACACACACACACACACAGTCAGAAGTTGGAGCTCCTACAAACTGAGTCTTTCTTCGGCGCAGATTAACGGCCGCAGGATTAAAACCGGACACCCAAGAAGAGGGGTCCCCGTTACCATGGAAACCAGCTGGGGGGGTTCACACACACACACACACACACATATATATATATATATATACATACACACGCATATACACAGGACCTGTGTGTCAGGTAATATAAACATGAATCAATCATTAAAATAATAAAATCTGTCCAAGTACATTTTTTATATAACATTTAATAAAAACTTTTCAAACAGTGAATTGAATTTTAAAGAATAAAAAGACAATATTTTAAAAGTTTTATTTCCTTGTTCATGTTTTTTTTAATTGAATCTGCTTTAATGTATGAGCTTTTCAAAATAAAGTTCAGGCTGTTTTTTCTGTCGGGGCATTTCATATTGGACAATTTAGTTCCATTAACACCTGAAGGTAGGTGTGTGTGTGTGTGTGTGTGTGTGTGTGTGTGTGTGTGTGTGTGTGTGTGTGTGTGTGTGTGTGTGGTGTGTGTGTGTGTGTGTGTGTGTCAGTGTGTGTGTGTGTGTGTGTGTGTGTGTGTTGTGTGTGTGTGTGTGTCAGTGTGTGTCAGTGTGTGTCAGTGTGTGTGTGTGTGTGTGAGTGTGTGTGTGTGTGTGTGTGTGTGTGTGTTGTGTGTGTGTGTGTCAGTATGTGTGTGTGTGTGTGTGTGTGTGTGTGTGTGTGTGTGTGTGTGTGTGTGTGTGTGTGTGTGTGTGTGTGTGTGTGTGTGTGTCAGTGTGTGTGTGGTGATGTGTGTGTGTGTGTGTGTGTGTGTGTGTGTGTGTGTGTGTGTGTGTGTGTGTCAGTGTGTGTGTGTGAGTGTGTGTGTGTGTGTGTGTGTGTGTCAGTATGTGTGTGGGTGTGTGTGTGTCAGTGTGTGTGTGTGTGTGTGTGTGTGTGTGTGTCAGTATGTGTGTGTGTGTGTGTGTGTGTGTGTGTGTGTGTGTGTGTGTGTGTGTGTGTGTGTGTGTGTGTGTGTGTAAATTAATCAATTTTTAAACCGTAGTTTCTGTTTACGTTAACAGTTTGTTGACTCTTCTTCTGTGGTGTTCTGAGGTCCCAGCCAGGCAGGGCCGTCCCTCCCTACAGGAAGATCACGCAGGCAGACCCCCCCCCCCCCGTCACCCCGTCGACGCTCGCGTGGGGCCTCAAGTTGGCCAGGGACGGCCCTGCAGCAGGGGAACTCTGGGTAACGTAGTCCTGATGCCAACCTGTAGCTGTGGTTTATCTGAAGGAACTCAAAGCCGTGAACCGGACTGTGGGTTTCACAGCTTTATATTTCCTGCAGAGCCAGAGTTTGAGTTTTTGTTGAAAGCTGTCAAAGTTTAATTTTAATTTGAAGTTCTTTGGGAACACGGCTTCCTCTCTTTTGTCAGAGCGATCTGCACAAATGAATTTCTGTTTAAAACTAAAGAGAGGAACCTTAAACACACACGGAGACAAAGAGCCGACTTTATTCAGATCAGCGTTCGTTACAGGAAGCGGCGCTGCGCAATCCAACAGGAAATAAGAAAGCTCTAATCAACATCATTATAAAGACTTTATTTCATAACAACGACAAATCAAGATTTAATCACAAACATTAAAAACGCAGGTGGTTTTCTCTTCAGATCCCATGATTACACAGAGTCACCTTTAAGACGTTTCAAATCAACTGAAATAATAATCAGTGACAACAAAAGGAAAGAGAGATAAAGCACTTCCTGGTTCAGAGGTCACATCACGGCTCGGACACTTCCTGTCCCGACCTTCTTCCTCAAAACCTCCACCAGACGCTCCAACCTGCAGGGGAAACACTGTGATGTCACCATGAACCTGAACGCATCACACACCTTTAGTAATAACTTCCTGTATGCACCTGCAGCTTCCTGTATGTACCTGCAGCTTCCTGTATGTACCTGCAGCTTCCTGTATGTACCTGTAGCTTCCTGTATGTACCTGCAGCTTCCTGTATGTACCTGCAGCTTCCTGTATGTACCTGCAGCTTCCTGTATGTACCTGTAGCTTCCTGTATGTACCTGCAGCTTCCTGTATGTACCTGTAGTGTCCTGTATGTACCTGTAGCTTCCTGTAGCTTCCTGTATGTACCTGTAGCTTCCTGTAGTTTCCTGTTTGTACCTGCAGCTTCCTGTATGTACCTGTAGTGTCCTGTATGTACCTGTAGCTTCCTGTAGCTTCCTGTATGTACCTGTAGCTTCCTGTAGTTTCCTGTTTGTACCTGTAGCTTCCTGTATGTACCTGTAGCTTCCTGTAGTTTCCTGTTTGTACCTGTAGCTTCCTGTATGTACCTGTAGCTTCCTGCTTCAGAGTGTACTTCCTGTTTGTTTAGACTTCAGAGTGTACTTCCTGTTTGTTTAGACTTCAGAGTGTACTTCCTGTTTGTTTAGACCTCAGAGTGTACTTCCTGCTTGCTGTGAGAGTTTATGAACTTCCTGAGGAAATGAGGAGGAAGTGACCCTGACGACTTTCCCTCCAAACCAAATTAAAGTGTCAGTAATGAGAGCAGATTTCTCTCAGAGCAAATATTCTCCTCAGGCCCTTCAGAGCCGCCCCCCCGCCGGCAGCGGAATTAAAGCGCGGGTTTGAGTCCGTAGACGCAGACGGACGTTAATCTGTTTCCTGATGAGCTCATCCTCACTGAGAGCAGAGAAGAAGAAGAGACAAGAAGAAGAGCCGCCGTCATCCCGGGATTATATCACCGTGCACTCCGAATATCAATCAGGAGCTCCAAAGCTCTTTAGTCCCACACGCTTAACCAGTCTTTGAACACATCTCTGCTGACGGCTGCTTTACATACAGACGTGCTCTGAAACAGGAAGTGCCCCCCTCTGAAGGCAGCAAACAGGAAGGGCCCCCCTCTGAGGGCAGCAAACAGGAAGTGCCCCCCTCTGAGGCCAGCAAACAGGAAGCACCATATACGGGCAGCGCAGAAGTTATCATGTGATTAGCATGTTGAAATCAGATGCTAGTTAATAAATAAATACGTTATTGCTGTGTGTAGTCTGTCTGTTACAGGTGTATGTGTTACAGGTGTTTACAGGTGTGTGTTACAGGTGTGTGTGTGTGTGTGTTACAGTGGTGTGTTACAGGTGTGTCTGTTACATGTGTGTGTAGTGCATGGGTCGACAATAGGCGGCCCGCGGGCCATTGGTGGCCCGCCAGCAATAATATTTGGCCCGGAAAATTATTTTGAGAATAAAAATAAAAGATATATATATATTTTTTTTTTTACAATATCAGACCGAGAGTCGCACATATAGGCTATAATGTCCGAATAGAGAATCTACCTACACCTGAAGAATGCTTATTTTACTTTTATCCATGTCTAGAGTGAATGACACACAGCACAGGCACACTCTGGCAGCGGGGTGCACTGACGCTGATAGTGGATCAATAAGTACGTGGACAGCGCGTGGTGCTGAAATAGCCAACATGCGGTTTGTGGTTTGAAAAAAATAACACCAGCTCACTAAATCATTCAAACGTAATGTTTACTTATATGTGAACAGTAACAAAGTTCAGTCAACACATTGACAACAAAATGGGAGAAGCCGCCTGATCATGGAGGGCGAGGTGGTGGTGCATATGCTGCCACCCCAGCTGGCTGCTTTGTTTTGAAAGAAAAGTTTTGGCTCATCGGACATTTATGAGAGAAAATCCCTAATGTCCGAGTGCAAGTGAATGCAGCACAAGACGCGAGCCTCGTAACCCCTTCCCCGGCCCTGGCGCGAGCATGGAAATGTGATTGTCATTTGAACGGGACGGCGCAAAACGAGAAGCATTCGGTCTACAATGACAAGAAGAGTTTGGCTGTACTCAGCATTGATTCAAAACGCACTAAATCTTTGGATCTTAATCAGCTTTTGAGCAGTGGCGGACGGGCCATCTGTAGAATCTGGAGAATCACAGAACGGCACCGCAGCGGCACCGCAGCGAGGCTCCCCCCCCCCGTTGACAGTTCACTAGCACCCACCCAAGCATTCGAACGTGTCACATGTTTTAAGAATCAATTACTTAAATACGCCATCTAGTGGATCAGAAAAATTTGGCCCAAGGCCAAACTTACTTGCCGACCCCTGGTGTAGTGTGTTACAGGTGTGTGTTACAGGTGTGTGTATTACAGGTGTGTGTATTACAGTGTGTGTATTACAGGTGTGTCTGTTACGTGTGTGTATTACAGGTGTGTATTACAGGTGTGTATTACAGGTGTGTATTACAGGTGTGTCTGTTACGTGTGTATTATAGGTGTGTATTACAGGTGTGTATTACAGGTGTGTATTACAGGTGTGTGTATTACAGGTGTGTCTGTTACGTGTGTGTATTACAGGTGTGTATTACAGGTTGTATTGCAGGTGTGTATTACAGGTGTGTATTACAGGTGTGTCAGTTACAGGTGTGTATTACAGGTGTGTCAGTTACAGGTGTGTCTGTTACGTGTGTGTATTACAGGTGTGTGTATTACAGGTGTGTCTGTTACAGGTGTGTATTACAGGTGTGTATTACAGGTGTGTATTACAGGTGTGTTGTTACCTGTGCACTCTCTCTTTAGCCTCTCTCTCTCCCTCCTGACAGTGCTGAAGCTCCGCCTCCACGCTCCGCTTCTCCTCTGAAGGAGCCTGCTGCACCTGAAGGGGCGGGGCCTGCTGCACCTGGAAGGGCGGGGCCTGCTGCACCTGAAGGGGCGGGGCTGAAGAGACGGTGTCTCCGGGCTGCGAGGCAGTGAGGGGGTCTTGAGGGCTGAGAGGAATATAGATGACTTGTTATTTGTAATTTGTTGTATTTGTTGTTGTTCTGTCTTTCTGTGTGTTTACTTCTAGAATACAGTGACATAACTATGTACACATTGCACATAATAGGCTCAGGGGCGGGACATCTATAAGCCGTTGACCAATCACAAAAGAGCCAGGCAGCTAACCAATCAGAACAGACTGGGCTCTGGTTTCAGACAGAGGACTCTTTAAAGTAGAGACACTACATACTGATATACACCTGAACATCAGCAGGAGAGGACTCTTTAAAGTAGAGACACTACATACTGATATACACCTGAACATCAGCAGGAGAGGACTCTTTAAAGTAGAGACACTACATACTGATATACACCTGAACATCAGCAGGAGAGGACTCTTTAAAGTAGAGACGCTACATACTGATATACACCTGTACATCAGCAGGAGAGGACTCTTTAAAGTAGAGACACTACATACTGATATACACCTGAACATCAGCAGGAGAGGACTCTTTAAAGTAGAGACACTACATACTGATATACACCTGAACATCAGCAGGAGAGGACTCTTTAAAGTAGAGACACTACATACTGATATACACCTGAAAATCAGCAGGAGAGGACTCTTTAAAGTAGAGACACCACATATTGATATACACCTGAACATCAGCAGGAGAGGACTCTTTAAAGTAGAGACACTACATACTGATATACACCTGAACATCAGCAGGAGAGGACTCTTTAAAGTAGAGACACTACATACTGATATACACCTGAACATCAGCAGGAGAGGACTCTTTAAAGTAGAGACACTACATACTGACATACACCTGAACATCCGCAGGAGAGGACTCTTTAAAGCAGGAGAGGACTCTTTAAGGTAGAGACACTACATACTGATATACACCTGAACATCAGCAGGAGAGGACTCTTTAAAGTAGAGACGCTACATACTGATATACACCTGTACATCAGCAGGAGAGGACTCTTTAAAGTAGAGACACTACATACTGATATACACCTGAACATCAGCAGGAGAGGACTCTTTAAAGTAGAGACACTACATACTGATATACATCTGGACATCAGCAGGAGAGGACTCTTTAAAGTAGAGACACTACATACTGATATACATCTGGACATCAGCAGGAGAGGACTCTTTAAAGTAGAGACACTACATACTGATATACACCTGGACATCAGCAGGAGAGGACTCTTTAAAGTAGAGACAGCAGAGTAGGACCAGTTTCATACATTCTTTGATGCAGACATATTATCATAGCTGTGAGTTGTGCTGTCTGACATGCACAGATAGTTCTATGAAGTGAAAGATAAAAATCGTTTCTGAGTTTAGATTTCCTCCAGAAAGCACCCCCCCCCCCTGCAGGATCATCCTGCTGATGGATGGAGGATCACACTCTGCACAGCGTCGCATTCAGACCAACATCTGCAGCGCTGCATCAGAGAGCTCACAGGATCTACATCTGAAGATAGAAAGTATAAAGTGTGTGCCTCAACATTTGCACCAGATATTTTTAAGATACGCACTAATGAAAACATAGTTATTTTATATTCTGATCCCAAACACACACACACTGAAGTCACTCTCAGGGATATGCTGAGTGTTTAAAGAGTATTGAAACTACTGACACTCTCCTTGCTCTTTATTTGGTGTTGTTTTGGTTTTCTGGGAGATGATGATTTTAAATGATGAAATGTACGCATCGATGAAGGGAAGTTCCTCTGAGTCGTTTAGACGTTTGTCATCCTCGCAGCAGAAGAAGAGTCTTTCTGTCCCACAGATGCCGGAAGGAGAAGTCTGCAGACTCATAGAGCTTTTATTATTTATGTCCTCTGGGTACATTAACACAATAATAATAAGTTAGTCTATCAGAGAGACGTTATAAGGATCCACTGAGCTAAAGTCACACAGTAAGGGATTAGTCTTTCTGTTCGACCACGAGTCATCCACAGAAATCTCATTTAAAACACGTATTCTTTAAAACGGTTTACATGACTCGTTTCCTCAAAACTAGTTATTGGGAATTAGAGCGGGTGATTAAAGAGTTTGAAATGATTTGATACTGACTTCCATACTGCAGAGTTTCGGAACTGCTGTGCAGGATGTGAGAAACTGAATGAAGTGACACACCTAAACTCATTTTATCGTTGAGACGTTGAATTTGACCAAATATGGAGATGTTTCTCAGTCAGGCATTATGATAACTTCTTCCCCATTTAAAAGATGCCCCCCCACATCCTGTCTATAAAAGAGTACCGAGACACCGACGACCTGACTCCGACATCCTCCACCTGAACAGGTAAGAGTTAACTATAGTCTACAGGATTAAACACGAGAGATGATTGACTGCGGTTTTTATCTTCCTGGGTTTTCTCTGTTGCAGTTTGCATAGATCAACAGACTACTGGAAACAAAGGTGAGAAACTTTTGACTTAATACAGAATTATCCGTCAGCTATCTGGTACAGATTGATTGATAGGCGAACAAAAGGGATAAAAAACTGCATCCAGCGGTGGCCGACAAACTACTGACCTGTTAAAACCTTCAAACCTGTAGTTTACCAACTACAGTTGAACATCTGTCTTAAGTTATCATTGACATATCATTACAAGAGTCTTTAAGAGTTCCGTGTTTTCTCTGCTCTCTGTTTCTGTAGTCAGTGTTTCTGTAGTTAGTGTTTTCTCCTCTCAGTCTTTCTGTAGTTAGTGTTTCTGTAGTTAGTGTTTCTGTAGTCATGTTTCTGAAGTTAGTGTTTTCTCCTCTCAGTCTTTCTGTAGTCAGTGTTTCTGTAGTCATTGTTTCTGTAGTTAGTGTTTTCTCCTCTCAGTCTTTCTGTAGTCAGTGTTTCTGTAGTCAGTGTTTCTGTAGTCATTGTTTCTGAAGTTAGTGTTTCTCTCTCAGTCTTTCTGTAGTCAGTGTTTCTGTAGTCAGTGTTTTGTAGTCAGTGTTTCTGTAGTCATTGTTTCTGAAGTTAGTGTTTCTCCTCTCAGTCTTTCTGTAGTCAGTGTTTCTGTAGTCAGTGTTTCTGTAGTCAATGTTTCTGTAGTCAGTGTTTCTGCAGTCAGTGTTTCTGTAGTCAGTGTTTCTGTAGTCAGTGTTTCTGTAGTCAGTGTTTCTGCAGTCAGTGTTTCTGCAGTCAGTGTTTCTGTAGTCATTGTTTCTGCAGTCAGTGTTTCTGTAGTCAGTGTTTCTGTAGTCAGTGTTTCTGCAGTCAGTGTTTCTGCAGTCAGTGTTTCTGCAGTCAGTGTTTCTGTAGTCAGTGTTTCTGCAGTCAGTGTTTCTGCAGTCAGTGTTTCTGTAGTCAGTGTTTCTGTAGTCAGTGTTTCTGCAGTCAGTGTTTCTGCAGTCAGTGTTTCTGTAGTCAGTGTTTCTGTAGTCAGTGTTTCTGTAGTTAGTGTTTCTGTAGTCATTGTTTCTGTAGTCAGTGTTTCTGTAGTTAGTGTTTCTGTAGTTAGTGTTTCTGTAGTCATTGTTTCTGTAGTCATTGTTTCTGTAGTCAGTGTTTCTGTAGTTAGTGTTTCTGTAGTCATTGTTTCTGTAGTCATTGTTTCTGTAGTCAGTGTTTCTGTAGTTAGTGTTTCTGTAGTCAGTGTTTCTGTAGTCAGTGTTCTGTAGTCAGTGTTTCTGTTTGTCAGTGTTTCTGTAGTCAGTGTTTCTGTAGTTATTGTTTCTGTAGTCATGTTTCTGTAGTCATTGTTTCTGTAGTCAGTGTTTCTGTAGTCAGTGTTTCTGTTGTCAGTGTTTCTGTAGTTAGTGTTTCTGCAGTCAGTGTTTCTGTAGTCAGTGTTTCTGTAGTTAGTGTTTCTGTAGTTAGTGTTTCTGTAGTCAGTGTTTCTGTAGTCAGTGTTTCTGTAGTCAGTGTTTCTGTAGTCATTGTTTCTGTAGTCATTGTTTCTGTAGTCAGTGTTTCTGTAGTCAGTGTTTCTGTTGTCAGTGTTTCTGTAGTTAGTGTTTCTGCAGTCAGTGTTTCTGTAGTCAGTGTTTCTGTAGTTAGTGTTTCTGTAGTTAGTGTTTCTGTAGTCAGTGTTTCTGTAGTCAGTGTTTCTGTAGTCAGTGTTTCTGTAGTCAGTGTTTCTGTAGTTAGTGTTTCTGTAGTTAGTGTTTCTGTAGTCAGTGTTTCTGTAGTCATTGTTTCTGTAGTCAGTGTTTCTGCAGTCAGTGTTTCTGCAGTCAGTGTTTCTGTAGTCAGTGTTTCTGTAGTCAGTGTTTCTGTAGTCAGTGTTTCTGTAGTTAGTGTTTCTGTAGTTATTGTTTCTGTAGTCAGTGTTTCTGTAGTCAGTGTTTCTGTAGTCAGTGTTTCTGTAGTCAGTGTTTCTGTAGTCAGTGTTTCTGTAGTTATTGTTTCTGTAGTCAGTGTTTCTGTAGTCAGTGTTTCTGTAGTCAGTGTTTCTGTCAGTGTTTCTGTAGTTAGTGTTTCTGTAGTTATTGTTTCTGTAGTCAGTGTTTCTGTAGTCAGTGTTTCTGTAGTCAGTGTTTCTGTAGTTAGTGTTTCTGTAGTCATTGTTTCTGTAGTCAGTGTTTCTGTAGTCAGTGTTTCTGTAGTTAGTGTTTCTGTAGTCAGTGTTTCTGTAGTTAGTGTTTCTGCAGTCAGTGTTTCTGTAGTCATTGTTTCTGTAGTCATGTTTCTGTAGTCAGTGTTTCTGTAGTCATTGTTTCTGTAGTTAGTGTTCTGTAGTCAGTGTTTCTGTAGTCATTGTTTCTGTAGTCATTGTTTCTGTAGTCATGTTTCTGTAGTCAGTGTTTCTGTAGTCATTGTTTCTGTAGTTAGTGTTTCTGTAGTCATTGTTTCTGTAGTTAGTGTTTCTGTAGTCAGTGTTTCTGTAGTCATTGTTTCTGTAGTTAGTGTTTCTGTAGTCAGTGTTTCTGTAGTCATTGTTTCTGTAGTTATTGTTTCTGTAGTCAGTGTTTCTGTAGTCAGTGTTTCTGTAGTCAGTGTTTCTGTAGTCATTGTTTCTGCAGTCAGTGTTTCTGTAGTCAGTGTTTCTGTAGTCAGTGTTTCTGTAGTCAGTGTTTCTGTAGTCATTGTTTCTGTAGTTAGTGTTTCTGTAGTCAGTGTTTCTGTAGTCATTGTTTCTGTAGTCAGTGTTTCTGTAGTCATTGTTTCTGTAGTTAGTGTTTCTGTAGTCATTGTTTCTGTAGTTAGTGTTTCTGTAGTCAGTGTTTCTGTAGTCATTGTTTCTGTAGTTAGTGTTTCTGTAGTCAGTGTTTCTGTAGTCATTGTTTCTGTAGTTAGTGTTTCTGTAGTCAGTGTTTCTGTAGTTAGTGTTTCTGTAGTCAGTGTTTCTGTAGTCAGTGTTTCTGTAGTCAGTGTTTCTGCAGTCAGTGTTTCTGTAGTCAGTGTTTCTGTAGTTTGTTTCTGTAGTCAGTGTTTCTGTAGTTAGTGTTTCTGTAGTCATTGTTTCTGTAGTCAGTGTTTCTGTAGTCAGTGTTTCTGTAGTCATGTTTCTGTAGTTAGTGTTTCTGCAGTCAGTGTTTCTGTAGTCAGTGTTTCTGTAGTTAGTGTTTCTGTAGTCAGTGTTTCTGTAGTCAGTGTTTCTGTAGTTAGTGTTTCTGTAGTCAGTGTTTCTGTAGTTAGTGTTTCTGTAGTCAGTGTTTCTGTAGTCAGTGTTTCTGTAGTCATTGTTTCTGTAGTCAGTGTTTCTGTAGTCAGTGTTTCTGCAGTCAGTGTTTCTGCAGTCAGTGTTTCTGTAGTTAGTGTTTCTGTAGTCATTGTTTCTGTAGTTAGTGTTTCTGTAGTCAGTGTTTCTGTAGTCATTGTTTCTGTAGTCAGTGTTTCTGTAGTCATGTTTCTGTAGTCAGTGTTTCTGTAGTCATTGTTTCTGTAGTTAGTGTTTCTGTAGTCAGTGTTTCTGTAGTCATTGTTTCTGTAGTCAGTGTTTCTGTATCATTGTTTTCTGTAGTCAGTGTTTCTGTAGTCATGTTTCTGTAGTCAGTGTTTCTGTAGTCAGTGTTTCTGTAGTCATTGTTTCTGTAGTCAGTGTTTTCTGTAGTCATTGTTTCTGTAGTCATTGTTTCTGTCAGTTTCTGTAGTCAGTGTTTCTGTAGTTAGTGTTTCTGTAGTCAGTGTTTCTGTAGTCAGTGTTTCTGTAGTCAGTGTTTCTGTAGTCAGTGTTTCTGTAGTCATGTTTCTGTAGTTAGTGTTTCTGTAGTTAGTGTTTTCTCCTCAGTGTTTCTGTAGTCAGTGTTTCTGTAGTCAGTGTTTCTGTAGTCATTGTTTCTGTAGTTAGTGTTTCTGTAGTTAGTGTTTCTGTAGTCAGTGTTTCTGTAGTCAGTGTTTCTGTAGTCATTGTTTCTGTAGTCAGTGTTTCTGTAGTCATTGTTTCTGTAGTTAGTGTTTCTGTAGTCAGTGTTTCTGTAGTCATTGTTTCTGTAGTCAGTGTTTCTGTAGTCAGTGTTTCTGTAGTCATTGTTTCTGTAGTCAGTGTTTCTGTAGTCAGTGTTTCTGTAGTCATTGTTTCTGTAGTTAGTGTTTCTGTAGTCAGTGTTTCTGTAGTTAGTGTTTCTGTAGTCAGTGTTTCTGTAGTCATTGTTTCTGTAGTCAGTGTTTCTGTAGTCAGTGTTTCTGTAGTCAGTGTTTCTGTAGTCAGTGTTTCTGTAGTTATTGTTTCTGTAGTCAGTGTTTCTGTAGTAGTGTTTCTGTAGTCATTGTTTCTGTAGTCATTGTTTCTGTAGTCAGTTTCTGTAGTTAGTGTTTCTGTAGTCATGTTTCTGTAGTTAGTGTTTCTGTAGTCAGTTTTTCTGTAGTCAGTGTTTCTGTAGTCATTGTTTCTGTAGTTAGTGTTTCGTAGTCAGTGTTTCTGTAGTCAGTGTTTCTGTAGTCAGTGTTTCTGTAGTTAGTGTTCTGTAGTCATTGTTTCTGTAGTGTAGTGTTTCTGTAGTCAGTGTTTCTGTAGTCATTGTTTCTGTAGTTAGTGTTTCTGTAGTCAGTGTTTCTGTAGTCATTGTTTCTGTAGTCAGTGTTTCGTGTAGTCAGTGTTTCTGTAGTCATTGTTTCTGTAGTCAGTGTTTCTGTAGTCAGTGTTTCTGTAGTCAGTGTTTCTGTAGTCATTGTTTCTGTAGTTAGTGTTTCTGTAGTCAGTGTTTCTGTAGTTAGTGTTTTTCTGTAGTCAGTGTTTCTGTAGTCATGTTTCTGTAGTCAGTGTTTCTGTAGTCAGTGTTTCTGTAGTCAGTGTTTCTGTAGTCAGTGTTTCTGTAGTTATTGTTTCTGTAGTCAGTGTTTCTGTAGTTAGTGTTTCTGTAGTCATTGTTTCTGTAGTCATTGTTTCTGTAGTCATTGTTTCTGTAGTTAGTGTTTCTGTAGTCGTGTTTCTGTAGTTAGTGTTTCTGTAGTCATTGTTTCTGTAGTTAGTGTTTCTGTAGTCAGTGTTTCTGTAGTTATTGTTTCTGTAGTTAGTGTTTCTGTAGTCATTGTTTCTGTAGTTAGTGTTTCTGTAGTCAGGTTCTGTGTTATTGTTTCTGTAGTTAGTGTTTCTGTAGTCAGTGTTTCTGTAGTCAGTGTTTCTGTAGTCAGTGTTTCTGTAGTTCAGTGTTTCTGTAGTTATTGTTTCTGTAGTCAGGTTTCTGTAGTTAGTGTTTCTGTAGTCATTGTTTCTGTAGTCATTGTTTCTGTAGTCATGTTTCTGTAGTTAGTGTTTCTGTAGTCAGTGTTTCTGTAGTTAGTGTTTCTGTAGTCATTGTTTTGTAGTAGTGTTTCTGTAGTCAGTGTTTCTGTAGTTATTGTTTCTGTAGTTAGTGTTTCTGTAGTCAGTGTTTCTGTAGTTAGTGTTTCTGTAGTTAGTGTTTCTGTAGTCAGTGTTTCTGTAGTTAGTGTTTCTGTAGTCAGTGTTTCTGTAGTCAGTGTTTCTGTAGTCAGTTTCTGTAGTCGTGTTTCTGTAGTCAGTGTTTCTGTAGTCAGTGTTTCTGTAGTCATGTTTCTGTAGTCAGTGTTTCTGTAGTCAGTGTTTCTGTAGTCAGTGTTTCTGTAGTCATGTTTCTGTAGTTAGTGTTTTCTGTAGTCAGTGTTCTGTAGTCATTGTTTCTGTAGTTAGTGTTTCTGTAGTCATTGTTTCTGTAGTTAGTGTTTCTGTAGTCATTGTTTCTGTAGTTAGTGTTTCTGTAGTCAGTGTTTCTGTAGTAGTGTTTCTGTAGTCATTGTTTCTGTAGTTAGTGTTTCTGTAGTTAGGTTTCTGTAGTAGTGTTTCTGTAGTCATTGTTTCTGTAGTTAGTGTTTCTGTAGTTAGTGTTTCTGTAGTTAGTGTTTCTGTAGTCATGTTTCTGTAGTTAGTGTTTCTGTAGTTAGTGTTTCTGTAGTCATTGTTTCTGTAGTCAGTGTTTCTGTAGTTAGTGTTTCTGTAGTTAGTGTTTCTGTAGTAGTGTTTCTGTAGTTAGTGTTCTGTAGTAGTGTTTCTGTAGTTAGGTTTCTGTAGTTAGTGTTTCTGTAGTAGTGTTTCTGTAGTCAGTGTTTCTGTAGTAGGTTTCTGTAGTTAGTGTTTCTGTAGTAGTGTTTCTGTAGTCAGTGTTTCTGTAGTTAGTGTTTCTGTAGTTAGTGTTTCTGTAGTTAGTGTTTCTGTAGTCAGTGTTTCTGTGTCAGTGTTTCTGTAGTCATTGTTTCTGTAGTTAGTGTTTCTGTAGTTAGTGTTTCTGTAGTCATGTTTCTGTAGTTAGTGTTCTGTAGTAGTGTGTTTCTGTAGTTAGTGTTTCTGTAGTCAGTGTTTCTGTAGTCAGTGTTTCTGTAGTCAGTGTTTCTGTAGTCATTGTTTTCTGTAGTTAGTGTTTCTGTAGTCAGTGTTTCTGTAGTTATTGTTTCTGTAGTTAGTGTTTCTGTAGTCAGTGTTTCTGTAGTCATTGTTTCTGTAGTCAGTGTTTCTGTAGTAGTGTTTCTGTAGTCATTGTTTCTGTAGTTAGTGTTTCTGTAGTTAGTGTTTCTGTAGTCATGTTTCTGTAGTTAGTGTTTCTGTAGTATGTTTCTGTAGTCAGGTTTCTGTAGTCATTGTTTCGTAGTTATTGTTTCTGTAGTCAGTGTTTCTGTAGTCAGTGTTTCTGTAGTCATTGTTTCTGTAGTTAGTGTTTCTGTAGTCAGTGTTTCTGTAGTCAGTGTTTCTGTAGTTAGTGTTTCTGTAGTCATTGTTTCTGTAGTCAGGGTGTTTCTGTAGTAGGTTTCTGTAGTTATTGTTTCTGTAGTCAGTGTTCTGTAGTCAGTGTTTCTGTAGTATTGTTTCTGTA
>JAAKFY010000027.1:90844-108336 GCA_011823955.1 Dissostichus mawsoni | reverse complement strand
CCACACATCAAACCCACAGCCATCAAACCCACAGCCATCAAAACCCATATCTCCACACATCAAACCCACAGCATCAAACCAACATCTCCACACATCAAACACACATCTCCACACATCAAACGCACAGCAATCAAAACCCACATCTCCACACATCAAACACACATCTCCACACATCAAACCCACAGCCATCAAACCCATATCTCCACACATCAAACCACAGCCATCAAACCCACAGCCATCAAACCCACATCTCCACACATCAAACACAGATCTCCACACATCAAACCCACAGCCATCAAACACACATCTCCACACATCAAACCCAGAGCCATCAAACCCACATCTCCACACATCAAACCCAGAGCCATCAAACCCACATCTCCAGACTAAACCCACAGCCATCAAACCCACATCTCCACACATCAAACCCACAGCCATCAAACCCACAGCAATCAAACCCACAGCCACAAACCCACAGCCACAAACCCACATCTCCACACATCAAACCCACAGCCATCAAACCCACAGCCATCAAACCCACATCTCCACACATCAAACCCAGAGCCATCAAACCCACATCTCCACACATCAAACCCAGAGCCATCAAACCCACATCTCCACACATCAAACCCACAGCCATCAAACCCACAGCCATCAAACCCACAGCACAAAACCCACAGCCACAAACCCACATCTCCACACATCAAACCCACAGCCATCAAACCCACAGCCATCAAACCCACATCTCCACACATCAAACACACATCTCCACACATCAAACCCACAGCCATCAAACACACATCTCCACACATCAAACCCAGAGCCATCAAAACCCACATCTCCACACATCAAACCCACAGCCATCAAACCCACATCTCCACACATCAAACCCACAGCCATCAAACCCACATCTCCACACATCAAACGCACAGCCATCAAACCCACATCTCCACACATCAAACCCACAGCCATCAAACCACATCTCCACACATCAAACCCACTGCCATCAAACCCACAGCCATCAAACCCACATCTCCACACATCAAACCCACAGCCATCAACCCCACAGCCATCAAACACACATCTCCACACATCAAACCCACAGCCATCAAACCCACAGCCATCAAACACATCTCCACACATCAAACCACAGCCATCAAACTCACATCTACACATCAAACCCACAGCCATCAAACACACATCTCCACACATCAACCCACAGCCATCAAACCCACATCTCCACACATCAAACCCACAGCCATCAAACACACATCTCCACACATCAAACCCACAGCCATCAAACACACATCTCCACACATCAAACGCACAGCCATCAAACCCACATCTCCACACATCAAACCCACAGCCATCAAACACACATCTCCACACATCAAACCCACAGCCATCAAACCCACATCTCCACACATCAACGCACAGCCATCAACACAACATCTCCACACATCAAACCCACAGCCATCAAACTCACATCTCCACACATCAAACCCACAGCCATCAAACTCACATCTCCACACATCAAACCCATAGCCATCAAACACACATCTCCACACATCAAACCCACAGCCATCAAATCACATCTCCACACATCAAACCCACAGCCATCAAACCCACATCTCGACACATCAAACCCACAGCCATCAAACCCACAGCCATAAACCCACAGCCACAAACCCACAGCCACAAACCCACATTTCACACATCAAACCCACAGCCATCAACACACACATCTACACACATCAAACCCACAGCCATCAAACCCACAGCCATCAAACCCACATCTCCACACATCAAACACACATCTCCACACATCAAACCCACAGCCATCAAACTCACATCTCCACACATCAAACCCACAGCCATCAACCCATATCTCCACACATCAAACCCACAGCCATCAAACCACATCTCCACACATCAAACACACATCTCCACACATCAAACGCACAGCCATCAAACCCACATCTCCACACATCAAACACACATCTCCACACATCAAACCCACAGCCATCAAACCCACATCTCCACACATCAAACACAGATCTCCACACATCAAACCCACAGCCATCAAACCCACATCTCCACAAATCAAACCTAAGCCATCAAACCCATATCGCCACACATCAAACCCACAGCCATCAAACCCACATCTCCACACATCAAACCCACAGCCATCACAAACCACAGCCACAAACCCACATCTCCACACATCAAACCCACAGCCATCAAACTCACATCTCCACACATCAAACCCACAGCCATCAAACCCACATCTCCACACATCAAACCCACAGCCATCAAACACACATCTACACACATCAAACCCACAGCCATCAAACCCATATCTCCACAAATCAAACCCACAGCCATCAAACCCACAGCCATCAAACCCACATCTCCACACATCAAACACACATCTCCACACATCAAACGCAAAGCCATCAAACCCACATCTCCACACATCAAACACACATCTCCACACATAAACCCACAGCCATCAAACCACAGCCATCAAACCCACATCTCCACACATCAAACACACATCTCCACACATCAAACCCACAGCCATCAAACACACATCTCCACACATCAAACCCAGAGCCATCAAACCCACAGCCATCAAACCCACATCTCCACACATCAAACCCACAGCCATCAAACCCACAGCCACAAACCCACATCTCCACACATCAAACCCACAGCCATCAACCCACAGCCATCAAACCCACTGCCATCAAACCCACAGCCATCAAACACACATCTCCACACATCAAACCACAGCCATCAACCCACAGCCATCAAACACACATCTCCACACATCAAACCCACAGCCATCAAACCACAGCCATCAAACACACATCTCCACACATCAAACCCACAGCCATCAAACTCACATCTACACATCAAACCCACAGCCATCAAACACACATCTCCACACATCAAACCCACAGCCATCAAACCCACATCTCCACACATCAAACCCACAGCCATCAAACACACATCTCCACACATCAAACCCACAGCCCATCAAACCCACATCTCCACACATCAAACGCACAGCCATCAAACCCACATCTCCACACATCAAACCCACAGCCATCAAACACACATCTCCACACATCAAACCCACAGCCATCAACACACATCTCCACACATCAAACGCACAGCCATCAAACACACATCTCCACACATCAAACCCACAGCCATCAAACTCACATCTCCACACATCAAACCCACAGCCATCAAACTCACATCTCCACACATCAAACCCATAGCCATCAAACACACATCTCCAACATCAAACCCACAGCCATCAAACTCACATCTCCACACATCAAACCCACAGCCATCAAACCCACATCTCGACACATCAAACCCACAGCCATCAAACCCACAGCCATCAAACCCACAGCCACAAACCCACAGCCACAAACCCACATTTCCACACATCAAACCCACAGCCATCAAAACACATCAAACCACAGCCATCAAACCCACAGCCATCAAACCCACATCTCCACACATCAAACACACATCTCCACACATCAAACCCACAGCCATCAACTCACATCTCCACACATCAAACCCACAGCCATCAAACCCATATCTCCACACATCAAACCCACAGCCATCAAACCCACATCTCCACACATCAACACACATCTCCACACATCCAAACGCACAGCCATCAAAACCCACATCTCCACACATCAAACACACATCTCCACACATCAAACCCACATCTCCACACATCAAACACAGATCTCCACACATCAAACCCACAGCCATCAAACCCACATCTCCACAAATCAAACCCAAAGCCATCAAACCCATATCGCCACACATCAAACCCACAGCCATCAAACCCACATCTCCACACATCAAACCCACAGCCATCAAACCCACAGCCACAAACCCACATCTCCACACATCAAACCCACAGCCATCAAACTCACATCTCCACACATCAAACCCACAGCCATCAAACCCACATCTCCACACATCAAACCCACAGCCATCAAACACACATCTACACACATCAAACCCACAGCCATCAAACCCATATCTCCACAAATCAAACCCACAGCCATCAAACCCACAGCCATCAAACCCACATCTCCACACATCAAACACACATCTCCACAAATCAAACGCAAAAGCCATCAAACCCACATCTCCACACATCAAACACACATCTCCACACATCAAACCCACAGCATCAAACCCACAGCCATCAAACCCACAGCCATCAAACCCACATCTCCACACATCAAACACATCTCCACACATCAAACCCACAGCCATCAAACACACATCTCCACACATCAAACCCAGAGCCATCAAACCCACAGCCATCAAACCCACATCTCCACACATCAAACCCACAGCCATCAAACCCACAGCCACAAACCCACATCTCCACACATCAAACCCACAGCCATCAAACCCACAGCCATCAAACCCACAGCCATCAAATCTACAGTTGTGGTCAAAAGTTTACATACACTTGTAAAGAACATGTATTTATTTTGTATATCTTTAATTTTTTTAATTTTTTTTTTTTAATTTATTGTGCAGGCTTCAGACACATGGACATTATAATGACAAAATGAGACATTCCTATGTCAGACAAAAAATTAAAGTTACAGAGAAAGAAACAAAACAAACAAAAAAAAACAAAAATAAATAAAATACAGTCAGTTGGTCAGCCTAACCCTAACACAGTTGTTCAGCCCTAACCCTAACCCTATCCCTAACCCAGTTGGTCAGTCCTAACCCTAACCCAGTTGGTCAGTCCTAACCCTAACCCTATCCCTAACCCAGTTGGTCAGTCCTAACCCTAACCCAGTTGGTCAGTCCTAACCCTAACCCTAACACAGTTGGTCAGCCCTAACCCTAACCCAGTTGGTCAGTCCTAACCCTAACCCTAACCCAGTTGGTCAGTCCTAACCCTAACCCTAACCCAGTTGGTCAGTCCTAACCCTAACCCAGTTGGTCAGTCCTAACCCTAACCTAACACAGTTGGTCAGCCCTAACCCTAACCCAGTTGGTCAGTCCTAACCCTAACCCTAACCCAGTTGGTCAGTCCTAACCCTAACCCTAACCCAGTTGGTCAGTCCTAACCCTAACACAGTTGTTCAGCCCTAACCCTAACCCTATCCCTAACCCAGTTGGTCAGTCCTAACCCTAACCCTATCCCTAACCCAGTTGGTCAGTCCTAACCCTAACCCAGTTGGTCAGTCCTAACCCTAACCCTAACACAGTTGGTCAGCCCTAACCCTAACCCAGTTGGTCAGTCCTAACCCTAACCCTAACCCAGTTGGTCAGTCCTAACCCTAACCCTAACCCAGTTGGTCAGTCCTAACCCTAACCCAGTTGGTCAGTCCTAACCCTAACCCAGTTTGTCAGTCCTAACCCTAACCCTAACCCAGTTGGTCAGTCTAACCCTAACCCTAACCCAGTTGGTCAGTCCTAACCCTAACCCTAACCCAGTTGGTCAGTCCTAACCCTAACCCAGTTGGTCAGTCCTAACCCTAACCCTAACCCTAACCCAGTTGGTCAGTCCTAACCCTAACACAGTTGGTCAGTCCTAACCCTAACCCTAACCCAGTTGGTCAGTCCTAACCCTAACCCAGTTGGTCAGTCCTAACCCTAACCCTAACCCAGTTGGTCAGTCCTAACCCTAACCCAGTTGGTCAGTCCTAACCCTAACCCTAACCCAGTTGGTCAGTCCTAACCCTAACCCAGTTGGTCAGTCCTAACCCTAACCCAGTTGGTCAGTCCTAACCCTAACACAGTTGGTCAGTCCTAACCCTAACCCAGTTGGTCAGTCCTAACCCTAACCCTAACCCAGTTGGTCAGTCCTAACCCTAACCCAGTTGGTCAGTCCTAACCCTAACCCAGTTGGTCAGTCCTAACCCTAACACAGTTGGTCAGTCCTAACCCTAACCCAGTTGGTCAGTCCTAACCCTAACCCAGTTGGTCAGTCCTAACCCTAACACAGTTGGTCAGTCCTAACCCTAACCCTAACCCAGTTGGTCAGTCCTAACCCTAACACAGTTGGTCAGTCCTAACCCTAACCCAGTTGGTCAGTCCTAACCCTAACCCAGTTGGTCAGTCCTAACCCTAACCCAGTTGGTCAGTCCTAACCCTAACCCTAACCCTAACCCAGTTGGTCAGTCCTAACCCTAACACAGTTGGTCAGTCCTAACCCTAACCCTAACCCAGTTGGTCAGTCCTAACCCTAACCCAGTTGGTCAGTCCTAACCCTAACCCTAACCCAGTTGGTCAGTCCTAACCCTAACCCAGTTGGTCAGTCCTAACCCTAACCCAGTTGGTCAGTCCTAACCCTAACACAGTTGGTCAGTCCTAACCCTAACCCAGTTGGTCAGTCCTAACCCTAACCCTAACCCAGTTGGTCAGTCCTAACCCTAACCCAGTTGGTCAGTCCTAACCCTAACACAGTTGGTCAGTCCTAACCCTAACCCTAACCCAGTTGGTCAGTCCTAACCCTAACCCAGTTGGTCAGTCCTAACCCTAACCCTAACCCAGTTGGTCAGTCCTAACCCTAACCCAGTTGGTCAGTCCTAACCCTAACACAGTTGGTCAGTCCTAACCCTAACCCTAACCCAGTTGGTCAGTCCTAACCCTAACCCAGTTGGTCAGTCCTAACCCTAACACAGTTGGTCAGTCCTAACCCTAACCCAGTTGGTCAGTCCTAACCCTAACCCAGTTGGTCAGTCCTAACCCTAACCCTAACCCAGTTGGTCAGTCCTAACCCTAACACAGTTGGTCAGTCCTAACCCTAACCCAGTTGGTCAGTCCTAACCCTAACCCAGTTGGTCAGTCCTAACCCTAACCCTAACCCAGTTGGTCAGTCCTAACCCTAACCACAGTTGGTCAGTCCTAACCCTAACCCAGTTGGTCAGTCCTAACCCTAACACAGTTGGTCAGTCCTAACCCTAACCCAGTTGGTCACTTCAACATTTCATAAACAAACCAAAAATTGGGTTGACAATCCAATATCATCAAAATAAAACAAAACATTTATTATTCCTTTTAATCCCACTCTTCGCTGGAGCTGATTGTTTCCCATTTCATGGTGTGATGAGCCACCTTTTGATTCTTTGTGGCAATCATCCTTTCCAAAATAAATTGTGTTTTTAATCTACTTTTCACACATCTTAAATTCAGATTCTTTCTTGATTGAGATTTAAAATAAGTATTTTTGCCAGAAGAATAATTGTATTCATCAACTGTGTTGTCCTGATCCAAAATCCCAAACAAAAGACCAAAGGGAGTAAATGCAAAATCAATATAAAGTGTCTTAAGCCAATTTTGAATCTCAGTCCACAGTCTTGCAACGTATGGACAATAAAAAAATAAATGCATCTGATCTTCCTCTTCCTCCTCACAGAATCTACAAAGTGGTGACGGTTCGATATTAAAGGTGTTAAGTTGTTTTTTTGTAGCAATAATCTTGTAAAAGATCTTCAGTTGGAAGATTCTTGAATAGGAATCAATTGTTGTTTTGTATATGGTTCTAAAAAATGAAAGAACAGACCGCATGAGGAAAAGCAGTAAGGCCCCTGCTCTGTAAGCAGTGATTATAAATTATTTATTTATTTTCATTTTTGATAGCCATTTCTGACTTCTTGTATGAGGTGCACAGACCTGTTGTCGGTTTCCATCTTTTTTTAATTTACGTTTCCAGTTAGTTGGAATAGCTGAAAGCAGCTGGTTAAAGTGAAGGAAATCACATATCTGACCAAACATACAGCAAAACACTGATATGAAATGAAATGACCTGTGCTATCTAGTCAATCATTCATGAAAATAATTCCTTTTCTCAGGAGACTTTCCCATAGTAGTGGTTTTCCATCTATTAAAACTTCTGAGTTCAACCATATTAATTGATTTTGGATTTCTTCTGGTGTGTCTGGGGGGTAATACTGGAAACTCAACCAAGCCTTCAATGCATCTCTAACAAATGGTGAAATGTCTGCTAATCTTTCTTTGAATAACCATTCACAGGGGAGATTTGAATTGGAAAAAAACAGTTTACAGTCAAAAAATAAATGCCCCGAAAATAAGTTCTGACTTGTTCTCCAAAGACTATTATGGTAAATCTTATTAATCCAAGATGCTTTTAAGGATGAATTCATTGCTGCCAACATTTTTAAATTTAGTCCACCATTTTCAAGTGTATATATATATTGCCTTTTTATCTTGTCAGGCTTATTATTCCAGATGAACTTAAACATTCGTTGTTCAAAGCTTTTAAAAAAAGACGCCTCTGGGGAGGGAAGTGAAATTAAAAGATAAACAAACTGTGGAATCACAAGAGCATTAATTAATGTAATCTTTCCCTGTAATGAGAGAGCTTTCCCTTTCCAAGGTTGAATTATTTTCTCAGTTTTCTGCATTTTTCGCTCAAAATGTACCTTAACTAGATCTTTGAGATTTTCTGGAATGTGAATTCCCAGAACATCTACTGAACCATTACACCATTTGACTGGAGCTGAGCATTGTAGCTCAAAATCTGTGCCTCTTAATGTTCCTATTCTCATAATACAGCATTTATCAAAGTTAGGCCTTAGCCCAGCTAATTTTGAAAAGTTATTTAAATCAACTATGAGGGCATCTAATGATGTTTTTTCAGGCTGTAGAAAGAAAGTTGCATCATCTGCATATAATGTTACTTTTGTTTCAATACCATTTGATCTTAAGCCTGTTATACAAGAATTGTTTCTAATTCTGATAGCAAGAATTTCAATGCACAATAGAAACAGATATGGAGACAGTGGACACCCTTGACGTACGCCTCTGGACAGGCTGAAGCTTTTTGATAAATATCCATTATTAACTATTTTACTGGTAGGTTGGTTATATAAAACCTTCACCCACTGTATAATGGTTTCCCCAAAATTAAAGAATTGGAGGGATTTTTGAATGAATCCCATTTTACTGTATCAAAGGCCCTTTTCCATCCTCTTCGTGATTATCTATCATATCAAGCAGATGGCGAATATTATCTCCAATAAAACGCCCTTTTATGAAACCTGTTTGATCATGTTTTATTATATTCCCAATTACTATTTTGATTCTCCGTGCGATACATTTGGACAGAATGCGGGTATCACAACAAAGTAGTGTCAGTGGTCTCCAATGCTTCATATAAACAGGATTCTTGTAATGCCCCTCTGGGTCTTGCTTCAGTAACAATGTGATGATGCCTTCTTTCTGTGTATCATATTCCTTGTGTAAAGGAGTAGTTAAAGGATGCCAATAGAGGTTTTTTAATTTCTGTGTAGAAGGTTTTGTAAACTTCAACAGGTATACCGTCAATCCCTGGTGATTTACCAGGAGCGAAGGAATTAATAGCATCCAGTAACTCTTCTTCTAAAATGTTTCCTTCACAACTTAGTTGCTGATCTACTGACAGTATCTGATCATAATTCTTTTGAAAAAATAACTCAATATTGGATCCTACAGAAGACTCTGGAGCCAGAGCATATAAAGTTTTAAAATAATCCACCTCTTCCGCTAATATTTCCTGTGGAGATGTAAGTAAAGTACCATTTGGAGTATATAAGCTCATAATGTTTTTTTGGCAGAATTTCTTTGGTTGAGTCTTAAAAAATGAGCTGTGCATTTTTCCCCTTTTTCCATCCATGTGGCTCGTGATCTATAAATTATACCATTCACACGCTCAGAATATAAATGTTCCAATTCTAGTTGTTTATTTTTTATCAAATAAGTTGTTTCTATGCATAACGATTGCTTTTCATCCAACGTTTTAGTCAATTCATTTACCTCCTCTATTAGACTCTTCTCCTTTTTCAAATATTGTTTTTGTTTCCATGACCCCATCTTAATAGCGTGTCCTCTAAAAACACACTTAAAGGCTTCCCAGACGTTGTGCGGGTCCGATGAATTATTATTAATTTGAAAAAAATCTTTGATTAGTTCTTTAGTTTTTTCAATAAAATCCGTATCATTTAAAAGTGATAGGTTGAATTTCCAAAACCCCCGCCCTCTGGGATATTCTGCTGTAATAATTTGCAGTGTTACGATGGCATGGTCAGATCTTAATCGGTCACCAATACTACATTTTAATACTTTGTGAACCAGGGAAAAGGTGATAAGAAAGTAGTCAATACGACTAGCTTGTTGTCCCCTGCGCCATGTGTACCTGCTTGAATTTGGATTTTTTTGTCTCCAAATATCCACTAAATCTAAGGATGCCTTGAGTTGTTGAATTTCATTTAAGGCCTGTGGGTGATTATTAAAAGAGTGAGTACCTGTACGATCCTTGCTTATGTTTAACACCGTATTGAAATCTCCAACTATAATATTTTGGTTATCTTTTAGGGAGGAGATAACTTTATGGATCTCCTCAAAAAAGTTTGGATTTCATCATTTGGCCCATAGATATTAATGATATTTATGTGCAAGTCATCCACTGTCACCTCTAACATAATCCACCTTCCATCCTCATCAGTTTGTACAGTGAAATAAGTGTTGAGTTTCTTTTTTAAACATAATCATAACACCCCTACTGCTGGACTACTGCAATGCACTCCTCATCGGGATCCCTAAGAAAAGCATCCAGAAGCTCCAGTACATCCAGAACAGCGCTGCTAGGATCCTGATGACGGTGCGCAAATATGATCATATCACCCCCATCCTGAAATCACTACACTGGCTCCCCGTGGAATTGAGGATCGAATTCAAGGTATCCGTCCTCACACACCAGTGTATCTATGGAACTGCCCCTCCATACCTCAAGGAACTCCTCACCCCCCTTACCTCCGTGCGGACCACCCGCTCCAGCAACTCAAACCTCCTCAAACCCCCGAGGACTAAGCTCCATACCATGGGAGACCGGGCCTTCTGCTCGGCTGCCCCCAGTCTGTGGAACGCTCTCCCGACCACATGAGAGCACCACAGACCGTGGAGGTTTTTAAAAAAAGGCCTCAAAACCCACCTCTTCAATAGAGCCTTTCCCTAGACCTTTTATTTATTTATTATCACTCTTTTATCTTATTTTATTCTTTTTACTTATTTATTTTTTATTTATTGCTTTTTATTCTTTTTACCATGTTAGCACTTCGGGATTTGAATTCAAATATGAAGTGCTTTATAAATTAAAGCCATTATTATTATTATTATTACTATTAGTAGTGCCATGACTGAAATAAATATCTCCACCCCATTCTGATTTCCATTTCAATGCGTTTCCTGCACACAAATCATTTTAATATGATTTTTATCTTTCAACCTTTTTGAGACATTTGCCAAGCCGTTACAGTTATAAGTTGCAATCGTAGTACTAGTACATGTCATGTGTCATCTAAAATGAGTGACATAACTGCGTCAACCTTCTTTAAATACTTGATAAGGACCCAAAACTGTAAACCTAAAAACATATAACACCTACTGACGTACACATAGTAACAAAAACAATATAACATGCCTGTATTTCATTTGCCATGGAGTTAATTGGCATGTTTGCGGTCACAACCCCTTTCAATGTACTTTCTACATATATATATGGAAGAAGAATATGGGCTTAAACAAAGAGAATAATCCAAAAATGACGCAGAAAACAAAAACAAACATTCCATGCCATAAAGGGTTTCTTGTCTAATAAGGAAAACATAAATAAAGCCTCTAACCAGGCTCATAGGGTTTACCCTTAATTAACATAAGTAGGCATACATGTGAGAAAGACTAACCATAGTTCTGAAACATAATAACCGGTTCAACCGTGGTCTGCATACTGTTTTCACTCACATATGCCAAGGTTCTTCTCTGCCTCCTGTACCAGTTGAGTAATGTTCCGACTGCTCCGTTGTTTATGATCCACTTCCCATCGTTGCCGCTGCCCGGTGTCCCGTTCCATGCTCCGGGTATCTTGGGCGCGCGGTGGGGGCACAGCAGCTAGGCCCCGTTCCAGGAGAGCCTTCCCCGCAGCTTTCAGATTCGCATATGTCTGTGTCCCATCGTCGCTGAAAACTTTCAATTTTTCCGGGGCCAAGATGTGCGATTTGATATGTTTAGCCTTTAGTCTCTGATCGGTCTGTACAAGGCTCTTTGTTGTCTTACTTTAAAGGTAAAGTCATGATCAAAGAAGATTCTCATACCACTATAAGTGACTTCTTCTTTCCCCATGCAGCTTGTAGTATTTGCTTCTTGGTCTCACAGTTTGGGAAAGCAACAATAATCGGTCTGGCACGCTCCTTGACTTCTCTGTACTGCCGGTGCGCTCTGGTGATGTTAAATCTCCCGGTATTTTAAGCACCTCGTTGAATAGTTTCTTCAGGAAAGTTGACATATTTTCCCCTTCACTTTTCTCTGGTTTGTTGTTATATAAACCGCGTTGTTTTGCCTGGTCTTATTTTCCAGGTAGTCATTGCGTTCTTCTATCTCTGAGACTTTATTTACAAGATATTTTATTGATTGTTGGTGAAGTGTTTCTGTGTCATGCATCTCACCGACACGACGCTCCACCTGATCCACTCTGTCGCTCGCGTTTCTTTGATCGCTACGTAGTTCTGTTTTCAGTTGCATCATTTTCTTTATGTCCTTATCCGTCTCAGCTCGAAATTCATTCAAATCCATTCTGAAGTCTTTGATCTCTTTCGATATTGCTTCCTTCATTTCAAGCATCAGATCTTTTATTTCTCCTACTTCCGCCATTGTGGGGACGGTGACGCGAATTGTTTGTTCGTCCGTTTTCTGCTTGGTAGTTATTTTTTCCGCAGTTACACCCGATCTCAAATTCATCCCCTATTAATGTTTAGCTGTGAGCGAAAAAACAGAGATATTTAATCCACCATATCCTTCTTCTTATCCTTCTTGTGGGGTTGAAGAGTTACCCAGCTTTTCACGCTGCCGCCATGTCTAGGATCTTCAAGTTTGTTGCTGTATATCTTTATTAGGGATGCTCCGATCAATCGGCTGCCGATCATTATCGGCCGATATTCACTCTTAATAGTTTGATCGGTGCTCTCTATAAGGCCGATCAGGAGAGCCGACAGATGACGTAAAATACATGAGACTTCTCTGTGCGCGGCAAAACAAGCTCGCCAAAATGGCCTCACCAGTCTGGCGGCAGTTTTTTAAGGTGTCCGAAAAAGACAATAAATAACGGTATGCAACGTGTGTGAAGCAGAAGAGAGAGAGAGATCAGAGACCACGATCAGCTGACGGAGAACACGCAGCTCCACCCGGACCGGTGAGCAAAACACACACTTCAAGTTAGAACTAACACACTCAGCTATTTGATCTACCTCGGGAACAAGCGAAACTAGTTATAAACATGTTTATTCTTCACTGTCGGGTCACTCGTTACTGGATCAGCGAGCTGCATGAGTCTGACACTGACGGGCTGTCAGGAGAGAGAGAGGGAGAGAGGAGAGAGAGGTTCCGTTTATTTCTCCGTTGTTATTATCCAAAGTTAATGTAAACTTTTGAATAATGTACTTCATCTACTATAAGTAGTTTGTTTGAATGTAATAATGATGTTGTTTGTGGAATCATTTATTGAAAATGAATCTGAATTTTTCGATCTGTTACGATTATAAACTGAAGCAATATAAAAATGAGCTCCATTAACTGAGTTTTAAACATCAGCATATCCGGTCAGAGTCCGGTAATTACCTGCTAACGGAAACTCTGCTACACGATTCACAATACAACACTTTAAATGGAAGATCCCCATAGCCCCCACCCACCCTGTGATCGGATCGGACGATTCTGATTCCGGTGATCGGCCCCAAAAACCCTGATCGGAGCATCCCTAGTCTTGACTTTTCAATCATTTCTACAACTAGATTGGAGCACATACTACTTTGTCACAAAATATAAATTAGGAAGTTTGGTTCTTTTATGAATTTATAATGGGTCTTCTGAAAATCTGCTGGGTCAAAAATATACATACAGCAACATGAATGATCAATGTTGGCGATGTAGAAAGTTCTGTCAATCAATTTAACTTCGTGACATGGCCTCTTAACTTCTTGTGAGTGATTATAATTGACTATATATGACTATAGCTGGTACCTCCTTTAAATATGGCTCATCTGATACAATCATTAGACTCAGCCACATCACTACAATGGGAAGTCAAAGGAGCTCAGCATGGATCTGAAAAAGCGGATCATTGACTTCAACAAGTCAGGAAAGTCACTTGGAGCCATTTCAAAGCAGCTAAAGGTCCCAAGATCAACTGTGCACACAATGTGTAGGTATAAAGTGCATGACACAGTTGCCACACTGCCATGATCAGGAAGAAACGCGAGCTGTCACCTGCTACTGAGAGAAAGCTGGTCAGGATGGTCAAGAGTCAAAGAAGAACCACCAAAAAGCAGGTCTGCAATGAATTAGGAGCTGCTGGAACGCAGGTGTGAGCGTCCACAGTCAGGCATGTTTTACATCACTTTGGGCTGAGAGGAAGCCCTGGCTCCAGAAGGGCCACATCGAGGCTCCACTGAAGGGCCACATTGAGGCTCCACTGAAGGGCCACATTGAGGCTCCACTGAAGGGCCACATCGAGGCTCCACTGAAGGGCCACATGAGGCTCCACTGAAGGGCCACATTGAGGCTCCACTGAAGGGCCACATCGAGGCTCCACTGAAGGGCCACATCGAGGCTCCAGAACGGCCACATCGAGGCTCCATGAAGGGCCACATTGAGGCTCCATGAAGGGCCACATTGAGGCTCCACTGAAGGGCCACATTGAGGCTCCACTGAAGGGCCACATCGAGGCTCCAGAAGGCCACATCGAGGCTCCACTGAAGGGCCACATCGAGGCTCCACTGAAGGGCCACATTGAGGCTCCACTGAAGGGCCACATCGAGGCTCCACTGAAGGGCCACATTGAGGCTCCACTGAAGGGCCACATTGAGGCTCCACTGAAGGGCCACATTGAGGCTCCACTGAAGGGCCACATCGAGGCTCCAGAAGGCCACATCGAGGCTCCACTGAAGGGCCACATCGAGGCTCCACTGAAGGGCCACATTGAGGCTCCACTGAAGGGCCACATTGAGGCTCCACTGAAGGGCCACATCGAGGCTCCACGGCCACATCGAGGCTCCACTGAAGGGCCACATTGAGGCTCCACTGAAGGGCCACATTGAGGCTCCACTGAAGGGCCACATTGAGGCTCCACTGAAGGGCCACATCGAGGCTCCAGAACGGCCACATCGAGGCTCCACTGAAGGGCCACATTGAGGCTCCACTGAAGGGCCACATCGAGGCTCCAGAAGGGCCACATCGAGGCTCCACTGAAGGGCCACATCGAGGCTCCACTGAAGGGCCACATTGAGGCTCCACTGAAGGGCCACATCGAGGCTCCACTGAAGGGCCACATTGAGGCTCCAAAAGGGCCACATCGAGGCTCCACTGAAGGGCCACATTGAGGCTCCACTGAAGGGCCACATTGAGGCTCCACTGAAGGGCCACATTGAGGCTCCAGAAGGCCACATCGAGGCTCCACTGAAGGGCCACATTGAGGCTCCACTGAAGGGCCACATTGAGGCTCCACTGAAGGGCCACATTGAGGCTCCACTGAAGGGCCACATCGAGGCTCCACTGAAGGGCCACATTGAGGCTCCACTGAAGGGCCACATTGAGGCTCCACTGAAGGGCCACATCGAGGCTCCAGAACGGCCACATCGAGGCTCCACTGAAGGGCCACATCGAGGCTCCACTGAAGGGCCACATCGAGGCTCCACTGAAGGGCCACATTGAGGCTCCACTGAAGGGCCACATCGAGGCTCCACTGAAGGGCCACATCGAGGCTCCACTGAAGGGCCACATTGAGGCTCCAGAAGGGCCACATTGAGGCTCCACTGAAGGGCCACATTGAGGCTCCACTGAAGGGCCACATTGAGGCTCCAGAAGGGCCACATCGAGGCTCCACTGAAGGGCCACATCGAGGCTCCACTGAAGGGCCACATCGAGGCTCCACTGAAGGGCCACATCGAGCTCCACTGAAGGGCCACATCGAGGCTCCACTGAAGGGCCACATCGAGGCTCCACTGAAGGGCCACATTGAGGCTCCACTGAAGGGCCACATCGAGGCTCCAGAAGGGCCACATTGAGGCTCCACTGAAGGGCCACATCGAGGCTCCACTGAAGGGCCACATTGAGGCTCCACTGAAGGGCCACATCGAGGCTCCAGAAGGGCCACATTGAGGCTCCACTGAAGGGCCACATCGAGGCTCCACTGAAGGGCCACATGAGCTCCACTGAAGGGCCACATCGAGGCTCCACTGAAGGGCCACATCGAGGCTCCACTGAAGGGCCACATCGAGGCTCCACTGAAGGGCCACATCGCTCCAGAAGCCCACATCAAGAGGCCACATCGAGGCTCCACTGAAGGGCCACATCGAGGCTCCACTGAAGGGCCACATTGAGGCTCCACTGAAGGGCCACATCGAGGCTCCAGAACAGCCACATCGAGGCTCCACTGAAGGGCCACATTGAGCCTACCGTCAAGCATGGTGCTGCTGCTATTATGAGCTGAGCATGTTCTGCTGCCAATGGAACTGGTACTTTACCTAAAGTCAATGGAATAATGAAGAAAGAGGATTACCTCCAAATTCTTTAGGAGAACCTAAAATCATCAGCCAGAAGGTTGGGTACTCCACAGAACAACGACCACAGACATGTACAAAGTGGAAAGGAAGGGCTAGATCAGGCTAGAATTAAGGTTTTAGAATGTTTTCCTAGAACATGTGGACAGAGCTAGAACATGTGGACACAGCTAGAACATGTGGACAGAGCTGAAGAACATGTGGACAGAGCTAGAACATGTGGACACAGCTAGAACATGTGGACAGAGCTAGAACATGTGGACAGAGCTAGAACAATGGAGAGAGCTGAAGAACATGTGGACACAGCTAGAACAAGTGGAGAGAGCTGAAGAACATGTGGACACAGCTAGAACATGTGGACAGAGCTGAAGAACATGTGGACAGAGCTGAAGAACATGTGGACAGAGCTGAAGAACATGTGGACAGAGCTGAAGAACATGTGGACAGAGCTAGAACATGTGGAGAGAGCTGAAGAACATGTGGACACAGCTAGAACATGTGGACAGAGCTGAAGAACATGTGACAGAGCTGAAGAACATGTGGACAGAGCTGAAGAACATGTGGACAGAGCTGAAGAACATGTGGACAGAGCTAGAACATGGTGGACAGAGCTGAAGAACATGTGGACAGAGCTGAAGAACATGTGGACAGAGCTGAAACATGTGGACAGAGCTGAAGAACATGTGACAGAGCTGAAGAACATGTGGACAGAGCTGAAGAACATGTGGACAGAGCTAGAACATGTGGAGAGAGCTGAAGAACATGTGGACACAGCTAGAACAAGTGGAGAGAGCTGAAGACATGTGGACACAGCTAGAACATGTGGACAGAGCTAGAACATGTGGACAGAGCTAGAACATGTGGACACAG
>JAAKFY010000027.1:75700-80700 GCA_011823955.1 Dissostichus mawsoni | reverse complement strand
ATCTGTGATGTGATGTATCTGTGATGTGATGTATCTGTGATGTGATGTATCTGTGATGTGACGTATCTGTGATGTGATGTATCTGTGATGTGATGTATCTGTGATGTGATGTATCTGTGATGTGATGTGATGTATATGTGATGTGATGTATCTGTGATGTGATGTATCTGTGATGTGATGTGATGTATCTGTGATGTGATGTATCTGTGATGTGATGTATCTGTGATGTATCTGTGAAGTGATGTGATGTATCTGTGATGTGATGTGATGTATCTGTGATGTGATGTATCTGTGATGTGATGTATCTGTGATGTATCTGTGATGTGATGTGATGTATCTGTGATGTGATGTGATGTATCTGTGATGTGATGTGATGTATCTGTGATGTGATGTATCTGTGATGTGATGTGATGTATCTGTGATGTGATGTATCTGTGATGTGATGTATCTGTGATGTGATGTATCTGTGAAGTGATGTATCTGTGATGTGATGTATCTGTGATGTGACGTATCTGTGATGTGATGTATCTGTGATGTGACGTATCTGTGATGTGATGTGATGTATCTGTGATGTGATGTATCTGTGATGTGACGTATCTGTGATGTGATGTATCTGTGATGTGACGTATCTGTGATGTGATGTGATGTATCTGTGATGTGATGTATCTGTGATGTGATGTGATGTATCTGTGATGTGATGTGATGTATCTGTGATGTGATGTATCTGTGATGTGATGTATCTGTGATGTGATGTATCTGTGATGTGATGTATCTGTGATGTGATGTATCTGTGATGTGATGTGATGTATCTGTGATGTGATGTATCTGTGATGTGATGTATCTGTGATGTGATGTATCTGTGATGTGATGTATCTGTGATGTGATGTGATGTATCTGTGATGTGATGTATCTGTGATGTGATGTATCTGTGATGTGATGTATCTGTGATGTGATGTATCTGTGATGTGATGTGATGTATCTGTGATGTGATGTATCTGTGATGTGATGTATCTGTGATGTGACGTATCTGTGATGTGATGTATCTGTGATGTGACGTATCTGTGATGTGATGTGATGTATCTGTGATGTGATGTATCTGTGATGTGATGTGATGTATCTGTGATGTGATGTGATGTATCTGTGATGTGATGTATCTGTGATGTGATGTATCTGTGATGTGATGTATCTGTGATGTGATGTATCTGTGATGTGACGTATCTGTGATGTGACGTATCTGTGATGTGATGTATCTGTGATGTGATGTATCTGTGATGTGACGTATCTGTGATGTGACGTATCTGTGATGTGATGTATCTGTGATGTGACGTATCTGTGATGTGATGTATCTGTGATGTGATGTATCTGTGATGTGATGTATCTGTGATGTGATGTATCTGTGATGTGACGTATCTGTGATGTGATGTATCTGTGATGTGATGTGATGTATCTGTGATGTGATGTATCTGTGATGTGATGTATCTGTGATGTATGTGATGTATCTGTGATGTGATGTGATGTATCTGTGATGTGATGTGATGTGATGTATCTGTGATGTGATGTGATGTATCTGTGATGTGATGTATCTGTGATGTGATGTATCTGTGATGTGATGTATCTGTGATGTGATGTATCTGTGATGTGATGTATCTGTGATGTGATGTGATGTGATGTATCTGTGATGTGATGTATCTGTGATGTATGTGATGTGATGTATCTGTGATGTGACGTATCTGTGATGTGATGTATCTGTGATGTGATGTATCTGTGATGTGATTATCTGTGATGTGATGTATCTGTGATGTGACGTATCTGTGATGTGATGTATCTGTGATGTGATGTGATGTATCTGTGATGTGATGTATCTGTGATGTGATGTATCTGTGATGTGATGTGATGTATCTGTGATGTGATGTGATGTATCTGTGATGTGATGTGATGTGATGTATCTGTGATGTGATGTGATGTATCTGTGATGTGATGTATCTGTGATGTGATGTATCTGTTGATGTGATGTATCTGTGATGTGATGTATCTGTGATGTGATGTGATGTATCTGTGATGTGATGTATCTGTGATGTGATGTGTATCTGTGATGTGATGTGATGTATCTGTGATGTGATGTATCTGTGATGTGATGTGACGTATCTGTGATGTGATGTATCTGTGATGTGATGTATCTGTGATGTGATGTTCTGTGATGTGATGTATCTGTGATGTGATGTATCTGTGATGTGATGTATCTGTGATGTGATGTGATGTATCTGTGATGTGATGTATCTGTGATGTGATGTGATGTATCTGTGATGTGATGTGATGTATCTGTGATGTGATGTATCTGTGATGTGATGTATCTGTGATGTGACGTATCTGTGATGTGATGTGATGTATCTGTGATGTGATGTATCTGTGATGTGATGTATCTGTGATGTGATGTATCTGTGATGTGATGTATCTGTAATGTGATGTGATGTATCTGTGATGTGATGTATCTGTGATGTGATGTATCTGTGATGTGATGTATCTGTGATGTGATGTGATGTATCTGTGATGTGATGTATCTGTGATGTGATGTGACGTATCTGTGATGTGATGTATCTGTGATGTGATGTGATGTATCTGTGATGTGATGTATCTGTGATGTGATGTATCTGTGATGTGATGTGATGTGATGTGATGTGATGTGATGTGATGTATCTGTGATGTGATGTATCTGTGATGTGACGTATCTGTGATGTGACGTATCTGTGATGTGATGTATCTGTGATGTGATGTATCTGTGATGTGATGTATCTGTGATGTGATGTATCTGTGATGTGATGTATCTGTGATGTGACGTATCTGTGATGTGATGTGATGTATCTGTGATGTGATGTGATGTATCTGTGATGTGATGTATCTGTGATGTGATGTGATGTATCTGTGATGTGATGTATCTGTGATGTGATGTATCTGTGATGTGATGTATCTGTGATGTGATGTATCTGTGATGTGATGTGATGTATCTGTGATGTGATGTGATGTATCTGTGATGTGATGTGATGTATCTGTGATGTGATGTGATATATCTGTGATGTGATGTATCTGTGATGTGATGTATCTGTGATGTGATGTGATGTATCTGTGATGTGATGTATCTGTGATGTGATGTATCTGTGATGTGATGTATCTGTGATGTGACGTATCTGTGATGTGATGTATCTGTGATGTGATGTATCTGTGATGTGATGTATCTGTGATGTGATGTATCTGTGATGTGATGTATCTGTGATGTGACGTATCTGTGATGTGATGTATCTGTGATGTGATGTGATGTATCTGTGATGTGATGTGATGTATCTGTGATGTGACGTATCTGTGATGTGATGTATCTGTGATGTGATGTATCTGTGATGTGATGTATCTGTGTGTGACGTATCTGTGATGTGATGTGATGTATCTGTGATGTGATGTATCTGTGATGTGATGTGATGTATCTGTGATGTGATGTATCTGTGATGTGATGTATCTGTGATGTGACTATCTGTGATGTGATGTGATGTATCTGTGATGTGATGTATCTGTGATGTGATGTGATGTATCTTGATGTGACGTATCTGTGATGTGATGTACTCTGTGATGTGATGTATCTGTGATGTGATGTATCTGTGATGTGACGTATCTGTGATGTGATGTGACGTATCTGTGATGTGATGTGATGTATCTGTGATGTGACGTATCTGTGATGTGATGTGATGTATCTGTGATGTGACGTATCTGTGATGTGATGTGATGTATCTGTGATGTGATGTATCTGTGATGTGATGTATCTGTGATGTGACGTATCTGTGATGTGATGTATCTGTGATGTGATGTGATGTATCTGTGATGTGATGTATCTGTGATGTGATGTATCTGTGATGTGACGTATCTGTGATGTGATGTATCTGTGATGTGATGTGATGTATCTGTGATGTGATGTATCTGTGATGTGATGTATCTGTGATGTGATGTATCTGTGATGTGACGTATCTGTGATGTGATGTGACGTATCTGTGATGTGATGTATCTGTGAAGTGATGTGATGTATCTGTGATGTGATGTATCTGTGAAGTGATGTGATGTATCTGTGATGTGATGTATCTGTGATGTGATGTATCTGTGATGTGATGTATCTGTGATGTTGTATCTGTGATGTGACGTATCTGTGATGTGATGTATCTGTGATGTGACGTATCTGTGATGTGACGTATCTGTGATGTGATGTATCTGTGATGTGATGTATCTGTGATGTGATGTATCTGTGATGTGATGTATCTGTGATGTGATGTATCTGTGATGTGATGTATCTGTGATGTGATGTATCTGTGATGTGACGTATCTGTGATGTGATGTATCTGTGATGTGATGTGATGTATCTGTGATGTGATGTATCTGTGATGTGATGTATCTGTGATGTGACGTATCTGTGATGTGACGTATCTGTGATGTGATGTATCTGTGATGTGACGTATCTGTGATGTGACGTATCTGTGATGTGACGTATCTGTGATGTGACGTATCTGTGATGTGACGTATCTGTGATGTGATGTATCTGTGATGTGACGTATCTGTGATGTGATGTATCTGTGATGTGACGTATCTGTGATGTGACGTATCTGTGATGTGACGTATCTGTGATGTGATGTATCTGTGATGTGATGTATCTGTGATGTGATGTATCTGTGATGTGATGTATCTGTGATGTGATGTATCCGTGATGTGATGTATCTGTGATGTGATGTGATGTATCTGTGATGTATCTGTGATGTGATGTATGTATCTGTGATGTGATGTATCTGTGATGTGATGTGATGTATCTGTGATGTGATGTATCTGTGATGTGATGTATCTGTGATGTGACGTATCTGTGATGTGATGTATCTGTGATGTATCTGTGATGTATCTGTGATGTATCTGTGATGTATCTGTGATGTGATGTGATGTATCTGTGATGTATCTGTGATGTGATGTGATGTATCTGT
>JAAKFY010000027.1:48200-70700 GCA_011823955.1 Dissostichus mawsoni | reverse complement strand
AGACACACACACCTACAGAGACACACACACCTACAGAGACACACACACCTACAGAGACACACACACCTACAGAGACACACACACTTACACACACACACACCTACAGAGACACACACTACACACACACACCACTTACAGAGACACACACACCTACAGAGACACACACACTTACACACACACACACACCTACAGAGACACACACACTTACACACACACACACACTTACAGAGACACACACCCTACAGAGACACACACACCTACAGAGACACACACACCTACAGAGACACACACACCTACAGAGATACACACACCTACAGAGACACACACCACACACTTACAGAGACACACACACCTACAGAGACACACACACCTACAGAGATACACACACCTACAGAGACACAACACCACTACAGAGACACACACACCTACAGAGACACACACACCTACAGAGAACACACACCTACAGAGACACACACACACACTTACAGAGACACATACACACCTACAGACACACACACACCTACAGACACACACACACACACTTACAGAGACACACACACATACAGACACACACACACACACCTACAAACACACACTTACAGAGACACACGCACACACTTACAGAGACACACACACACACTTACAGAGACACACACACACCCTACAGACACACACACACACACTTACAGAGACACACGCACACACTTACACACACACACACACCTACAGAGACACACACACCTACAGAGACACACACACCTACAGAGACACACACACCTACAGAGATACACACACCTACAGAGACACACACACACTTACAGAGACACACACACCTACAGAGACACACACACCTACAGAGATACACACACCTACAGAGACACACACCTACAGAGACACACACACCTACAGAGACACACACACCTACAGAGACACACACACACACTTACAGAGACACACACACACCTACAGACACACACACACACCTACAGACACACACACACACACTTACAGAGACACACACACACATACAGACACACACACACACCTACAAACACACACTTACAGAGACACACACACTTACAGAGACACACACACACTTACAGAGACACACACACACCCTACAGACACACACACACACACACTTACAGAGACACACGCACACACTTACACACACACACACCCTACAGAGACACACACACTACAGAGACACACACACCTACAGAGACACACACACCTACAGAGATACACACACCTACAGAGACACACACACACACTTACAGAGACACACACCTACAGAGACACACACACCTACAGAGATACACACACCTACAGAGACACACACACCTACAGAGACACACACACCTACAGAGACACACACAACCTACAGAGATACCACACCTACAGAGACACACACACACACTTACAGAGACACACACACACCTACAGACACACACACACCTACAGACACACCACACACACTTACAGAGACACACACCACATACAGACACACACACACCTACAAACACACTTACAGAGACACACGCACACACTTACAGAGACACACACACACACTTACAGAGACACACACACACACCTACAGACACACACACACACACACACTTACAGAGACACACGCACACACCTACAGACACACACACACACACTTACAGAGACACACACACACTTACAGAGTCACAACACCACCTACAGACACACACTCACACACACACTTACAGAGTCACACACACACCTACAGACACACCACACTCACAGCGATACACACACACACACTACGAGTCCACACACTCACACACACACACACACACACACACTCACAGAGATACACACACACACTTACAGAGTCACACCACACACTCACAGAGTCACACATACACACGTCTCACAGAGTCACACACACACTTACAGAGACACACACACACCTACAGACACACACACACCTACAGACACACACACACACCTACAAACACACACTTACAGAGACACACACCCCACACACACACACACCTACAGACACACACACACACCTACAGACACACACACACACCACAGACACACACACACACACCTACAGACACACACACACACACAAACACACACTTACAGAGACACACACATACCTACAGACACACACACACACCTACAGAGACACACACACCTACAGACACACACACACACACACACCTACAAACACACACTTACAGAGACACACGCACACACTTACAGAGACACACACACACACTTACAGAGACACCGACACACACCTACAGACACACACACACAACACTTACTGAGACACACGCACACACCTACAGACAAACACCACACACACTTACAGAGACACACACACACTTACAGAGTCACACACACACCTACAGACACACACTCACACACACACACACTCACAGAGATACACACACACACTTACAGAGTCACACACACACCTACAGACAACACACACTCACAAGAGATACACACACACACCTACAGAGTCACACACACACCTACAGACACACACACACTCACACACACACACACACACACACACACACACTCACAGAGTCACACACACACTCAGAGGTCACACACACACACACACTCACAGAGTCACACACACACCTACAGACACACACACACACACACACACACTCACAGAGATACACACACACACTTACAGAGTCACACACACACACTCACAGAGTCACACACACACGTCTCACAGAGTCACACACACACACCTACAGAGACACACACACACGCAACCAGCACACAAGTTTAGATGCAGACATTAAGCCGGAACACACTCACTCGTACATACACACATACAGTGTTTGTATAACTGCACACACACTGTCACACACAGTGTCACACACAGTGTCACACACTGTCACACACACTGTCACACCAGTGTCACACACAGTGTCACACAGTGTCACACACACTGTCCACACACATTGTCACACACACTGTCACACACCTCACACACAGTGTCACACACACTGTCACAACACTGTCACAGTGTCACACACAGTGTCACACACACTGTCACAGTGTCACACACACTGTCACAGTGTCACACACAGTGTCACACACACTGTCACAGTGTCACACACACTGTCACAGTGTCACACACAGTGTCACACACACTGTCACACACACTGTCACACAGTGTCACACAGTGTCACACACAGTGTCACACACACTGTCACACACACTCACACACAGTGTCACACACACTGTCACACACACTGTCACACACACTCACACACACACACTCACACACAGTGTCACACTGTCACACACACTGTCACACACACTCACACAGTGTCACACACAGTGTCACACACACTCACAGTGTCTCACAGTGTCACACACACCACACAGTGTCTCACACAGTTCTCACACAGTGTCACACACTGTCACACACTGTCACACACACTGTCACACACACTCACACACACTCACACACAGTGTCTCACACAGTGTCACACAGTGTCACACACACTGTCACACACACTCACACACAGTGTCACACACAGTGTCACACAGTGTCACACACACTGTCACACACACTCACACACAGTTCACACACAGTGTCACACACACTCACACAGTGTCTCACACAGTGTCACACACACACACAGTGTCTCACACAGTGTCTCACAGTGTCTCACACAGTGTCACACAGTGTCACACACACTGTCACACACACTCACACACAGTGTCACACACAGTGTCACACAGTCACACACACTGTCACACACACTCACACACAGTGTCACACACAGTGTCACACACACTCACACAGTGTCTCACACAGTGTCCACACACACACAGTGTCTCACACAGTGTCACACAGTGTCACACACTGTCACACACACTGTCACACACCTCACACAGTGTCACACACAGTGTCACACACACTCACACAGTGTCTCACACAGTGTCACACACACACACACAGTGTCTCACACAGTGTCTCACACAGTGTCACACAGTGTCACACACACTGTCACACACACTGTCACACACAGTGTCACACAGTGTCACACCACTGTCACACACACTCACACACACTGTCACACACACTGTCACACAGTGTCACACGTGTCACACACACTCACACACACCTCACACACAGTGTCTCACAGTGTCACCACACTGTCACACACACTGTCACACACCTCACACACAGTGTCACACACAGTGTCACACACACTGTCACACACACTCACACACAGTGTCCACACAGTGTCACACACACTCACACAGTGTCTCACACAGTGTCACACACACACACAGTGTCACACACACTGTCACACACACTCACACACACACTCACACACAGTGTCTCACACAGTGTCACACACACTGTCACACACACTCACACACAGTGTCACACACAGTGTCACACAGTGTCACACACACTGTCACACACACTCACACACAGTGTCACACACAGTGTCACACACACTCACACAGTGTCTCACACAGTGTCACACACACACACAGTGTCTCACACAGTGTCTCACACAGTGTCTCACACAGTGTCACACAGTGTCACACACTGTCACACACACTGTCACACACACTCACACACAGTGTCACACACAGTGTCACACACACTCACACAGTGTCTCACACAGTGTCACACACACACACACAGTGTCTCACACAGTGTCTCACACAGTGTCTCACACAGTGTCACACACACTGTCACACAGTGTCACACACACTGTCACACACACTGTCACACACAGTGTCACACAGTGTCACACACACTGTCACACACACTCACACACACTGTCACACACACTCACACACAGTGTCACACAGTGTCACACACACTCACACACACTCACACACAGTGTCTCACAGTGTCACACAGTGTCACACACACTCACACACACACTCACACACAGTGTCTCACAGTGTCACACAGTGTCACACACACTGTCACACACACTCACACAGTGTCACACAGTGTCACACACACTCACACAGTGTCACACAGTGTCACACAGTGTCACACACACTCACACACACACTCACACACAGTGTCTCACAGTGTCACACAGTGTCACACACACTGTCACACACACTGTCACACACTGTCACACACTGTCACACACACTCACACACAGTGTCTCACACAGTGTCACACAGTGTCACACACACTCACACACACACACACAGTGTCTCACAGTGTCTCACAGTGTCACACACACTGTCACACACACTGTCACACACACTGTCACACACACTCACACACACTGTCACACACACTGTCACACACTGTCACACACACTGTCACACACTGTCACACACACTGTCACACACACTGTCACACACACTGTCACACACACTGTCACACACTGTCACACACTGTCACACACACTGTCACACACTGTCACACACACTGTCACACACACTGTCACACACACTGTCACACACAGTGTCACACAGTGTCACACACACTGTCACACACACTCACACACACTGTCACACACACTCACACACAGTGTCACACAGTGTCACACAGTGTCACACACACTCACACACACACTCACACACAGTGTCTCACAGTGTCACACAGTGTCACACACACTGTCACACACCTGTCACACACAGTGTCTCACACAGTGTCACACAGTGTCACACACACTCACTCACACACACACACTCACACACACACAGTGTCTCACACACTGTCACACACACTGTCACACACACTGTCACACACACTGTCACACACACTGTCACACACACTGTCACACACACTCACACACACTGTCACACACACTGTCACACACACTCACACACACTGTCACACACACTGTCACACACTGTCACACACACTGTCACACACTGTCACACACACTGTCACACACACTGTCACACCACTGTCACACACACTGTCACACACACTCACACACACTGTCACACACACTGTCACACACACTGTCACACACACTCACACACACTGTCACACACACTGTCACACACACTGTCACACACTGTCACACACACTGTCACACACTGTCACACACACTGTCACACACACTGTCACACACTGTCACACACACTGTCACACACTGTCACACACACTGTCACACACACTGTCCACACACTGTCACACACACTGTCACACACAGTGTCTCACACAGTGTCACACAGTGTCACACACACTCACTCACACACACACACTCACACACACACAGTGTCTCACACACTGTCACCACACTGTCACACACACTGTCACACACACTGTCACACACACTGTCACACACACTGTCACACACACTCACACACACTGTCACACACACTGTCACACACACTGTCACACACACTCACACACACTGTCACACACACTGTCACACACACTGTCACACACACTCACACACACTGTCACACACACTGTCACACACTGTCACACACACTGTCACACACACTGTCACACACACTGTCACACACACTGTCCACACACTGTCACACACACTGTCACACACACTGAATCTGCCTTTTCATCATTTTTGTAATTTCATTAAATAATCAGAATTTGTTTTGTAATTTATTCATAGATTAAGTTTTAAATAAAGTTTCATCTTCTGCTTTCCTTCATTATGTGTCATAATAAACTGAAAATATATGAATAAAACATATGTTTTATCCTGCATTCATTTATTTGAGTTGTTTGTGAGTAATTTTAATAATGGATTCATCTGCGGATCATTTTCTTCAAAGTGATATTTTTGTCCGTTTCCAGACAAAAATATCTTAAATATTCTTTACTCTGTTTTATATTCGTGGTGGAACACCAGAGTGTGTGTGGAAACCTCACAATAAACCAGAGCCTGATTCAGACGGCTGCAAAAGACCAACACACACACACACTTACAGAGACACACACACACACACACACACACACACACACACACACACACACCACACACACAGTCAGTAGATTAATATAATGACAGAAGAATACAAAGACTGAGAGTGAATGAGGAGGAGACGCTCGTGTGAACTGTGTTTAATCTGCAGAGTGGGTGGTCCCACACACACACACACACACACACACTCTGTATTGTGAGATGAGGGTGGGCTGCAGACTGTTTGATCAGACTGAAGTAGCTGCTATTCATGTCTCTGTGCAGGAATGTGTGTTGTGTGTGTGTGTATGTGTGTGTGTGTGTGTGTGTGTGTGTGTGTGTGTGTGTGTGTGTGTGTGTGTGTGTGTGTGTGTGTGTGTGGGGGGGGGGGCAGCTGCTCATTGATCACAGACAGGGCGCTCTGACCCTTTATTAAAAGAAGTCTTATTTTGGTGCTCTTATTTTGGTGCTCTTATTTTGGTGCTCTTATTTTGGTGCTCTTATTTTGGTAGTCTTGTTCTGGTGCTCTTATTTTGGTGCTCTTATTTTGGTAGTCTTGTTCTGTGCTCTGATGCTCTTATTTTGGTAGTCTTATTTTGGTGCTCTTATTTTGGTAGTCTTGTTCTGGTGCTCTTATTTTGGTGCTCTTATTTTGGTAGTCTTGTTCTGGTGCTCTTATTTTGGTGCTCTTATTTTGGTGCTCTTATTTTGGTAGTCTTATTTTGGTGCTCTTGTTTTGGTGCTCTTGTTTTGGTGCTCTTGTTTTGGTGCTCTTATTTTGGTAGTCTTGTTCTGGTGCTCTTATTTTGGTAGTCTTGTTCTGGTGCTCTTATTTTGGTGCTCTTATTTTGGTAGTCTTGTTCTGGTGCTCTTATTTTGGTAGTCTTGTTCTGGTGCTCTTATTTTGGTAGTCTTGTTCTGGTGCTCTTATTTTGGTAGTCTTGTTCTGGTGCTCTTATTTTGGTAGTCTTGTTCTGGTGCTCTTATTTTGGTAGTCTTGTTCTGGTGCTCTTATTTTGGTAGTCTTGTTCTGGTGCTCTTATTTTGGTAGTCTTGTTCTGGTGCTCTTATTTTGGTAGTCTTGTTCTGGTGCTCTTATTTTGGTAGTCTTGTTCTGGTGCTCTTGTCCTCTTTTAGAAGTTGTATTATTATCATTAAAATCTTTTATCATGAATAATATCTTTGTTATTATTACGAATGATATAAATATATAAATATAGTATATTTGTATCTGTTAGTGATTCTCAAACCTTTTCCAGCCAGTACCCCCTGATCAGCAAAAAACGATTTGTTAGGGACAAAATGCCTATAAAGAGGCACAGCCTGCACCATCAGTGTCTGATTGATTAAAACAACAACATTGTAACTTGAACACTTAAAGGTGGGGGAGGTCAGTGAGAGGAACCGGCTGGAGATCCACGTGTTGTTATATTCCATGGAACGCTCTGACATCCCGACAGCAATGAAGATCTTCAGAGCTTTGACAAAGAATCCATAAAAACACATCATCTGTGGAAGCCGTGGCGCTGTGACAAGCACGACCAATCATCTGCCTCGGCCCGGGTCAGATGACTGGACGGCCTACCTGCCTGTCAGCCTTCCATCTGTGCACACACTGATCTCGTGCCCTCATTGGTCATGTGTGCGTTCGTGTGTGTTGGAGGAGGGGCTCTGTGAGGAAGGGGCAGATTTTTTCCGGCTGTGTATTTCAAATTCTAGCCACTCGAGCCGGTTTCTCCAAACGACCCCCCCCACCTTTAAATGCTACATTTCAAATGTTTACAATCCATCACTAAATTCATGGCAAACCAATTTTAACATCATGCAATAACACTAAGACGACATTAGTTGCATTGAACTGATCTTTTTAATAAGTTGTACTTACAATGTAGTGAGAAACATGGGCTCGTGCTTCTCTGAGGATCTTTGTCATTCTCGGAGGGAGGGAAGGGGAGGGAGGGAGGGAGGGAGGGAGGGAGGGAGGGAAGGAAGGAAGGGGAGGGAGGGAGGGAGGGAAGGAGGGAGGGAGGGAAGGGGAGGGAAGGGAGGGAGGGAGGGAGGGAGGGAAGGGGAGGGAGGGAGGGAGGGAAGGGGAGGGAGGGAGGGAGGGAAGGAAGGAAGGGGAGGGAGGGAGGGAGGCAAACTGCAGTTACACTTCGCGTTTTGAAATATGTGTAACTTCATATAAAACCCACACTGCTCAAACTTCCTTACTTTTCCAAAAAATTGGTATATTTATTTATTTATTTCGGGGCGTGGGGAATGAAGAGAAAAAATATATGAGCATTTTATGAGCATGGGATTTTGACCCTCATATAAACATATGCATAATGCTGCGCTATACTTTGCGGCCACACGCCGTTGCCAAGCAACGCTTATTGTTTAGGTCCTTTGATGAGCAGGCAGTCATATCATTAACTAGAACTAGCTAGATCTGATAGATTTGCACATAAACGCGAGTGAAGTCTAACCAGACGAGAGAGAGATCAGAGAGCAGAGATCAGAGAGCAGAGATCAGAGAGCAGAGAGCAGAGATCAGAGAGCAGAGAGCAGAGAGCAGAGATCAGAGATCAGAGAGCAGAGAGCAGAGATCAGAGAGCAGAGAGCAGAGATCAGAGATCAGAGAGCAGAGATCAGAGAGCAGAGATCAGAGATCAGAGATCAGAGAGCAGAGATCAGAGAGCAGAGATCAGAGAGCAGAGATCAGAGATGAGAGAGCAGAGATCAGAGCAGAGAGCAGAGAGCAGAGATCAGAGAGCAGAGATCAGAGAGCAGAGATCAGAGAGCAGAGAGCAGAGATCAGAGAGCAGAGAGCAGAGAGCAGAGATCAGAGATCAGATATCAGAGAGCAGAGAGCAGAGATCAGAGAGCAGAGATCAGAGAGCAGAGATCAGAGAGCAGAGAGCAGAGATCAGAGATCAGAGAGCAGAGAGCAGAGATCAGAGATCAGAGATCAGAGATCAGAGATCAGAGAGCAGAGATCAGAGAGCAGAGATCAGAGAGCAGAGATCAGAGAGCAGAGATCAGAGATGAGAGAGCAGAGATCAGAGAGCAGAGAGCAGAGAGCAGAGATCAGAGAGAGATCAGAGATCAGAGAGCAGAGATCAGAGAGCAGAGAGCAGAGATCAGAGAGCAGAGATCAGAGAGCAGAGATCAGAGAGCAGAGAGCAGAGAGCAGAGAGCAGAGATCAGAGAGCAGAGATCAGAGATCAGAGATCAGAGATCAGATCTCCTGACGAGAACACGCAGCTCTTCCGGATCACAGCTCCCCCGCTGTGACGGACCGGTGAGCGGAGCAAAATACATTAAGAGTTAGACCTAACACACTTAGCTAGTTGATCTACTCTGGAACTAGCTAAAGTAGTTCTTTACTGTCGGGTCACTTCTTACAGGTTCAGCGAGCTGCACCAGACGGACGGGCTGGCAGGAGAGAGAGAGGAAAAGAAAGCACCCCGTTTATTTTTCCCATTTTATTATCCAGAATTACTGTAAACTTTTGAATAAAATAGTTCATCTACTATTAGTAGTTTGTTTAAAACCATTAATTATTTTATTTCTTTTTCATTAACATAAAATAAATCTCACGTACCCCCTGCAGTACTCCAACGTACCCCTAGGGGTCCGCGTACCCCCATTTGAGAACCACTGTGTTAGAGTATTTAAACTTTAAACATTTGAGTTTTATTTCTGTTAAATTCATTCCTCAGAATATCTCAGTTCTTCAGTGGAGCTGCAGCGCCTCTGCTGGCCGCTCTCTGCACACACACTCTGCACACTGCACACACACTCTGCACACTGCACACACACTCTGCACACTGCACACACACTCTGCACACACACTCTGCTCTCTGCACACACACTCTGCACACTGCACACACACTCTGCACACTGCACACACACTCTGCACACTGCACACACACTCTGCACACACACTCTGCACACACACTCTGCACACACACTCTGCTCTCTGCACACAACTCTGGCACACACTGCACACACACTCTGCACACTGCACACACACTCTGCACACACACTCTGCACACACACTCTGCACACACACTCTGCACACACACTCTGCCCACGCACACTCTGCACACACACACACACACTCTGCCCACACACTCTGCCCACACACTCTGCACACACACTCTGCACACACACACTCTGCACACACACTCTGCCCACACACACACACTCTGCACACACACACACACTCTGCCCACACACTCTGCACACACACTCTGCCCACACACTCTGCCCACACACTCTGCCCACACACTCTGCCCACACACTCTGCACACACACTCTGCACACACACACTCTGCACACACACACACACTCTGCCCACACACTCTGCACACACACACTCTGCACACACACTCTGCCCACACACTCTGCACACACACTCTGCCCACACACACTCTGCACACACACACACACACTCTGCCCACACACTCTGCCCACACTCTCTGCCCACACACTCTGCACACACACTCTGCCCACACACACACACTCTGCACACACAACACACACTCTGCCCACACACTGCACACACACTCTGCACACACACACACACACACTCTGCCCACACACTCTCCCCACACTGCACACTGCACACACACACTCTGCCCACACACACTCTGCACACACACACACACTCTGCCCACACACTCTGCACACACTGCACACACACACTCTGCCCACACACTCTGCACACACACACTCTGCCCACACACTCTGCACACACTCACACACTCTGAACACACACACACTTTGAACACACACACACACTCTGCACACACTCTGAACACACACTGAACACACTCTGAACACACACACACTTTGAACACACACACACACACACACACACTCTGAACACACTCTGAACACACACACACACACACTTTGAACACACACACACACTCTGAACACACTCTGAACACACACACACACTCTGAACACACACACACTTTGAACACACACAACACACACTCTGAACACACACACACTTTGAACAAACACACACACACTCTGAACACACTCTGAACACACACACACACACTCTGAACACACACACACTTTGAAACACACACACACAATCTGAACACACTCTGAACACACACACACTGTTATACGACGTGTTTCATAGTATCGTTGTAATAATGAGCCGCAGTAGTACCTGAAGTATTAATGGTATTATCAGGGCCAGCCCTAGACTTTTGGGGGCCCTAAGCGAGCTTTGGCTTGGGGGCCCCCCTCACTCTAGCATGTTCTCACTACACACAACACGGAACCAACTTTTGTCTTATGATGTTAGCATAAGCACACATATTGTATTAATAAGCATGTAAACACCGTGGACCTAACCTCCCATAGGGGGTCCTCACCTCCTATAGGGGGGACCTAACCTCCTCTAGGGGGTCCTCACCTCCTATAGGGGGGACCTAACCTCCTCTAGGGGGGTCCTCACCTCCTATAGGGGGGACCTAACCTCCTCTAGGGGGGTCCTCACCTCCCATAGGGGGGACCTAACCTCCTCTAGGGGGGTCCTCACCTCCTATAGGGGGGACCTAACCTCCTCTAGGGGGGTCCTCACCTCCTATAGGGGGGACCTAACCTCCTCTAGGGGGGTCCTCACCTCCTCTAGGGGGGTCCTCACCTCCTATAGGGGGGACCTAACCTCCTCTAGGGGGGTCCTCACCTCCTATAGGGGGGACCTAACCTCCTCTAGGGGGGTCCTCACCTCCTCTAGGGGGTCCTCACCTCCTATAGGGGGGACCTAACCTCCTCTAGGGGGGTCCTAACCTCCTCTAGGGGGGTCCTCACCTCCTCTAGGGGGGACCTAACCTCCTCTAGGGGGGTCCTCACCTCCTATAGGGGGGACCTAACCTCCTCTAGGGGGTCCTCACCTCCTCTAGGGGGGTCCTCCTCCTCTAGGGGGGTCCTCAACTCCTATAGGGGGACCTAACCTCCTTTAGGGGGGTCCTCACCTCCTATAGGGGGACCTAACCTCCTCTAGGGGGGTCCTCACCTCCTCTAGGGGGGTCCTCACCTCCTCTAGGGGGTCCTCACCTCCTATAGGGGGGACCTAACCTCCTCTAGGGGGGTCCTCACCTCCTCTAGGGGGGACCTAACCTCCTCTAGGGGGGTCCTCACCTCCTCTAGGGGGGTCCTCACCTCCTATAGGGGGGACCTAACCTCCTCCACGGGGGTCCGGGGGCATGCTCCCCCGGGAAGATTTTTTTTTAAATATTGAAGTTAAAAGCATCAATCTGGTGCACTTTGAGAGCAACATGGAGAGATCTATGGAAACATCTCTCAACACCAGATGAGACAGAACTGGAAGCAGATTTTTCTTTATGGATATTTTACAAATCACTCCCCTTTTAAACTGTATTCTTGTTTTACTGTCATATAGTATTTCATAACTATTTTTCATGTATTCTCTCTGGCTGTCCATCTCATAATGTTCTCATAATGTTCACATAGAACTAGCTGTCATTAGGAAATATCATTCAGAAGAATTATAATTTTATGCAAAAATCTGTCAAAAAAGAGGATGCACATTTCAATGCAGGTGTTGTTATGGCAACGTCAGTGGCCAAACAGCCATCAGAAATACCGTCACATAACATCCACATATTTCAGTGCTAGGTTGATGCTAAGCTAACTATGAAACACTTTAACTGACAGCTCAGGATCAACTGTGTAACGTAAGGTAGCTTCTAGCTTCATGTCGAACAGTAAGTCAACATTTCCCAGAGAGCTTTCTTTGAAATCACCAGGTAACGCTAAAAAACATAACATTTAGATTGTATGAAAAAAGTGTTTATTTAATATATCTGGCTAGCTATAGCTACTTGCTAACGGTTTAGCTTACCCGCGCGATTCAAAGTAACGTCAACGTAGCTGTAATTTATGCTTTGCTTACATGTTCGCATCACTTGGAAGTTTACTGACATTCACATCCCTTGTTTCCTGGCTCACGTGGTGGCTCTGGGTTGCTGTGAGCCCACTGACACTTCAAACATTGTCACAGCTCACAGGATAGGTACCTGTCAGCCAATAAGACAGATGTTTATTTCCATGCAACTCTCTGGTTGGTCTGGTGCCTTGCCTCTGTTGCATTCACTGAACACCGGGAAATTACATTCCTGCCGTCCTCTCATGTGTCATGATGAGGTTTCAGGTAAAGCACGGTTAATGTATTATATTATTGACTCAATAATATAATACATTACTTTGAGAGTAGTAATGTCTTATCACGGCGATGGTGTACTGAGATAAAAAAATATTTTCCTTTTTTTTTTTGGCTAGGGGGCCCTTAGTGGCTGCGGGGCCCTTAGTGGCTGCGGGGCCCTTAGTGGCTGCGGGGCCCTAAGCGGCCGCTTATGTCGCTTAATGGGTCGGGCCGGCTCTGGGTATTATTACCTGTGTACATGTCCACCAGAGAATCCCTGAGCTCTGCACTGGGCGTCCATGATGGTGAGGTCACCTCAGTGCTGAGAGAACACACACACACACACACACACACACACACACACACACACACCCACACCACACACACACACACGCACACACAAACGCACACACACACACACACACACACACACAAACACATTAATCTTTACCACAGTGTGACAGATTACCCAGCATGCCTCGCTGCAGAGCCTCCTGTTAATATTATATATATAATATTATATATATATATATAATGTATATAATATTAACAGGAGGCTCTGCTCCGGGCCAGTACATTTTCATTACCACTGGCCCGGAGCATTCGTCCAAAAAATCGACTCTAATAATGAAGAAGATGAACAGATTTGTTGCAATAGTAATTTATGCACAAACTACATTACTACTTGTACTACAACATTTGAATCATCAGTTCTTCCTCATTTTCCTCAATTGTTCATATTTGGTTTATTAAAATGTATATTGTGGTCATTGTTAAAGAAAAAAAGGAGGGTGACATTTCTGCTATCAGTATTATTATTTTATAATACACTTTCTGCCTTCCTGTCATCATCAGGAGTTAGACATGTAATGGCTCTGTAATAGATTAGAACCTTCATGTTCCTAAACTGCCGGGACATTCCCCTGAAGCCAATATAGCTTTATATGTTCTACTCTTCACTCACGGGTCATTAGAGGTCGCATTGATGCACAGAGCCGACAGAAGACCTTGTTTATATCATCATATTGAAGCCAACTCCATCAAGCTGGCTGAAACTCTCTCTCCCTCCTCTTCTCCTACTCCCCGTCACTCTCCTTTAACTCCTCTCCCTCCTCTTCTCCCCGTCCCTCTCCTTTAACTCCTCTCCCTCTTCTTCTCCTACTACCCCGTCCCTCTCCTTTAACTCCTCTCCCTCTTCTTCTCCTACTCCCCGTCCCTCTCCTTTAACTCCTCTCCCTCTCTTCTCCTACTCCCCGTCCCTCTCCTTAACTCCTCTCCCTCCTCTTCTCCTACTCCCCGTCCCTCTCCTTTAACTCCTCTCCCTCCCTTCTCCCGTCCCTCTCCTTTAACTCCTCTCCCTCTCTTCTCCTACTCCCCGTCCCTCTCCTTTAACTCCTCTCCCTCTTACTTCTCCTACTCCCCGTCCCTCTCCTTTAACTCCTCTCCCTCTTCTTCTCCTACTCCCCGTCCTTTCCTTTAACTCCTCTCCCTCTTCTTCTCCTACTCCCGTCACTCTCCTTTAACTCCTCTCCCTCTTCTCCTATCCCCGTCATCTCCTTTAACTCCTCTCCCTCTTCTTCTCTACTCCCCGTCCCTCTCCTTTAACTCCTCTCCCCCTTTCTCCTACTCCCGTCACTCTCCTTTAACTCCTCTCCCTCTTCTTCTCCTACTCCCGTCACTCTCTTTAACTCCTCTCCCTCTTCTCTCTACTCCCCGTCCCTCCTTTAACTCCTCTCCCTCTTCTCTACTCCCGTCCCTCTCCTTTAACTCCTCTCCCTCTTCTTCTCCTACTCCCCGTCACTCTCCTTTAATCCTCTCCCTCTTCTTCTCCTACTCCCGTCACTCTCCTTAACTCTCTCCCTCTTCTTCTCCTACTCCCGTCACTCTCCTTTAACTCCTCTCCTCTTCTTCTCCATACTCCCCGTCACTCTCCTTTAACTCTCTCCCTCTCTTCTCCTACTCCGTCCTCTCTTTAACTCCTCTCCCTCTTCTTCTCCTACTCCCGTCCTCTCCTTTAACTCCTCTCCTTCTTCCTCCACTCCCGTCCCTCTCCTTTAACTCCTCCCTCTCTTCCCCGTCCCTCTCCTTAACTCCTCTCCTTTCTATCCCCGCCCTCTCCTTTAACTCCTCTCCCTCTTCTTATCCTACTCCCCGTCCCTACTCCTTTAATCCCTCCTCCTCCTCCTCCCCGTCCCTCTCCTTTAACTCCTCTCCCTCTTCTTCTCCTACTCCCGTCCCTCTCCTTTAACTCCTCTCCCTCTCTTCTCCCCGTCCCTCTCCTTTAAACTCCTCTCCCTCTTCTTCTCCTACTCCCGTCCCTCTCCTTTAACTCCTCCCCTCTCTTCTCCTACTCCCGTCCCTCTCCTTTAACTCCTCTCCTCCTCTTACTCCCGTCCCTCTCCTTTAACTCCTCTCCATCTTCTTCTCCTACTCCCCGTCCCTCTCCTTTAAACTCCTCTCCCTCTCTTCTCTATCCCGTCCCTCTCCTTTAAACTCCTCTCCCTCTTCTTCTCCTACTCCCCGTCCCTCTCCTTTAACTCCTCTCCTCTTCTTCTCCTACTCCCGTCCCTCTCCTTTAACTCCTCCCTCTTCTTCTCCTACTCCCCGTCCCTCTCCTTTAACTCCTCTCCTCCTCTTCTCCTACTCCCCGTCACTCTCTTTAACTCCTCTCCCTCTCTTCTCCTACTCCCCGTCCCTCTCCTTTAACTCCCTCTCCTCTTCTCCTACTCCCGTCCTCTCCTTTAACTCCTCTCCTCCTCTTCTCCCGTCCCTCTCCTTTAACTCCTCTCCCTCTTCTTCCTACTCCCCGTCCCTCTCCTTTAACTCTCTCCTCTTCTTCTCCTACTCCCCGTCCCTCTCCTTAACCCTCTCCCTCTTCTTCTCCTATCCCCGTCCCTCTCCTTTAACTCCTCTCCCTCTCTTCTCCTACTCCCGTCCCTCTCCTTTAACTCCTCTCCCTCCTCTTCTCCCGTCCCTCTCCTTTAACTCCTCTCCCTCTTCTTCTCCTACTCCCGTCCCTCTCCTTTAACTCCTCTCCCTCTTCTTCTCTACTCCCGTCCCTCTCTTTAACTCCTCTCCCTCCTCTTCTCCCCGTCCCTCTTTTAACTCCTCTCCCTCTTCTTTCCTACTCCCGTCCCTATCCTTTAACTCCTCTCCTCTTCTTTCTCCTACTCCCGTCCCTCTCCTTTAACTCCTCTCCTCTTCTTCTCCTATCCGTCCCTCTCCTTTAACTCCTCTCCCTCTTCTTCTCCTACTCCCCGTCACTCTCCTTTAACTCCTCTCCCTCTCTTCTCTACTCCCGTCCTCTCCTTTAACTCCTCTCCCTCTTCTTCTCCTACTCCCGTCCCTCTCCTTTAACTCCTCTCCCTCTTCTTCTCTCCCGTCCCTCTCCTTTAACTCCTCTCCTCTTCTTCTCTCCCGTCCCTCTCCTTTAACTCCTCTCCCTCTTCTTCTCCTACTCCCGTCCTCTCCTTTAACTCCTCCCTCCCTTTCCTATCTCCCGTCCCTTCCTTTAACTCCTCCCTCTTCTTCTCCTACTCCCCGTCCCTCTCCTTTAACTCCTCTCCCTCTTCTTCTCTCCCGTCCCTCTCCTTTAACTCCTCTCCCTCTTCTTCTCCCGTCCCTCTCCTTTAACTCCTCTCCTCTTCTTCCTCTCCCGTCCCTCTCCTTTAACTATCTCCTCTTTTCTCTCCCGCCCTCTCCTTTAACTCTCTCCTCTCTTCTCCTACTCCCCGTCATCTCCTTTAATCCTCTCCCTCTCTTCTCCTACTCCCGTCCCTCTCCTTTAACTCCTCCCTCTTCTCCTACTCCCCGCCCTCCCTTTAACTCCTCTCCTCTTCTCTCCTACTCCCGTCCCTCTCCTTTAACTCCTCTCCCTCTTCTTTCCCCGTCCCTCTCCTTTAACTCCTCTCCCTCTTCTTTCCTACTCCCGTCCCTCTCTTTAACTCCTCTCCCTCTTCTTCTCCTACTCCCCGTCCCTCTCCTTTAACTCCTCTCCTCTTCTTCTACTCCCGTCCCTCTCCTTTAACTCCTCTCCCTCTTCTCTCTACTCCCGTCACTCTCCTTTAACTCCTCTCCCTTCTCTTCTCCTACTCCCCGTCCCTCCTCTTTAACTCCTCTCCTCTCTCTCCCGTCCCTCTCCTTTTAACTCCTCTCCCTCTTCTTCTCTCCCGTCCCTCTCCTTTAACTCCTCTCCCTCTTCTTCTCTCCCGTCACTCTCCTTAACTCCTCTCCCTACTTCTTCTCTCCCGTCCTCCTTTAACTCCTCTCCCTTCCTACTCCCCGTCCCTCTCCTTTAACTCCTCTCCCTCTTCTCTCCCGTCCCTCTCCTTTAACTCCCTCTTTCTCTCACGTCACTCTCCTTTAACTCCTCTCCCTCTTCTCCTACTCCCCGTCCCTCTCCTTTAACTCCTCTCCCCTTCTTCTCTCCCGTCCCTCTCCTTAACTCCTCTCTTTCTTCTCTCCGTCCCTCTCCTTTAACTCCTCTCCCTCTTCTTCTCTCCGTCCTCTCCTTTAACTCTCTCCCTCTTCTTCTCTCCCGTCACTCTCCTTTAACTCCTCTCCCTCTTCTTCTCTCCGTCCCTCTCCTTTAACTCCTCTCCCTCTCCTACCCCGTCCCTCTCCTTTAACTCCTCTCCCTCTCTTCTCTCCCGTCCCTCTCCTTTAACTCCTCTCCCTCTTCTTCTCTCCCGTCACTCTCCTTTAACTCCTCTCCCTCTCTCCTACTCCCCGTCCTCTCCTTAACTCCTCTCCCTCTTCTTCTCTCCCGTCCCTCTCCTTTAACTCCTCTCCCTCTTCTTCTCTCCCGTCACTCTCCTTTAACTCCTCTCCCTCTTCTTCTCTCCCGTCATCTCCTTTAACTCTCTCCCTCTTCTTCTCTCCCGTCACTCTCCTTTAACTCCTCTCCCTCTCTTCTTCTGTCACTCCTCCTTTAACTCCTCTCCCTCTTCTTCTCCTACCCCGTCACTCTCCTTTAACTCCTCTCCCTCTTCTTCTCCCCGTCCCTCTCCTTTAACTCCTCTCCCTCTTCTTCTCCCGTCCCTCTCCTTTAACTCCTCTCCTCTTTTCTCCTACTCCCGTCACTCTCCTTAACTCCTCTCCCTCTTCTTCTCCCCGTCACTCTCCTTTAACTCCTCTCCCTCTTCTTCCCCGTCCCTCTCCTTTAACTCCTCTCCCTCTTCTTCTCTCCCGTCCCTCTCCTTTAACTCCTCTCCCTCTTCTTCTCTCCGTCCCTCTCCTTTAACTCCTCTCCTCTTCTCTCCTACTCCCGTCCCTCTCCTTTAACTCCTCTCCCTCTTCTTCCTACTCCCCGTCCCTCTCCTTTAACTCCTCTCCCTCTCCTACTCCCCGTCCCTCTCCTTTAACTCCTTCCCTCTTCTTCTATCCCGTCCCTCTCCTTTAACTCCCTCCCTCTATTCTCTCCGTCCCTCCTTTAACTCCTCTCCCTCTTCTTCTCTCCCGTCCCTCTCTTTAATCCTCTCCTTCTTCTCTCCCGTCCCTCTCCTTTAACTCCTCTCCCTCTTCTCTCTCCGTCCCTCTCCTTTAACTCCTCTCCCTTTCTTCTCTACTCCCCGTCCTCTCCTTTAACTCCTCTCCTCTTTTCTCTCCCGTCCCTCTCCTTTAACTCCTCTCCCTCTTCTTCTCTCGTCCCTCTCCTTTAACTCCTCCCTCTTCTTCTCTTCCGTCCCTCTCCTTTAACTCCTCTCCCTTTCTCCTACTCCCCGTCCCTCTCCTTTAACTCCTCTCCCTCTTCTTCTCTCCCGTCCCTCTCCTTTAACTCCTCTCCCTCTTCTTCTCTCCCGTCCCTCTCCTTTAACTCCTCTCCCCTTCTTCTCTCCCGTCCTCTCTTAACTCCTCTCCCTCTTCTTCTCCTACTCCCGTCCCTCTCCTTAAACTCCTCTCCTCTTCTTCTCTCCCGTCCCTCTCCTTTAACTCTCCTCCTTCTTCTCCTACTCGTCCCTCTCCTTTAACTCCTCTCCCTCTTCTTCTCTCCCGTCCCTCTCCTTTAACTCCTCTCCTCTTCTTCTCTCCCGTCCTCTCTTTAACTCCTCTCCCTCTTTTCTCTACTCCCGTCCCTCTCCTTTAACTCCTCCCCTTCTTCTCTCCGTCCCTCTCCTTTAACTCCTCTCCCTCTTCTTCTCTCCGTCCCTCTCCTTTAACTCCTCGGTGATTTTCTTTATTTGAAGATTGTTTTTAGCCCGGCTCTTGGCCGGTTACCGGTGGTTTAAAAACATTTGGCGAATGGTTAGGTGGCGCGAAAGCTGTAGTGAAGGAGCACGGGAGCCTGCTCGCTCTGCGCTCCGTAGCAAACAGCTGTCTGTTTTTCATCCAACAACGACAACCGCCCCGTGAAACGCTATGTTGTACCGTTAATACACGAAACCATTGAACAGAATTAATGGTCAGGACCATGTGATTTTATGTTTACTGTTTGTTTGTTTTTAAGCAATACTTTTAGTGGTCCGAGCGGGCAAGTGAAAAGTACGTTATGATGGCCCGGGGTGTCTAAATAGTGCTTCCGGGCCAGCGGGCCATTTATAATGTCTAGCCCTGTATACATAATATAATATATAATATCTTATATAAACCCAAAAAACACTCTTCTCCACAATAAACAAAACTCCCAGCCCCTGGACCCACCTCTCAGCCCCCTGGACCCCACCTCTCAGCCCCCTGGACCCCACCTCTCAGCCCCTGGACCCCACCTCTCAGCCCCCTGGACCCCACCTCTCAGCCCCCTGGACCCCACCTGGACCCCACCTCTCAGCCCTGGACCCCACCTCTCAGCCCCCTGGACCCCACCTCTCAGCCCCTGGACCCCACCTGGACCCCACTCTCAGCCCCCTGGACCCCACCTCTCAGCCCTGGACCCCACCTGGACCCCACCTCTCAGCCCCCTGGACCCCACCTCTCAGCCCCTGGACCCACCTGGACCCCACCTCTCAGCCCCCTGGACCCCACCTCTCACTCATTCAGTCGACAAATGCAGCTCTTTTCTCACATTTTTTCAAAGCAAAATAGACAACATCTACAGCAGCTTAACCACCACCACCACACCTGCTCCCTCAAGCCACCTGCCCCCCTCATCCTGCCAACCCCTGTCCCTCCTACTGACCTCTCTGATCTCTCACAGGGATGAAAACTGCCACCTGCACCCTGAATCCCATCCCCTCCAGCTTTGTTAAGGCCTGCCTTCCTGCTCTTCTCCACTCATCACTACAACAATCACTCCTCCCTGTCCTTGGCACCGTCCCACCATCCCTCAAAATAGCTGCTATCACCCCTATTCTGAAAAAACCGGACTCAACCCGGACAGCCTAATAACTCAGACCAATCTGGAACCTACCCTTTCTGTCCAAGCATCATCTCTCTGCCAATAACCTCTATGAAACTTTCAATCCGGATTCCGCTAAACCACAAATGACCTTCTCTCTCCTCCGACGCCGGGTAACCTCAACATCCTCATCCTCCTTGGACCTCAGCGCTGCCTTCAACACCATCAATACTCCATCCTCCTCACCCGTCTTGAAACCACCTTCAACATCACCGGCACTGCCCTCTCTTGGTTCACATCATACCTCTCGGACAGAAACCAGTTCATCTGCATCAATAACTGCAAATCCCCCAAGGTGTCCCCAAGGTTCAGTTCTCGGCCTCCTCCTCTTCATCTCTACCTGCTTCCCCTGGTCACTTAATCCGCCGTCATGGACTTCAATTCACTGCTTTGCCGACGACATCCAGCTCCTCTCCCAAGTCCATCTCCACTGCTACCCACTCCATCCTGAAAACTGCCATCACTGAAATAAAATCTGGCTCCAACTCAATTTCCTGAAACTCAACTGCGATAAATCTGAGATAATAATCATTGGACCAAAAAAGCTCACCACACCTATCCATAACTCCCCCTCAACATAGACGGCTTCCCAGTTCAAACTTCCCCTCACATCCGGAACCTAGGCATCATATTTGACCAAAACCTCTCCTTCAACAAATACATAAAACAGATCACCGAGACAGCCTTCTTCCACTCAAAAACATCGCCGTTACGTCCATCCTCTCCCCACTGCTGCAGAAACCTCATCTTCATCACTCCGTCGGACTATTGCAACAGCCTCCTCTATGGTTCACCAAAAAAAAATCATCAACAAACTTGAATACATCAGAACTCCGCGGCCGTCTACTCACCCACACCGAATCCGTGACCACATTACACCGTCCTCATCAAGCTCCATGGCTCCATCCCCCAGAGCATTCAGTACAAAATCCCTCATGAGTACAAAGCCCTCCATAACCTGGCCCCATCCTACCTGACTGACTCCTCCACAGACACACTCCCACTCGCTCCTCGCTCTGCTGCTGCCAACCTGTCCCCCCCACTGACTGACCCTCCACAACACACTCCCACTCGCTCCCTCCGCTCTGCTGCTGCCA
>JAAKFY010000027.1:0-47200 GCA_011823955.1 Dissostichus mawsoni | reverse complement strand
TAGTGTCTCTACTTTAAAGAGTCCTCTCCTGCTGATGTTCAGGTGTATATCAGTATGTAGTGTCTCTACTTTAAAGAGTCCTCTCCTGCTGATGTTCAGTGTATATCAGTATGTTCTCTACTTTAAAGAGTCCTCTCCTGCTGATGTTCAGTGTATATCAGTATGTAGTGTCTCTACTTTAAAGAGTCCCTCCTGCTGATGTTCAGGTGTATATCAGTATGTAGGGTCTCTACTTTAAAGAGTCCTCTCCTGCTGATGTTCAGGTGTATATCAGTATGTAGTGTCTCTACTTTAAAGAGTCCTCTCCTGCTGATGTTCAGGTGTATATCAGTATAGTGTCTCTACTTAAAGAGTCCTCTCCTGCTGATGTTCAGGTGTATATCAGTATGTAGTGTCTCTACTTTAAAGAGTCCTCTGCTGATTTCAGGTGTATCAGTATGTAGTGTCTCTACTTTAAAGAGTCCTCTCTGCTGATGTTCATGTATATCAGTATGTAGTGTCTCTACTTTAAAGAGTCCTCTCCTGCTGATGTTCAGGTGTATATCAGTATGTAGTGTCTCTACTTTAAAGAGTCCTCTGCTGATGTTCAGGTGTATGTCAGTATGTAGTGTCTCTACTTTAAAGAGTCCTCTCCTGATGTTCAGGTGTATATCAGTATGTATGTCCTCTACTTTAAAGAGTCCTCTCCTGATGTTCAGGTGTATGTCAGTATGTAGTGTCTCTACTTTAAAGAGTCCTCTCCTGATGTTCAGGTGTATATCAGTATGTAGTGTCCTCTACTTTAAAGAGTCTCTCCTGATGTTCAGGTGTATGTCAGTATGTAGTGCCTCTACTTTAAAGAGTCCTCTCCTGATGTTCAGGTGTATGTCAGTATGTAGTGTCCTCTACTTTAAAGAGTCCTCTCCTGATGTTCAGGTGTATGTCAGTATGTAGTGCTCTACTTTAAAGAGTCCTCTCCTGATGTTCAGGTGTATATCAGTATGTAGTGCTCTACTTAAAGAGTCCTCTCCTGATGTTCAGGTGTATGTCAGTATGTAGTGTCCTCTACTTTAAAGAGTCTCTCCTGATGTTCAGGTGTATGTCAGTATGTAGTGCTCTACTTTAAAGAGTCCTCTCCTGATGTTCAGTGTATGTCATGTAGTGCCTCTACTTTAAAGAGTCCTCTCCTGATGTTCAGGTGTATGTCAGTATGTAGTGTCTCTACTTTAAAGAGTCCTCTCCTGATGTTCAGGTGTATGTCAGTATGTAGTGCTCTACTTTAAAGAGTCTCTCCTGATGTTCAGGTTATGCAGTATGTAGTGCCTCTACTTTAAAGAGTCCTCTCCTGATGTTCAGGTGTATGTCGTATGTAGTGTCTCTACTTTAAAGAGTCCTCTCCTGATGTTCAGGTGTATGTCAGTATGTAGTGCCTCTACTTTAAAGAGTCCTCTCCTGATGTTCAGGTGTATGTCAGTATGTAGTGTCCTCTACTTTAAAGAGTCCTCTCCTGATGTTCAGGTGTATGTCAGTATGTAGTGTCTCTACTTTAAAGAGTCCTCTCCTGATGTTCAGGTGTATGTCAGTATGTAGTGCTCTACTTTAAAGAGTCCTCTCCTGATGTTCAGGTGTATATCAGTATGTAGTGCTCTACTTTAAAGAGTCCTCTCCTGATGTTCAGGTGTATATCAGTATGTAGTGTCTCTACTTTAAAGAGTCCTCTCCTGATGTTCAGGTTATATCAGTATGTAGTGCTCTACTTTAAAGAGTCCTCTCCTGATGTTCAGGTGTATATCATATGTAGTGTCTCTACTTAAAGAGTCCTCTCCTGATGTTCAGGTGTATATCAGTATGTAGTGCCTCTACTTTAAAGAGTCCTCTCCTGATGTTCAGGTGTATATCAGTATGTAGTGCCTCTACTTTAAAGAGTCCTCTCCTGATGTTCAGGTGTATATCAGTATGTAGTGTCTCTACTTTAAAGAGTCCTCTCCTGCTGATGTTCAGTGTATATTCAGTATGTAGTGCCTCTACTTTAAAGAGTCCTCTCCTGATGTTCAGGTGTATATCAGTATGTAGTGCTCTACTTTAAAGAGTCCTCTCCTGATGTTCAGGTGTATATCAGTATGTAGTGCCTCTACTTTAAAGAGTCCTCTCCTGATGTTCAGGTGTATATCAGTATGTAGTGCTCTACTTTAAAGAGTCCTCTCCTGATGTTCAGGTGTATATCAGTATGTAGTGCCTCTACTTTAAAGAGTCCTCTCCTGCTGATGTTCAGGTGTATATCAGTATGTAGTGCCTCTACTTTAAAGAGTCCTCTCCTGCTGATGTTCAGGTGTATATCAGTATGTAGTGTCTCTACTTTAAAGAGTCCTCTCCGCTGATGTTCAGGTGTATATCAGTATGTAGTGTCCTCTACTTTAAAGAGTCCTCTCCTGCTGATGTTCAGGTGTATATCGTATGTAGTGTCTCTACTTAAAGAGTCCTCTCCATACTAACAATAATAATAATAATTGGTGAAGGTTGTTTACTAGATAGTATTTCCTGCTGCACCATCTGAAGGCCGCTATGTTCGCTATGTGGATCATTTGAGACACTCGACCCCCCCGTCCTGCGTCCAAAACCACCCCCCCCCACAGGCTGTAAATATAACCTCCACACAGGGGGGGGGGGAGGGTATAAAAGGGAGATGAGGCTGAGGACTGAGGTTAGACTCAGAGACACAAACTGTGACTGCAGGACCTCTACGTCTCCTCCAGGTGTGTTAATGTCTCCTTCAGGTGTGTTAATGTCTCCTTCAGGTGTGTTAATGTCTCCTCAGGTGTGTTAATGTCTCCTCAGGTGTGTTATGTCTCCTCAGGTGTGTTAATGTCTCCTCAGGTGTGTTAATGTCTCCTCAGGTGTGTTAATGTCTCCTCAGGTGTGTTAATGTCTCCTTCAGGTGTGTTAATGTCTCCTCAGGTGTGTTAATGTCTCCTCAGGTGTGTTAATGTCTCCTCAGTGTGTTAATGTCTCCTCAGGTGTGTTAATGTCTCCTCAGGTGTGTTAATGTCTCCTCAGGTGTGTTTATGTCTCCTCAGGTGTGTTAATGTCTCCTCAGGTGTGTTTAATGTCCCTCAGGTGTGTTAATGTCTCCTCAGGTGTGTTATGTCTCCTCAGGTGTGTTAATGTCTCCTCAGGTGTGTTAATGTCTCCTCAGGTGTGTTTATGTCTCCTCAGGTGTGTTATGTCTCCTCAGGTGTGTTAATGTCTCCTCAGGTGTGTTAATGTCTCCTTCAGTGTGTTTATGTCTCCTTCAGGTGTGTTTATGTCTCCTCAGGTGTGTTAATGTCTCCTCAGGTGTGTTAATGTCTCCTTCAGGGTGTGTTTATGTCTCCTCAGGTGTGTTAATGTCTCCTTCCGTGTGTTTATGTCTCCTTCAGGTGTGTTATGTCTCCTCAGGTGTGTTAATGTCTCCTTCAGGTGTGTTTATGTCTCCTCAGGTGTGTTCATGTCTCCTCAGGTGTGTTAATGTCTCCTTCAGGTGTGTTAATGTCTCCTCAGGTGTGTTTATGTCTCCTCAGGTGTGTTAATGTCTCCTCAGGTGTGTTAATGTCTCCTCAGGTGTGTTTAATGTCTCCTTCAGGTGTGTTAATGTCTCCTCAGGTGTGTTAATGTCTCCTCAGGTGTGTGTAATGTCTCCTTCACGGTGTTTATGTCTCCTCAGGTGTGTTAATGTCTCCTCACGTGTGTTTATGTCTCCTCAGGTGTGTTAATGTCTCCTCAGTGTGTTAATGTCTCCTCAGTGTGTTTATGTCTCCTTCAGGTGTGTTAATGTCTCCTCAGGTGTGTTAATGTCTCCTCAGGTGTGTTAATGTCTCCTTCACGTGTGTTTATGTCTCCTCAGGTGTGTTAATGTCTCCTTCAGTGTGTTAATGTCTCCTCAGGTGTGTTAATGTCTCCTTCAGTGTGTTTATGTCTCCTTCAGGTGTGTTTATGTCTCCTCAGGTGTGTTAATGTCTCCTCAGGTGTGTTAATGTCTCCTTCAGGTGTGTTAATGTCTCCTTCACGTGTGTTTATGTCTCCTTCACGTGTGTTTATGTCTCCTTCACGTGTGTTAATGTCTCCTTCAGGTGTGTTTATGTCTCCTTCAGGTGTGTTAATGTCTCCTTCACGTGTGTTTATGTCTCCTTCAGGTGTGTTAATGTCTCCTCAGGTGTGTTAATGTCTCCTTCAGGTGTGTTTATGTCTCCTTCAGGTGTGTTAATGTCTCCTCAGGTGTGTTAATGTCTCTTTCAGGTGTGTTTATGTTTCCTTCAGGTGTGTTAATGTCTCCTTCAGGTGTGTTCATGTCTCCTTCAGGTGTGTTCATGTCTCCTTCAGGTGTGTTCATGTCTCCTTCAGGTGTGTTAATGTCTCCTTCAGGTGTGTTTATGTGTCCTCAGGTGTGTTCATGTCTCCTTCAGGTGTGTTCATGTCTCCTTCAGGTGTGTTATGTCTCCTTCAGGTGTGTTTATGTCTCCTTCAGGTGTGTTAATGTCTCCTCAGGTGTGTTAATGTCTCCTTCAGGTGTGTTAATGTCTCCTTCAGGTGTGTTTATGTCTCCTCAGGTGTGTTTATGTCTCCTCAGGTGTGTTAATGTCTCCTCAGGTGTGTTAATGTCTCTCAGGTGTGTTAATGTCTCCTCAGGTGTGTTTATGTGTCCTCAGGTGTGTTAATGTCTCCTCAGGTGTGTTTATGTCTCCTCAGTGTGTTAATGTCTCCTTCAGGTGTGTTATGTCTCCTCAGGTGTGTTAATGTCTCCTTCAGGTGTGTTAATGTCTCCTCAGGTGTGTCTATGTCTCCTCAGGTGTGTTTTGTTTCATCCAGGTGTGTTTATGTGTCCTCAGGTGTGTTAATGTCTCCTCAGGTGTGTTAATGTCTCCTCAGGTGTGTTAATGTCTCCTCAGGTGTGTTAATGTCTCCTCAGGTGTGTTAATGTTCCTTCAGGTGTGTTCATGTCTCCTCAGGTGTGTTAATGTCTCCTCAGGTGTGTTAATGTCTCTTCAGGTGTGTTAATGTCTCCTCAGGTGTGTTAATGTCTCCTTCAGTGTGTTAATGTCTCCTCAGGTGTGTTAATGTCTCCTCAGATGTGTTAATGTCTCCTTCAGGTGTGTTAATGTCTCCTCAGGTGTGTTAATGTCTCCTCAGGTGTGTTAATGTGTCCTTCAGGTGTGTTAATGTCTCCTCAGGTGTGTTAATGTCTCCTCAGGTGTGTTAATGTCTCCTTCAGGTGTGTTTATGTCTCCTCAGGTGTGTTAATGTCTCCTCAGGTGTTAATGTCTCCTTCAGGTGTGTTAATGTCTCCTCAGGTGTGTTAATGTCTCCTCTGTGTGTTAATGTCTCCTCAGGTGTGTTAATGTCTCCTCAGGTGTGTTAATGTCTCCTTCAGGTGTGTTTATGTCTCCTCAGTGTGTTAATGTCTCCTTCAGGTGTGTTATGTCTCCTTCAGGTGTGTTAATGTCTCCTTCAGGTGTGTTAATGTCTCCTCAGGTGTGTTAATGTCTCCTTCAGGTGTGTTTATGTCTCCTCAGGTGTGTTAATGTCTCCTTCAGGTGTGTTAATGTCTCCTCAGGTGTGGTAATGTCTCCTTCAGGTGTGTTTATGTCTCCTCAGGTGTGTTAATGTCTCCTCAGGTGTGTTAATGTCTCCTCAGGTGTTAATGTCTCCTTCAGGTGTGTTTATGTCTCCTCAGGTGTGTTAATGTCTCCTTCAGGTGTGTTAATGTCTCCTTCAGGTGTGTTTATGTCTCCTTCAGGTGTGTTTATGTGTCCTCAGGTGTGTTAATGTCTCCTTCAGGTGTGTTAATGTCTCCTTCAGGTGTGTTTATGTCTCCTCAGGTGTGTTAATGTCTACTTTCAGGTGTGTTTATGTCTCCTCAGGTGTTTAATGTCTCCTTCAGGTGTGTTTATGTCTCCTCAGGTGTGTTTATGTCTCCTCAGTGTGTTTATGTCTCCTCAGGTGTGTTTATGTCTCCTCAGGTGTGTTTATGTCTCCTCAGTATGTGTATGATCTGATATATGATGAACAGGATCTAACAGCTGTCCCCTCTCTTCCTCAGGTGACCTTCTGTCTGTAACACCCCCCCCCCAGGTGTGACCATGCCCTGGCTCGTCTCCTCTCAGGTGGACTTCCTGTCCTCGTCTCCGTCTCAGCGTGAGTGTGAACGGACGTCCTTCTCGTTCTACTGCTCGGTGCGGGACCTGCTGCCGGTGTGGCTGCTGGAGGAGCAGCGCAGCATGGAGACGTTCAGCTGGGAGGACGGGCCTCGAGGCTTCCTCCCTGCGGAGGCTCTGCTGTACGCTGTGGTTCACGACCACCAGGACTACGCCTCCTTTTTGCTGCATCACTTCTCCGTCTGCGCGCTCAGAGCGCCGCCCTGCAGCTTCTGCTGCTGCAGCGGGGGGGCCCCGCACCTGAGCGTGGCCGTGCGCTACGACCGGCTGCACATCCTGGCTCTGATGCTGGAGGCTCTGAAGGACTGCAGCGAGAGGCGGGACTTCCTGGACGGCTGCGCCGGCTGCTCGCATGCTGCGGACGCAGGGAAGAGTGCGGTGCAGCTGGCGGTGGAGCTGTCTCGCTCGGACTGCCTGCTGCTGCTGCTGAGTCACGGTGCTGCGCCCGCAGGCCTGGAGGCCGCGCTGCAGCGCCTCAGCAGCGCCTCAGAGCTCAGCTCCTGCGAAGCCTCAGAGCTCAGGCAGGTGCAGCGCTGCATGGACTTCCTGCTGCTCTTCCTCCCCTCGCCCCCCCCGCTCTGCTGCCTTCAGGACGAGCCGCAGCGCTGGCAATGCCTTCTGGGAAACGAAGTCTTCAGGTGGCTGTCTGGCCTGGCTCCGCCCCCCCTCTTGCTGCAGGCCCTCAGGTGTTTGGCCCGGTCCGGCCCGGGTCAGATCAGCGCGCTGCCTGACTTCCTGCAGCAGCACAGCTGGCAGTGAGGTCATCGTCACCATGGAAACGGTGTGCTTATGATGTAAATAAATGTAAATAAAGACTGAAACACGGAAGGATACCCGGCGGGCTTCAGGACCCTGAGGAGACTGAATGATTGGCTCCTCCCTCTGATGGACCGTTAGATGGAGAAACCTCTTTGTAAATAAGACATCTATATTAAAGTGCTTTATGATAAATGGGTCATATTGATCTTCACTATTTTTCATTTTAAATTAAATACTCTAACATCTTAAAATATGTCGGGTCAGAATCTACCTGTCGGGTCAGAATCTACCTGATGGGTCAGAATCTACCTGATGGGTCAGAATCTACCTGATGGGTCAGAATCTACCTGTCGGGTCAGAATCTACCTGATGGGTCAGAATCTACCTGATGGGTCAGAATCTACCTGAGGGTCAGAATCTACCTGATGGGTCAGAATCTACCTGTCGGGTCAGAATCTACCTGTCGGGTCAGAATCTACCTGATGGTCAGAATCTACCTGTCGGGTCAGAATCTACCTGTCGGGTCAGAATCTACCTGATGGTCAGAATCTACCTGTCGGGTCAGAATCTACCTGATGGGTCAGAATCTACCTGTCGGGTCAGAATCTACCTGTCGGGTCAGAATCTACCTGTCGGGTCAGAATCTACCTGATGGGTCAGAATCTACCTGTCGGGTCAGAATCTACCTGATGGGTCAGAATCTACCTGATGGGTCAGAATCTACCTGATGGGTCAGAATCTACCTGATGGGTCAGAATCTACCTGATGGGTCAGATATATAAATAATAAAGTTTCTTCACATCATCTGAAAAGAATATTACTGATTTAGTTTGTGTTTGATTAACTCTGAAAATAAAATATATAGTTAAACAATAAAAAGTGTTTTTGTTTCTGTAAATATGGAAGCACACACACACACACACACACACACACACACACACACACACACACACACACACACACACACACACACACACACACACACACACACACACACACACACACACACACACACACACACACACACACAGGCACACACAGGCACACACACACACACACACACACACACAGGCACACACACACACACACACACACACACACACACACACACACAGGCACACACAGGCACACACACACACACACACACACACACACACACACACACAGGCACACACAGGCACACACACACACACACACACACACACACACAGGCACACACACACACACACAGGCACACACACACACACAGGCACACACAGGCACACACACACACACACACACACACACACACACACACACAGGCACACAGGCACACACACACACACACACACACACACAGGCACACACACACACACACACACACACGCACACACAGGCACACACACACACACACAGGCACACACACACACACACACACACACACACACACACACACACACACACAGGCACACACACACACACACACACACACAGGCACACACACACACACACAGGCACACACACAGGCACACACAGGCACACACACACACACACACACACACACACCACACACACACACACACAGGCACACACACACACACACACACACACACACACACACACACCTGTTAGCAGATGGAACCCTAACCCTCTGGAACTCTTCGAACCTGAACTGATTTAACTGGTTCTCTGATGTTGCTAAGCAACCAGTCACACCAACATTAATCACACTGTAATCTGAGTTTATTGATTGAACTGTGTTGTCATACTATATCTTAGATATTTGATTTAAGTTATTTGAAGTGTACTAAGTGTTATGTTCGTAACCTGTATTTAAATCAGGCTTTATAATGATTTGAAGTGAGCGAGATCATGAAAGTGTATTTCAATCAATCATCATAATCAATCAATCAATTACTTCAAGTATTTCAAGTGAACTATGTATTCATTTCTTGAGCTGTACTTCAGGTTTAAAATGGTTTGACTGATAGAGATCACGCAATGTTATTATTTGTTTATTGATTGTTATGAACCGGCCTGAGGACCACAGATGGAAAATGATCTATAATCTATAATCTATAATATTGCATCTGTAATCTATAATCTATAATCTGTAATCTGTCATTGCATCTGTAATCTATAATCTGTAATCTATAATCTATCATCTGTAATCTATCATCTGTAATCTATAATCTGTAATCTATAATCTGTAATCTATCATCTGTAATCTATAATCTGGCATATTGCATCTGTAATCTATAATCTGTAATCTATCATCTATAATCTATAATCTGTAATCTATAATCTGTAATATTGCATCTGTAATCTATAATCTGTAATCTATAATCTGTAATCTATATCTATAATCTATAATCTGTAATCTATAATCTGAATATTGCATCTATAATCTGTAATCTATAATCTGTAATCTGTAATCTATAATCTGTAATATTGCATCTATAATCTGTAATCTATAATCTGTAATCTATAATCTGTAATCTATAATCTGTAATATTGCATCTCTAATCTATAATCTGTAATCTATAATCTGTAATCTATAATCTGTAATCTATAATCTGTAATATTGCATCTCTAATCTATAATCTGTAATCTATAATCTGTAATCTATAATCTGTAATCTATAATCTGTAATATTGCATCTATAATCTGTAATATGCATCTATAATCTGTAATCTATAATCTATAATCTATAATCTATAATCTGTAATCTATAATCTGTAATATTGCATCTGTAATCTATAATCTGTAATCTATAATCTGTAATCTATAATCTGTAATATTGCATCTATAATCTGTAATCTATAATCTGTAATCTATAATCTGTAATCTGTAATCTATAATCTGTCATATTGCATCTCTTTGCTGAGATTCATGTTTTTGTATGCATGGTCCTTCTATAAATAAATACAAAATGAACAACAGACGACCTGTTTCTACGTGTTTATTGATTTACGGGTGAGTTTACACTGAAATCTGATTGGTCTGCAGCAGCCAATCAGATTACACCACAGCTGCACGGGTGGGAAGTGTTTGATATAAATCCAGGTTAATCTCATTTTAACGACTTCAACAGAACATTAATTACATTTTTACATATTTTCATTAATCCGTCCCCCGGGAGGAGAACCACAAACAATCAGTTTCACGGTTAGTCTCACGGTCAGTTTCACCGGTCAGTTTCACGGTCAGTTTCACGGTCAGTTTCACCGGTCAGTTTCACCGGTCAGTTTCACCGTTAGTTTCACGGGTCAGTTTCACGGGTCAGTTTCACCGTTAGTTTCACGGGTCAGTTTCACGGGTCAGTTTCACGGGTCAGTTTCACGGGTCAGTTTCACCGGTCAGTTTCACGGTTAGTCTCACCGGTTAGTTTCACCGGTCAGTTTCACGGTTAGTCTCACGGTCAGTTTCACGGTCAGTTTCACCGGTCAGTTTCACGGTTAGTTTCACCGGTCAGTTTCACCGGTCAGTTTCACGGGTCAGTTTCACGGTCAGTTTCACCGGTCAGTTTCACGGTCAGTTTCACCGGTCAGTTTCACGGGTCAGTTTCACCGGTCAGTTTCACGGTCAGTTTCACCGGTTAGTTTCACGGTTAGTTTCACCGGTTAGTTTCACCGGTCAGTTTCACGGTCAGTTTCACCGGTCAGTTTCACGGTTAGTTTCACCGGTCAGTTTCACGGTCAGTTTCACCGGTCAGTTTCACCGGTTAGTTTCACGGTTAGTTTCACGGTCAGTTTCACCGGTCAGTTTCACGGTCAGTTTCACCGGTCAGTTTCACCGGTCAGTTTCACGGTCAGTTTCACGGGTCAGTTTCACCAGTTAGTTTCACGGTTAGTTTTACCGGTCAGTTTCACCGGTTAGTTTAATCACTGTAACCAGTGTAACCAGACAAGACAGAAAACAGTATTAGAGATTAAATATCTAAATGTTTGTAGATTTAAAGTCTGTTTTATTCTCTAGATATTCTCTGATGGTTAGCCTGAAGTTAGCCTCTGACGGTTAGCCTGAAGTTAGCCTCTGACGGTTAGCCTGAAGTTAGCCTCTGACGGTTAGCCTGAAGTTAGCCTCTGACGGTTAGCCTGAAGTTAGCCTCTGACGGTTAGCCTGAAGTTAGCCTCTGACGGTTAGCCTGAAGTTAGCCTCTGACGGTTAGCCTGAAGTTAGCCTCTGATGGTTAGCCTGAAGTTAGCCTCTGATGGTTAGCCTGAAGTTAGCCTCTGACGGTTAGCCTGAAGTTAGCCTCTGACGGTTAGCCTGAAGTTAGCCTCTGACGGTTAGCCTGAAGTTACCTCTGATGGTTAGCCTGAAGTTAGCCTCTGACGGTTAGCCTGAAGTTAGCCTCTGACGGTTAGCCTGAAGTTAGCCTCTGACGGTTAGCCTGAAGTTAGCCTCTGACGGTTAGCCTGAAGTTAGCCTCTGACGGTTAGCCTGAAGTTAGCCTCTGACGGTTAGCCTGAAGTTAGCCTCTGACGGTTAGCCTGAAGTTAGCCTCTGATGGTTAGCCTGAAGTTAGCCTGAAGTTAGCCTGAAGTTAGCCTCTGATGGTTAGCCTGAAGTTAGCCTGAAGTTAGCCTCTGATGGTTAGCCTGAAGTTAGCCTCTGATGGTTAGCCTGAAGTTAGCCTCTGATGGTTAGCCTGAAGTTAGCCTGAAGTTAGCCTCTGATGGTTAGCCTGAAGTTAGCCTCTGATGGTTAGCCTGAAGTTAGCCTGAAGTTAGCCTGAAGTTAGCCTGAAGTTAGCCTCTGAGCCTGAAGATAACATGTCACACTAATCTGAACCATATGAGTTATAGTTAGCATGAGGAGCGTACCTAAAGTAACCAGTGGAACCAGTTTGAGTCTTTAAACTGGTTTCCAGTGGAATAAAAGCGGTCCCTTTAATGTCCTTCAGAGCGACTTCCTGTGTCCTTCAGAGCGACTTCCTGTGTCCTTCAGAGCGACTTCCTGTGTCCTTCAGAGCAAGTTCCTGTGTCCTTCAGAGCGACTTCCTGTGTCCTTCAGAGCAAGTTCCTGTGTCCTTAAGCGACTTCCTGTGTCCTTCAGAGCGACTTCCTGTGTCCTTCAGAGCGACTTCCTGTGTCCTTCAGAATAAAGTGCTTTCATCTCCCAGCAGTTCAGTGATGTCACTCCTCAGATGAGCTCCCATTCGTCATCGTCCCCGCTGACGGAGGGGCCTGAGGGGGCGGGTCTACCGAGGGTCTGTGGAGGAGCTTCGTCAGGCGGCGGACAACCCACCAATCAGAGTGACCGCCCACAGCTCGTCATCCGGAGTCACTGGGACACAATAACAACAAATAACAACAAATAAATCAATATAAACCAGTATAGATATAGAGCAGTATAGATATAGAGCAGTATAGATATAGAGCAGTATAGATATAGAGCAGATATAGAGCAGTATAGATATAGAGCAGTATAGATATAGAGCAGTATAGATATAGAGCAGAGCAGTATAGATATAGAGCAGTATAGATATAGAGCAGTATAGATATAGAGCAGTATAGATATAGAGTAGATATAGAGCAGTATAGATATAGAGTAGATATAGAGCAGTATAGATATAGAGCAGTATAGATATAGAGTAGATATAGAGCAGTATAGATATAGAGCAGAGCAGTATAGATATAGAGCAGTATAGATATAGAGCAGTATAGATATAGAGCAGTATAGACTCACCTGTTAACCAGTTGGTGTTTCCAGGTATTTTCTTCCAGTAATCTCCGGCGGGGTTCCGGTCCGAGACGCCGTACCGCCTGGCCACGTCTCCGTTAGGGCATCGAACCAGAAACTGTCCTGCAGCTCAGAACCAGCTGATGACGAGCAGCCCTGAGTACACACAGTACACAGTCAGGTACACACAGTACACAGTCAGGTTCACACAGTACACAGTCAGGTACACACAGTACACAGTCAGGTTACACAGTACACAGTCAGTTCACACAGTACACAGTCAGGTACACACAGTACACAGTCAGGTTCACACAGTACACAGTCAGGTACACACAGTACACAGTCAGGTACACACAGTACACAGTCAGGTTCACACAGTACACAGTCAGGTTCACACAGTACACAGTCAGGTACACACAGTACACAGTCAGGTACACACAGTACACAATACACAGTCAGGTACACACAGTACACAGTCAGGTACACACAGTACACAGTCAAGTACACACAGTACACACAGTAAACAGTCAGGTTCACACAGTACACAGTCAGGTACACACAGTACACAGTCAGGTTCACACAGTACACAGTCAGGTACACACAGTACACAGTCAGGTACACACAGTACACAGTCAAGTACACACAGTAAAGTGTGCACAGTACAGTACTGTAAAGAATGTACAGATACCCTCCCCCTTTATGAACAACAGGTGAGTTTACCTGGCACCGCCTCCCAGTCCGTCCCCACTGGCATCTCGTCACTGAGGCCGGTTCTCACCAGAACACTGCCTCTGTTGTCCAGAGCCCATAGCAACCGGTCGTTAGGGGAGGTCTGCACGCTCACCAGCAGCACTCCTATTGGCTGAGAGGACGTGAGGTCACACTTCTGTTACCTGTACAGGTGGTTCTATGAGTCTCTGTTACCTGTACAGGTGGTTCTATGAGTCTCTGTTACCTGTACAGGTGGTTCTATGAGTCTCTGTTTATGTTACCTGTACAGGTGGTTCTATGAGTCTCTGTTTATGTTAACTGTACAGGTGGTTCTATGAGTCTGTTACCTGTACAGGTGGTTCTATGAGTCTGTTACCTGTACAGGTGGTTCTATGAGTCTGTTACCGTACAGGTGGTTCTATGAGTCTGTTACCTGTAAGGTGGTTCTATGAGTCTGTTACCTGTACAGGTGGTTCTATGAGTCTGTTACCTGTACAGGTGGTTCTATGAGTCTAGTTACCTGTACAGGTTCTATGAGTCTGTTACCTGTACAGGTGGTTCTATGAGTCTGTTACCTGTACAGGTGGTTCTATGAGTCTATGTTACCTGTACAGGTGGTTCTATGAGTCTGTTACCTGTACAGGTGGTTCTATGAGTCTCTGTTACCTGTACAGGTGGTTCTATGAGTCTCTGTTACCTGTACAGGTGGTTCTATGAGTCTCTGTTATGTACCTGTACAGGTGGTTCTATGAGTCTGTTACCTGTACAGGTGGTTCTATGAGTCTGTTACCTGTACAGGTGGTTCTATGAGTCTGTTACCTGTACAGGTGGTTCTATGAGTCTGTTACCTGTACAGGTGGTTCTATGAGTCTGTTACCTGTACAGGTGGTTCTATGAGTCTCTGTTACCTGTACAGGTGGTTCTATGAGTCTCTGTTTATGTTACCTGTACAGGTGGTTCTATGAGTCTATTACCTGTACAGGTGGTTCTATGAGTCTGTACCTGTACAGGTGGTTCTATGAGTCTCTGTTACCTGTACAGGTGGTTCTATGAGTCTGTTACCTATACAGGTGGTTCTATGAGTCTATTACCTGTACAGGTGGTTATATGAGTCTGTTACCTGTACAGGTGGTTCTATGAGTCTGTTACCTGTACAGGTGGTTATATGAGTCTGTTACCTGTACAGGTGGTTATATGAGTCTCTGTTACCTGTACAGGTGGTTCTATGAGTCTCTGTTACCTGTACAGGTGGTTCTATGAGTCTGTTACCTGTACAGGTGGTTCTATGAGTCTGTTACCTGTACAGGTGGTTCTATGAGTCTGTTACCTGTACAGGTGGTTATTGAGTCTGTTACCTGTACAGGTGGTATGAGTCTGTTACCTGTACAGGTGGTTCTATGAGTCTGTTACCTGTACAGGTGGTTCTATGAGTCTGTTACCTGTACAGGTGGTTCTATGAGTCTGTTACCTGTACAGGTGGTTCTATGAGTCTGTTACCTGTACAGGTGGTTCTATGAGTCTGTTACCTGTACAGGTGGTTCTATGAGTCTGTTACCTGTACAGGTGGTTCTATGAGTCTGTTACCTGTACAGGTGGTTCTATGAGTCTGTTACCTGTACAGGTGGTTCTATGAGTCTGTTACCTGTACAGGTGGTTCTATGAGTCTGTTACCTGTACAGGTGGTTCTATGAGTCTGTTACCTGTACAGGTGGTTCTATGAGTCTGTTACCTGTACAGGTGGTTCTATGAGTCTGTTACCTGTACAGGTGGTTCTATCTGTATCCAGGCTGGCAGCATCATGCTGGGGTTCATAGGCTGGGTTCCCACCCTGAAGTAAACGTTTCCTCTTCCGTCCACGGCCCAGACGTTCTGGCGGCCGCAGCTCACACTGACCAGACGGACACTTCCTGCACGCGCACACACACACACACACACACACACACACACACACACACACACACACACACACAACACACACACACACACACACACACACACACACACACACACACACACACACACACACACACACACACACACACACACACACACACACACACACACACACACACACGTTTACACACTAACACAGACTTCCCTCCCAATCAGACGAGAGGAGTCAGTAACTCTGAAGAGAAATTTAAAACAAAAATATAAAACCCCAGAAACACTCTCAGAAACATGGCTCCACTCAGCTGACATTTAAACGTTTACATTACCACAACAGTCATGTGGTCTCTAAAAACAGACACACACACACACACACACACACACACACACACACAACACACACACACACACACACACACACACACACACACACACACACACACACACACACACACACACACACACACACACACACACACACACACACACACACACACACACACACAACACACACACACACACACACACACACACACACACACACACACACACACACACACACACACACACACACACACACGTGTTGACCTCTGAATCCCAGCCGTGTTACACAACCTCCACCTGTCAGTGTGACAGAAGAACACAGCTGGTGTGTGTGTGTGTGTGTGTGTGTGTGTGTGTGTGTGTGTGTGTGTGTGTGTGTGACGTGTGTGTGTGTGTGTGTGTGTGTTGTGTGTGTGTGTGTTGTGTGCGTCATAGTGTAACCTGACCCCTGAATGATGTCACACAGGAACCCCCCCCCACACTGTGTGTACATCACCATCAGTATTCTAGTCTCTCAGGAACGTACCGAGCTGGCTGAGGTCCAGCAGGGTCCAGCTGAGTCCAGAGGGACAGGACGGAGACAGAGTCCTGATACTGACCTGGCCCTGAGAGTCCAGAACCCACAGAGCATCAGGACAGGCAGACAGGTGGAACACCTCCATCTGCAGGAGAACATCAGAGGGAACAGACAGGGGAACATCAGAGAGAACACAGGACAACATCAGGAACCAGTATTTAACTTCTGAGAAAAGGATCAACATTCTGCAGAACCCAACATAACAAGCGCTCTGAGTCTTGTCCCTTTGCCAAGAGAATATGTGCCAAAGGGGAGACAGAACCCGGAACCTTAAGGGCCTGGGTTATGCTACTAGAACATCACTAGAAGATCAGTAGAACAGAAGAGAAGAGTCAGACTCGGAGCCAGAACATCAGTAGAACATCAGTAGAACATCAGGAGAACATCAGTAGAACATCAGTAGAACATCAGGAGAACATCAGCAGAACATCAGGAGAACATCAGCAGAACATCAGGAGAACATCAGGAGAACATCAGTAGAACATCAGGAGAACATCAGCAGAACATCAGGAGAACATCAGCAGAACATCAGCAGAACATCAGGAGAACATCAGTAGAACATCAGCAGAACATCAGCAGAACATCAGCAGAACATCAGTGGAGTCAGACTCGGAGACAGGCAGACAGGTGTTCTTACTTCAGGTGGAAGAGGGACCGAGGAGGGGCGAAGTTCTCCGTCCTGATCCCAAACACAGAACAGGTCCTTCCTGCTCTGAGCCAACCACAGGAGGGAACCTGAGACAGACCAGGATCAGCTGATCAGGGTTACACGCAGACACAGGAGGTGGTTCTCAGGTAAAGACATGTTCAGGACTAGTTGTTGTGTTACCTTCTCTGTGAGGCACAGCTGAAGACGTGATGAAGGTCCACCTGGTGCTGGACACGGTTCCTCTTGGAACCACGTTCTGCCAGAAGGTTCCTAAAAGAGATGAAGCAGAGGGACTGAGAACCAGGAACCTGAAGATGTTCTAGAGTATGTTATGCTGGTTCATGGTACTGACCCACCAGGCTGCCGCGGGCCAGGTGCAGCTGGTTCCTCCCCGAGGCGACCCAGACCCCCCTCTGGTTGGCGCTCACCAGACTGGGCTGGCACTGGGAGTGCTGCGACAGGAAGGCCACCACGCGCTCCACAGGGGCCCGCGTTACCGTGGCAACACTCTGGGTCGCTGCCAGCAGAGTCTGGATCAGGCTTCCCTGATCGAAGACCACGTAGTCCGAGATACTGATCTGAGAGAAAGACAGGGCGTGAGACAGGTAGGAAGGCAGACAGGCAGGCAGAGAGTGGGACAGACAGACAGGCAGAGAGTGAGACAGGCAGAGAGTTGGACAGACAGACAGACTCTACCTGCCACCAGTGGTCGTCCTCCCCCTGAGGTCTGGATGGACAGATCCCAGTTCTGAACCAGAGGCTGCCGCTGGCGTCCAGAGCCCAGGCTGTCCCCCCCTCAGCCAGAGACACACACATCAGATCCAGTCCCTGAGCCTCACTACAGACAGGGAGACAGACAGGGAGACAGACAGGGAGACAGACAGGGAGACGTAAGTAAGTATTACAGCAGTGGCGAGCCGTCGGGGCCTCTAGGCCCTCTCTGAGATAACATCTGAGATGACATCTGAGATAACATCTGAGATAACATCTGAGATGACATCTGAGATGACATCTGAGATAACATCTGAGATAACATCTGAGATAACATCTGAGATGACATCTGAGATAACATCTGAGATGACATCTGAGATAACATCTGAGATGACATCTGAGATGACATCTGAGATAACATCTGAGATGACATCTGAGATGACATCTGAGATGACATCTGAGATAACATCTGAGATGACATCTGAGATGACATCTGAGATAACATCTGAGATGACATCTGAGATGACATCTGAGATGACATCTGAGATAACATCTGAGATAACATCTGAGATGACATCTGAGATAACATCTGAGATGACATCTGAGATAACATCTGAGATAACATTTCCAAAGAAATAAATCCTTAGAATCTGCCTGTTCAGTTTCTGTTGGAATGTGAAGGGTTAAATGAAAGAAGCTCCTTGAGCCCTCTCTGCGAGTTGAAGACAGGAGGTGATTGGTGGTCCTGCTGTAAATTCACAGAGGGCCCACTACAGTAACTCAACGAGAGAGTAATGTCAAATGACAGTACAATTGACCAATCATATCTTCCCTCTAAATGGGTGGGCTTTATTTTCGCGGACTTTATGACAAGTTCTGCCCGCTGTGAAGTTTATGCATGTGTGTTATAGAGAGGTGCAGTGACGCGTCCTAAAACCCGGAAGTAAGCTGCGCATTGGTTCCCTTGACAAAAAAGCAATGGGATTTCTCCAGAGGGTTTTGGAAAATAGCTGGAAATAAGGTCTGTGGAAAACGAACCTGTTTGATAAAAGCACGTTTTGTTCAGCCGGATAATAAATCTAATCGATAGATTTCTGATTAGCATCAGTTCGTTCATGATGGCTCGTGTCAGTGATAGTGAGGACATCGTTGCGAAATTCTTAACCGAGTCATTTTCAAGATTGAGTTACAATGATAAACTGGAGTGGCAAAGGATCAGCTGCATGACCCGCCATCAAGTGCTTGATCCAGAAGGACAGGAGGATGGACTTTGAGTTTCAGTGAGTAGTGGTGTAGTAGTGGTTAACCCTAAACCCAGAGATGCTTAGACAGGCAGGGGAGTGCCTTTACGTGGACACGTTGTGCCTCCTTACCTCTGTCCCTTACCCTAAATGTTCACCCTAGTCTAAAGGGAAAGCATTCTTGGATGCCTTTTCATCTCTGTTTCTTACTGCTTTCTTCCTACCCCTTTTCCCTCAAACTATTCTAGGAGAGTGCATTTACGTAGACACTGGTGCCTCTCTGCCTATACTTCTTACTTTCTATTTCTGTTTTTTACTTTTTATTATTTTGTATATTTTCTCCCCTTTTCCCTCAAACTATTTTAGGAGAGTGCATTTACGTAGACACGTTGTGCCTCTCTTCCTCTGTTTCTTACTTCTCTCTTCCTACCCCTGTCTCTCAGACCTATCCTAAGGGAGCAGACACGTTATGCCTCTCTATCTCCGAGGGTCAAAGTTCATATGGCGAGGGATTCCTTTGAGCGACATGCGCCGGCCCGTGCCTTACCTTGGACTTCTAATAGAACTGCTCGGGTCTTGATAGATTGAGTGGGGAAGTTCAGGAGAACAACAAGTAGTAGTAGTATTACTACACCTCCACTGTAGTATTACAGTAGTAGTGGTAGTATTACAGAAGTAGTATTACAGTAGTAGTGGTAGTATTACAGTAGTAGTATTGCAGTGGTAGTATAACAGTAGTGGTAGTATTACAGTAGTAGTGGTAGTATAACAGTAGTGGTAGTATTACAGTAGTAGTGGTAGTATTACAGTAGTAGTATTGCAGTGGTAGTATAACAGTAGTGGTAGTATTACAGTAGCAAGATCCTGGAAAGAGCAGTTGCCGCACAACTGCAACACCACATGTCATTTCATGAGCTCTACGAACCCCTCCAGTCTGGCTTCAGACCCCATCACAGTACTGAGACTGCCCTCATTAAAATCACTAACGACCTCCTCATCGCATCTGATTCTGGCCTCATCAGTATTCTCATCCTCCTGGACCTCTCCGCAGCCTTTGACACAATATCCCATAGCATCCTCCTCAGCCGCCTGTCAGACTACCTTGGCCTCAGTCACACAGCTCTTGCCTGGTTCGAGTCCTACCTCTCCAACAGGACTCACTTCGTCACCATCAGTGACTGCAGCTCCCCTCCGGCCCCAGTTAACCAAGGTGTACCTCAAGGCTCTGTGCTTGGACCCCTCCTATTCACGATCTACATGCTCCCACTTGGTCAAATCATCCGCCAACATGGTCTCAGCTTTCATTCTTATGCTGATGACACACAGCTCTATTTCTGCACCAAACCGTCCACTCAGCTCCCACCTCTTTCCCTTGTCAACTGCCTCCAGGACATCAAAAACTGGATGTCATCAAACCTGCTAAAAATAAACAGCAACAAAACTGAGCTCATCATTGTGGCTCCCAAGGCGCAGCTCCAGAAGGTTGGTGACCTGCTTCTCCATTGACGGCTGCTCCATCTCCCCGTCCACCGAAGTCCGCAACCTGGGAGTCATCCTGGACTCCACCCTCTCTTTCCAGGCGCATATCAAATCCATGACAAAATCCGCCTTCTACCATCTCAAAACATTGCCAGACTCCGCCCCTCACTCTCTGACTCTGTGGCAGAAACTCTCATACACGCCTTCATCACATCTCGTCTGGACTACTGCAATGGAGTCCTGTCCGGGGTTCCCAGCAAAACCCTGGCCAGGCTCCAATATGTCCAGAACTCTGCCGCCAGGCTTCTCACCCGCACTAAGCCATGGCAACATATCACCCCCACCCTCATCCACCTCCACTGGCTGCCGGTCAAGTCCCGGATTCATTACAAAACACTCCTCCTCACGTACAAGTCCCTCCATACCCTCGCCCCCCAGTACTTAACAGACCTCCTGCATCCCTACACCCCCTCTCGGAGTCTGCGGTCCTCAGACACGGGCCTGCTCTCCATCCCCCGCTCTCGCCTTCGTACTGTGGGTGACAGGGCGTTCAGTGTTGCGGCCCCCACCCTCTGGAATGCACTTCCTGCCGTGATCCGGAACGCTGCCTCACTGGACATCTTCAAATCCTCTCTGAAAACACACCTGTTCACCACGGCCTTCGGACCCTAGTCCTTTCCTGGTGCCCCAGCTTCCTTTATTTTTTTTTTTTTTTTTTTTGTTTTGTTTTTGTTTTGTTTGCTCCTCATTGTCGGTTTCGTTTGTCTGTCTTTGAACAGCGACCTCGGGTTCCTCGAACGGCGCTTTATAAATTCCATTTATTATCATTATTATTAGTAGTAGTAGTATTGCAGTGGTAGTATTGCAGTGGTAGTATTACAGTAGTAGTATTGCAGTAGTAGTATTACAGTAGTAGTATTGCAGTGGTAGTATTACAGTAGTAGTATTGCAGTGGTAGTATTACAGTAGTATTGCAGTGGTAGTATACAGTAGTAGTATTGCAGTGGTAGTATTGCAGTAGTAGTATTGCAGTAGCAGTATTGCAGTAGTAGTATTGCAGTAGTAGTATTGCAGTAGTAGTATTGCAGTAGCAGTATTACAGTGGTAGTATTACAGTAGTAGTATTGCAGTGGTAGTATTACAGTAGTAGTATTACAGTAGTAGTATTACAGTAGTAGTATTGCAGTAGTAGTATTGCAGTAGTAGTATTGCAATAGTAGTTACAGTAGTAGTATTGCAGTAGCAGTATTACAGTAGTAGTATTGCAGTGGTAGTATTACAGTAGTAGTATTGCAGTGGTAGTATTACAGTAGTAGTATTGCAGTGTAGTATTACAGTAGTAGTATTGCAGTGGTAGTATTGCAGTAGTAGTATTGCAGTAGCAGTATTGCAGTAGTAGTATTGCAGTGGTAGTATTGCAGTGGTAGTATTACAGTAGTAGTATTGCAGTGGTAGTATTACAGTAGTAGTATTGCAGTGGTAGTATTACAGTAGTAGTATTGCAGTGGTAGTATTGCAGTAGTAGTATTGCAGTAGCAGTATTGCAGTAGTAGTATTGCAGTGGTAGTATTGCAGTAGTAGTATTGCAGTAGCAGTATTGCAGTAGTAGTATTGCAGTGGTAGTATTGCAGTAGTAGTATTGCAGTAGCAGTATTGCAGTAGTAGTATTGCAGTGGTAGTATTGCAGTGGTAGTATTACAGTAGTAGTATTGCAGTGGTAGTATTACAGTAGTAGTATTGCAGTGGTAGTATTACAGTAGTAGTATTGCAGTGGTAGTATTGCAGTGGTAGTATTGCAGTAGTAGTATTGCAGTGGTAGTATTACAGTAGTAGTATTGCAGTGGTAGTATTACAGTAGTAGTATTGCAGTGGTAGTATTGCAGTGGTAGTATTGCAGTGGTAGTATTACAGTGGTAGTATTGCAGTGGTAGTATTACAGTAGTAGTATTGCAGTGGTAGTATTACAGTAGTAGTATTGCAGTGGTAGTATTACAGTAGTAGTATTGCAGTGGTAGTATTACAGTAGTAGTATTGCAGTGGTAGTATTACAGTAGTAGTATTGCAGTGGTAGTATTACAGTAGTAGTATTGCAGTAGTAGTATTGCAGTGGTAGTATTGCAGTGGTAGTATTGCAGTAGTAGTATTGCAGTGGTAGTATTGCAGTGGTAGTATTACAGTAGTAGTATTGCAGTGGTAGTATTGCAGTAGTAGTATTGCAGTGGTAGTATTACAGTAGTAGTATTGCAGTGTAGTATTGCAGTAGTAGTATTGCAGTGGTAGTATTGCAGTGGTAGTATTACAGTAGTAGTATTGCAGTGGTAGTATTACAGTAGTAGTATTGCAGTGGTAGTATTACAGTAGTAGTATTGCAGTGGTAGTATTACAGTGGTAGTATTACAGTAGTAGTATTGCAGTGGTAGTATTACAGTAGTAGTATTGCAGTAGTAGTATTGCAGTGGTAGTATTACAGTAGTAGTATTACAGTAGTAGTATTGCAGTAGTAGTATTGCAGTAGTAGTATTGCAGTGGTAGTATTACAGTAGTAGTATTGCAGTGGTAGTATTACAGTAGTAGTATTACAGTAGTAGTATTGCAGTGGTAGTATTACAGTGGTAGTATTACAGTAGTAGTATTGCAGTAGTAGTATTGCAGTGGTAGTATTGCAGTGGTAGTATTACAGTAGTAGTATTGCAGTGGTAGTATTACAGTAGTAGTATTGCAGTGGTAGTATTGCAGTGGTAGTATTACAGTGGTAGTATTACAGTAGTAGTATTACAGTAGTAGTATTGCAGTGGTAGTATTACAGTAGTAGTATTACAGTAGTATTGCAGTAGTAGTATTGCAGTAGTAGTATTGCAGTAGCAGTATTACAGTAGTAGTATTACAGTAGTAGTATTGCAGTGGTAGTATTACAGTGGTAGTATTACAGTAGTAGTATTACAGTAGTAGTATTGCAGTAGTATTGCAGTAGCAGTATTACAGTAGTAGTATTACAGTAGTAGTATTGCAGTGGTAGTATTGCAGTGGTAGTATTACAGTAGTAGTATTGCAGTAGTAGTATTGCAGTAGTAGTATTGCAGTGGTAGTATTGCAGTAGTAGTATTGCAGTGGTAGTATTACAGTACTAGTATTGCAGTGGTAGTATGCAGTGGTAGTATTACAGTAGTAGTATTGCAGTAGCAGTATTGCAGTGGTAGTATTGCAGTGGTAGTATTACAGTAGTAGTATTGCAGTGGTAGTATTGCAGTGGTAGTATTACAGTAGTAGTATTGCAGTGGTAGTATTACAGTGGTAGTATTGCAGTGGTAGTATTACAGTAGTAGTATTGCAGTGGTAGTATTACAGTAGTAGCATTGCAGTGGTAGTATTACAGTGGTAGTATTACAGTAGTAGTATTGCAGTGGTAGTATTACAGTAGTAGTATTGCAGTGGTAGTATTACAGTAGCAGTATTGCAGTGGTATTATTGCAGTGGTAGTATTGCAGTGGTAGTATTACAGTAGTAGTATTGCAGTGGTAGTATTGCAGTGGTAGTATTGCAGTGGTAGTATTGCAGTGGTAGTATTACAGTAGTAGTATTGCAGTGGTAGTATTACAGTAGTAGTATTGCAGTGGTAGTATTGCAGTGGTAGTATTACAGTAGTAGTATTGCAGTGGTAGTGGTTGTATTACAGTAGTAGTATTGCAGTGGTAGTATTGCAGTGGTAGTATTGCAGTGTAGTATTGCAGTGGTAGTATTGCAGTGGTAGTATTACAGTAGTAGTATTGCAGTGGTAGTATTACAGTAGTAGTATTGCAGTGGTAGTATTGCAGTGGTAGTATTACAGTAGTAGTATTGCAGTGGTAGTGGTTGTATTACAGTAGTAGTATTGCAGTGGTAGTATTGCAGTGGTATTACAGTAGTAGTATTGCAGTGGTAGTATTACAGTAGTAGTATTGCAGTAGTAGTATTGCAGTGGTAGTATTACAGTAGTAGTATTGCAGTGGTAGTATTACAGTAGTAGTATTGCAGTGGTAGTATTACAGTAGTAGTATTGCAGTGGTAGTATTACAGTAGTAGTATTGCAGTGGTAGTATTGCAGTGGTAGTATTGCAGTGGTAGTATTGCAGTAGTAGTATTGCAGTGGTAGTATTGCAGTGGTAGTATTGCAGTGGTAGTATTACAGTAGTAGTATTGCAGTGGTAGTATTACAGTAGTAGTATTGCAGTGTAGTATTGCAGTGGTAGTATTGCAGTGGTAGTATTACAGTAGTAGTATTGCAGTGGTAGTATTACAGTAGTAGTATTACAGTAGTAGTATTGCAGTGGTAGTTTGCAGTGGTAGTATTGCAGAGGTAGTATTACAGTAGTAGTATTGCAGTGGTAGTATTGCAGTGGTAGTATTACAGTAGTAGTATTGCAGTGGTAGTATTACAGTAGTAGTATTGCAGTGGTAGTATTACAGTAGTAGTATTGCAGTAGTAGTATTGCAGTGGTAGTATTACAGTAGTAGTAGTAGTATTACAGTAGTAGTATTGCAGTAGTATGGTAGTATTACAGTAGTAGTATTGCAGTGGTAGTATTACAGTAGTAGTAGTAGTATTACAGTAGTAGTATTGCCGTAGTAGTAGTAGTATTGCAGTGGTAGTATTACAGTAGTAGTGGTAGTATTACAGTAGTAGTATTGCAGTGGTAGTATTACAGTAGTAGTATTGCAGTGGTAGTATTACAGTAGTAGTATTGCAGTGGTAGTGGTAGTATTACAGTAGTAGTATTGCAGTAGTAGTATTGCAGTGGTAGTATTACAGTAGTAGTATTGCAGTAGTAGTATTGCAGTGGTAGTATTACAGTAGTAGTATTGCAGTAGTAGTATTGCAGTGGTAGTATTACAGTAGTAGTATTACAGTAGTAGTATTGCAGTGGTAGTATTACAGTAGTAGTATTGCAGTAGTAGTATTGCAGTGGTAGTATTACAGTAGTAGTATTGCAGTAGTAGTATTGCAGTGGTAGTATTACAGTAGTAGTATTGCAGTAGTAGTATTGCAGTGGTAGTATTACAGTAGTAGTAGTAGTATTACAGTAGTAGTATTGCAGTAGTAGTGGTAGTATTACAGTAGTAGTATTGCAGTGGTAGTGTTACAGTAGTAGTAGTATTACAGTAGTAGTATTCAGAATCAGAATACCTTTATTCGTCCCACAGAGGGGAAATGTACATTAGTTCCAGCAGAAAAAGAGCCAAAGAGAGCTTCATGTTAACACGAAGTATGCATAAAAAACAGAACAAAAATATTAAAGATTAAAAAAAAATGTAAATAAAAAAAAGGAATTACACAATTTCAAAATACAAAAACACACAGCCTGTAACAGTTCTGAAGATGTAGTAGCCATATTGCAGTTATTCACGGAATATATTACAGTAGTAGCAGGGTCATTACCTGACGGTGTCGTACTTCCAGCCCCCCCCTCGCTGCAGTAGCTGGTGACCCCCTCCCTGTAGAACAGAGCCTTGTGTTCGCTGAGAGCCCACACTGCCCCCCCGCTCACACACACCTGGCTGAACACACAGGGGACGTCCACCTGGACAGAGCGAGCACAGGGACGCTCCACACTGAGACCTGAGAGACAAACGGGTCAGAGGACAGAGAGACAGGTCAGAACTGAGAAAAGAGGGTCACATGATCATAGGGTCACTTGATTATAGGGTCACTTGATTATAGGGTCAATTGATCATAGGGTCACATGATCATAGGGTCACATGATCATAGGGTCACTTGATTATAGGGTCACTTGATCAGAGGGTCACTTGATTATAGGGTCACTTGATCAGAGGGTCACTTGATCAGAGGGTCACATGATCATAGGGTCACTTGATCAGAGGGTCACTTGATCAGAGGGTCACTTGATTATAGGGTCACTTGATCAGAGGGTCACTTGATCATAGGGTCACTTGATCAGAGGGTCACTTGATCGAGGGTCACTTGATCAGAGGGTCACTTGATCAGAGGGTCACTTGATTAGAGGGTCCCTTGATCAGAGGGTCACTTGATCAGAGGTCACTTGATCAGAGGGTCACTGATCAGAGGGTCACTTGATTATAGCGTCACTTGATCAGAGGGTCACTTGATCAGAGGGTCACTTGATTAGAGGGCCCTTGATCAGAGGGTCACTTGATTAGTGGGTCCCTTTCAGAGGGTCACTTGATCATAGGGTCACTTGATCAGAGGGTCACTTGATCAGAGGGCACTTGATTATAGGGTCACTTGATTAGAGGGTCCTTGATTAGAGGTCACTTGATCAGAGGGTCACTTGATTATAGGGTCACTGATCAGAGGGTCACTTGATCAGAGGGTCACTTGATTATAGGGTCACTTGATCAGAGGGTCACTTGATTATAGGGTCACTTGATCAGAGGGTCACTTGATCAGAGGGTCACATGATCATAGGGTCACTTGATCAGAGGGTCACTTGATCAGAGGGTCACTTGATCAGAGGGTCACTTGATTATAGGGTCACTTGATCAGAGGGTCACTTGATCATAGGGTCACTTGATCAGAGGGTCACTTGATCAGAGGGTCACATGATCATAGGGTCACTTGATTATAGGGTCACTTGACAGAGGGTCACTTGATCAGAGGGTCACATGATCATAGGGTCACTTGATCAGAGGGTCACTTGATCAGAGGGTCACTTGATCAGAGGGTCACTTGATTATAGGGTCACTTGATCAGAGGGCACATGATCATAGGTCACTTGATTATAGGGTCACTTGATCAGAGGGTCACTTGATCAGAGGGTCAATGATCATAGGGTCACTTGATCAGAGGGTCACTTGATCAGAGGGTCACATGATCATAGGGTCACTTGATCAGAGGGTCACTTGATCAGAGGGTCACTTGATCAGGGGTCACTTGATTATAGGGTCACTTGATCAGAGGGTCACTTGATCAGAGGGTCACTTGATCAGAGGGTCACTTGATCAGAGGGTCACTTGATCAGAGGGTCACTTGATCAGAGGGTCACTTGATTAGAGCGTCACTTGATCAGAGGGTCACTTGATCAGAGGGTCACTTGATCAGAGGGTCCCTTGATCAGAGGGTCACTTGATTAGTGGGTCCCTTGATCAGAGGGTCACTTGATCATAGGGTCACTTGATCAGAGGGTCACTTGATCAGAGGGTCACTTGATTATAGGGTCACTTGATTAGAGGGTCCCTTGATCAGAGGGTCACTTGATCAGAGGGTCACTTGATCAGAGGGTCACTTGATCAGAGGGTCACTTGATTAGAGCGTCACTTGATCAGAGGTCACTTGATCAGAGGGTCACTTGATTAGAGGGTCCCTTGATCAGAGGGTCACTTGATTAGTGGGTCCCTTGATCAGAGGGTCACTTGATCATAGGGTCACTTGATCAGAGGTCACTTGATCAGAGGGTCACTTGATTATAGGGTCCTTGATTAGAGGGTCCCTTGATTAGAGGGTCACTTGATCAGAGGGTCACTTGATTATAGGGTCACTTGATTATAGGGTCACTTGATCAGAGGGTCACTTGATCAGAGGGTCACTTGATCAGAGGGTCACTTGATTATAGGGTCACTTGATTAGAGGGTCCTTGATTAGAGGGTCACTTGATCAGAGGGTCACTTGATTATAGGGTCACTTGATCAGAGGGTCACTTGATCAGAGGGTCACTTGATCATAGGGTCACTTGATTAGAGGGTCCCTTGATTAGAGGGTCACTTGATCAGAGGGTCACTTGATTATAGGGTCACTTGATTAGAGGGTCACTTGATCAGAGGGGCACTTGATCAGAGGGTCACTTGATTATAGGGTCACTTGATTATAGGGTCACTTGATTAGAGGGTCCCTTGATTAGAGGGTCACTTGATCAGAGGGTCACTTGATTATAGGGTCACTTGATTATAGGGTCACTTGATTATAGGGTCACTTGATTATAGGGTCACTTGATCAGAGGGTCACATGATCAGAGGGTAACTTGATCAGAGGGTCACATGATCAGAGGGTCACTTGATCAGAGGGTCACTTGATTATAGGGTCACTTGATCAGAGGGTCACATGATCAGAGGGTCACTTGATCAGAGGGTCACATGATCAGAGGGTCACTTGATCAGAGGGTCACTTGATTATAGGGTCACTTGATTATAGGGTCACTTGATCAGAGGTTCACATGATCAGAGGGTCACTTGATCAGAGGGTCACATGATCAGAGGGTCACTTGATCAGAGGGTCACTTGATTATAGGGTCACTTGATCAGAGGGTCACATGATCAGAGGGTCACTTGATCAGAGGGTCACATGATCAGAGGGTCACTTGATCAGGGTCACTTGATTATAGGGTCACTTGATTATAGGGTCACTTGATCAGAGGGTCACATGATCAGAGGGTAACTTGATCAGAGGGTCACTTGATCAGAGGGTCACTTGATCAGAGGGTCACTTGATTAGAGGGTCACTTGATTATAGGGTCACTTGATCAGAGGGTCACATGATCAGAGGGTAACTTGATCAGAGGGTCACTTGATCAGAGGGTCACTTGATCAGAGGGTCACTTGATTAGAGGGTCACTTGATCAGAGGGTCACTTGATCAGAGGGTCACTTGATCAGAGGGTCACTTGATTAGAGGGTCACTTGATCAGAGGGTCACTTCATTATAGGGTCACTTGATTAGAGGGTCCCTTGATTAGAGGGTCACTTGACCAGAGGGTCCCTTGATTAGAAGGTCACTGATTAGAGGGTCACTTGATAAGAGGGTCCCTTGATCAGAGGGTCACTTGATCGTAGGGTCACTTCATTATAGGGTCACTTGATTAGAGGGTCCTTGATTAGAGGGTCACTTGATCAGAGGGTACTTGATTAGAAGGTCACTTGATCAGAGGGTCACTTGATCAGAGGGTCACTTGATTAGAAGGTCACTTGATCAGAGGGTACCTTGATTAGAAGGTCACTTGATCAGAGGGTACACTTGATTAGAAGGTCACTTGATTAGAGGGTCACATGATCAGAGGGTCACTTGATTAGAGGGTCACTTGATCAGAGGGTCACTTAATCAGAGGGTCACTTGATCAGAGGGTCACTTGATCAGAGGGTCACTTCATTATAGGGTCACTTGATCAGAGGGTCACTTGATCAGAGGGTCACTTGATCATAGGGTCACTTGATCAGAGGGTCACTTCATTATAGGGTCACTTGATTAGAGGGTCACATGATCAGAGGGTCACTTGATCAGAGGGTCACTTGATCAGAGGGTCACTTAATCAGAGGGTCACTTGATCATAGGGTCACTTGATCAGAGGGTCACTTGATCAGAGGGTCACTTAATCAGAGGGTCACTTGATCATAGGGTCACTTGATCAGAGGGTCACTTGATTATAGGGTCACTTGATCAGAGGGTCACATGATCAGAGGGTCACTTGATCAGAGGGTCACATGATCAGAGGGTCACTTGATCAGAGGGTCACTTGATTATAGGGTCACTTGATTATAGGGTCACTTGATCAGAGGGTCACATGATCAGAGGGTCACTTGATCAGAGGGTCACATGATCAGAGGGTCACTTGATCAGAGGGTCACTTGATTATAGGGTCACTTGATTATAGGGTCACTTGATTATAGGGTCACTTGATCAGAGGGTCACTTGATAGAGGGTCACTTGATCAGAGGGTCACTTGATCAGAGGGTCACTTGATAGAGGGTCACATTATAGGGTCACTTGATTAGAGGGTCCTTGATCAGAGGGTAACTTGATCAGAGGGTCACTTGATCAGAGGTCACTTGATCAGAGGGTCACTTGATTAGAAGGTCACTTGATTAGAGGGTCACTTGATCAGAGGGTCCTTGATTCAAGGTCACTTGATTAGAGGGTCACTTGATCAGAGGGTCCTTGATCAGAGGGTCACTTGATCGAGGGTCACTTCATTATAGGGTCACTTGATCAGAGGGTACCTTGATTAGAGGTCACTTGATCAGAGGGTACCTTGATTAGAAGGTCACTTGATAGAGGGTACCATGATCAGAGGGTCACTTGATTAGAGGGTCACTTGATCAGAGGGTCACTTAATCAGAGGGTCACTTGATTAGAGGGTCACTTGATCAGAGGGTAACTTGATCAGAGGTCACTTGATAGAAGGTAACTTGATCAGAGGGTACCTTGATTAGAAGGTCACTTGATCAGAGGGTCCTTGATTAGAAGGTCACTTGATCAGAGGGTCACTTGATAGAAGGGTCACTTGATCAGAGGGTCACTTGATCAGAGGGTCACTTAATCATAGGGTCACTTGATCATAGGGTCACTTGATCAGAGGGTCACTTGATCAGAGGGTCACTTGATCAGAGGGTAACTTGATCAGAGGGTCACTTGATCATAGGGTCACTTGATCAGAGGGTCACTTCATTATAGGGTCACTTGATCAGAGGGTCACTTGATCAGAGGGTCACTTGATCAGAGGGTCACTTGATCAGAGGGTCACTTCATTATAGGGTCACTTGATCAGAGGGTCACTTAATCAGAGGGTCACTTGATCAGAGGGGCACTTGATCAGAGGGTCACTTGATCAGAGGGTCACATGATCAGAGGGTCACTTGATCAGAGGGTCACTTCATTATAGGGTTCACACAGACAGTGTCAGGGAGCCCCCTGCTGCCCACACACAGACATTACACCTGCTGTTAAAGGAAGAGCACCTGTGTGTCTAAATGTGAGTCGGGGGGAAAAACAGCTAATCAGTTAGCCAAAACCAGTTAGCTGTCTGCAGGTAGTTACAGGGACAGTGAGACAGGTACCTGTCTGCAGGTAGAGGTCTCCGTTGGTCCTGATGATCCAGGCAGAGTCGTCGCTCAGAGCCACGAAGGCCGTCTGCTCCGTGGCTTTGTACCAGTGCCGCTTCCCTTTAGCGGACACTTTAGCGCAGGCGAACGCTGTCAGGGTCTTTTGCTCCACCTTCCACAGCAGGTTACCTGGGGAGGGACAAATTAAGGTTAAAGAAATGAAAACTGGGACCAGCAGCGTGAGGCGCAACACTTACAGGTAAACCAGGAGTGATAACAGCAGCTCACCTGAGGGGGACACCGCCACCTGGTGGACGTTGTCTTCAAAGCGCTGCCAGTTCAGCCCAGTTTCAGGCAGACTGCTGCAGAACAGACCTCCTTTGAAATCCAGACACCAAACATACCTGAAACACAGAAACACACCTAGACCTTAAGATACCCAAGACCACCAACTGACAGTCACCTGAGACCACCCAACTGTCAGTTGCGCGAGACCACCCACCTGTCACACACCTAAGACCAGTCACCTAAGACCACACCACCAGTCACCTGAGACCACCCACCTGTCACTCACCTGAGACCACCCACCACCCACCTAACACTACCCACCTGTCACCTGAGACCACCCACCTGACAGTTACCGGACACCACCCACCTGACAGTTACCGGACACCACCCACCTGTCAGTCAACTGAGAATCCCTATTTGTCTGTCCCTGAGACCACACCCGCCTGTTTATCCCCTGAGACCACCACCTGTCAGTCACCTGCAGGCTCAGTATTCCACATCCTGGACCCGAGTACCCCATCCAGCTCTCTGCCAACTGCAAACACCAAAAACAATCCAAAATCACTGCGGTGTCTCACCTGGTCAGGTTTTGTCTCACCTGGTCAGGTGTGTCTCACCTGGTCAGGTCTGTGTGTGTCTCTGTCCTGAGGGTCCTGTTCCACCTGTCTGTCTGTGGTCTCACTGGAAGGACCGTTGAGGTTCCCCCCGTCTGCCAGTAGTTGGACAATAGATGTCTCCGTCCTCATCACTGGACAGACTGGGTTTCGGTCCAGAGTGGACACCGTGGAGTAAAACATCTGCTCAGCCAGACCAAAGGGGGCGGCCAGGTCCTCATCTCCTGGACCACAGAGAAAACTGGATTTAATGGGACTCGTTTAGCAGTCATGTCCAAAACAAGACAAGGCCAAGGACTTGCTGCAGAGGTCTTTGGACTACACAAAGAAAACTACAAACCCTAAAAGTAAACTAGCAGAGGTCTGGGGGCAGACTCCGGGTCCAGGTGGGGAATAAGTTAGTGTGTGTTTATTCTTTTATTCTTCTCATTCTGTGTTAACACCACACACATTGGTAATTTATTGTGTCCGGTCACATGGTGGGGTTTGGGGTATTTAGGGATCTTCTGTCCACCAGACGGTTCTGCTTGGTTAGGGTTAGTGGTTCTGCTTGGTTAGGGTTAGTGGTTCTGCTTGGTTAGGGTTAGTGGTTCTGCTTGGTTAGGGTTAGTGGTTCTGCTTGGTTAGGGTTAGTGTTCTGCTTGGTTAGGGTTAGTGGTTCTGCTTGGTTAGGGTTAGTGGTTCTGCTTGGTTAGGGTTTGTGTATTCGCTGTATTAAATATCCTGAAGCGCTAACTTTAGAATTGATGATCAGTGATGATTGAAGTTTAGGATTCATTCAATGGGAATAAAGCGGCCACACAGGTGCAGCAGAAACACCTTCGCCTCCTCGTCCTCTCGTCCAATCAGAGGACTCAGAAACTGGTCCTGGTCCTCCATTGGCTGCGGCTCCTGCCCCCCCCCGTCAGTGTTGTGCATGTAAGAGAAGGTGCACTCCAGCAGCAGGTCCACGTCCGGGGTGGGGGGGACGGTCTCTGCTGGGTTCTGCTGGTTCTGCAAACCCTGGAAGATCAGGGAGTCCGGGGGGGGGTGGAGCTGAAACAAGAAGACAGAGGTGAGACACCTGAGCAGGAACACCTGGACCAGGTACTGGTCTGGACTTACCCAGAATCCACTGCACCCTGTACTCCTGCATCCGGTAGGTTCTGGTCCTGTTCCGGAGAGTCCTGGTTCTGCAGGTCCAGACCGATGAGGGAGGTTCTGTCACTCAGAGGGGTTCCACTTCCTCCCTCACTGCAGCTGCCGTCCTGGACTACAAACATGGAGTCTGAGCAGCTGCTCTCCGAGAGCCGGCTCCCTGCTGCTGTCTGAGGGGGAGACAGAGGGACAAACAGATACAGAGAAAGACAAAGAGAGACAGAGAGAAACAGAAAGAGACACTCAGGTTACTGTCTGTGTCTCAGTCGGTCTGTCTCTCTATCTTCACTGTCTCTCACCTGTCTGTCTGTTTGTCTCTCACCTGTGTGCCTCCCCTCTTCTTCTTCACTCTGACAGCCTTCACCACCAGCTTCAGGTCTTCCTGTCCCAACGAGGCGCTGAAACGTCTCACATCAGCTGTCATCACATGGTTTCCATGGAGACCTTCCCATGACGAGACCGAGCTGCTGCGGGAGGCGGACACCTGAGAGAGAACAGGTGAGACAGGTGAGACAGAAACAGGTAGACAAAGACAGGTGAGAAAGAGACAGAAGAGACATATGAGAGAGAGACAGGTGAGACAGAGAGACAGGTGATACAGAGAGACAGGTGAGACAGAGACAGGTGAGACAGGAAACTGTCCCTCAGTCTCTCACCTGCTCTCCAGCTGCTCCATGGCCTCCTCCACTTCCTCCTCTCCCTCTCTCTCTCCCTCCTCGCTCGGCCTCTCCCATCCTCCCCCCTCCTCCCTCCCCCCTCCCTCAATTATGATAGCCATGGTTCTGATTGGCTGGGCTGTTTCCACTGAGCCGATTGGTGGGAGGGTGGTGGGCGTGGCCAGAGGGGAGGACAGATGGACGTCCACCACTGAAGAAGAGAGGCAGGTAAATAAAACAGAACCAGTCTGTCAGCAGAGGGAGTTTATTAACAGTAGTACCAATAAGTACTAACAGTAGTACTTCTAACAGTAGTACTTATTGGTACTGTTAGTACTTATTGGTACTGTGTGGTACTGTGTAGTACTGGTACTCACAGCTGGAGGCCTGTCCCTCAGGGCTGCTGGACAGACGGATGATGTCTCTGTCTCCTTTCAGGATGAAAATCTCGTTGTCACAACACGACACCGACACGATGTCTCCGCTGCTCTCCAACGCTCCGACGATCACCTGAACACACCACACACCTGGACTCAGTCCTAACCCTCACCTGAACACACCACACACCTGGACTCAGTCCTAACCTACAACCTTGTTAAGACAGATGAGGACACTGTCCTGGGTTAGTCTAGGACGTAGACACTGAAGTCGTTAACACAGCACTATAAGGACGTAGTACCTCGTTAAGACAGTCCAGGACGTAGACGCTAAACTCGTTTACACAGCACTATAGGGCGTAGTACCTCGTTAAGACATTCCCGGACGTAGATGCTGAAGTCGTTGACACAGCACTATATGGACGTAGTACCTCGTTAACACAGCACTATAAGGACGTAGTACCTCGTTAAGACAGCACTATAAGGACGTAGTACCTCGTTAAGACAGTCCCGGACGTAGACGCTGAAGTCGTTAACACAGCACTATAAGGACGTAGTACCTCGTTAAGACAGTCCAGGACGTAGACGCTGTACTCGTTCCAGCTGAGGATCCAGCCCTCTCTCAGGAAACAGCTGAGCAGGCCGAGCTGTCTCTCTGCTGGACGGTAAGCTCCGATTGGACCTGGACGAGGAAACAGCTCGAACTGGGGAATCTGAGTCAAACAGGAAGGGATGTTAATGAGGCCAACAGATCAGTCACATTATCAGTAGCATTATCCGCAGCAGTAGCATTAGCATTAGCAGTAGCATTAGCAGTAGCATTAGCAGTAGCATTATCAGTAACATTATCAGCAGTATTATCAGTAGCATTATCCGCAGCAGTAGCATTAGCAGTAGCATTAGAAGCAGCATTAGCAGTAGCATTATCAGTAGCATTAGCAGTAGCATTAGCAGTAGCATTAGCAGTAATATTAGCAGCAGCATTAGCAGTAATATTATCAGTAGCATTAGCAGTAGCATTAGCAGTAGCATTAGCAGTAATATTAGCAGCAGCATTAGCAGTAGCATTATCAGTAGCATTAGCAGCAGCATTATCAGTAGCATTAGCAGTAGCATTAGCAGTAGCATTAGCAGTAATATTAGCAGTAGCATTAGCAGTAATATTATCAGTAGCATTATCCGCAGCAGTAGCATTAGCAGTAGCATTAGAAGCAGCAGTAGCATTATCAGTAGCATTAGCAGCAGCATTATCAGTAGCATTAGCAGTAGCATTATCAGTAGCATTAGCAGTAATATTAGCAGCAGCATTAGCAGTAGTAGAATCATTATCAGTAGCATTAGCAGCAGCAGTAGCAGCAGCATTAGCAGCAGCATTAGCAGCAGTATTAGCAGTAGCATTAGCAGCAGCAGTAGCATTAGCAGCAGCAGCAGCATTAGCAGTAGCATTAGCAGTAGCATTAGCAGCAGCAGTAGCATTAGCAGCAGCAGTAGCAGCAGCAGCAGCATTAGCAGCAGCATTAGCAGTAGCATTAGTTCCCAGAGTACCTGTGTGTTGTAGAGTACCTGTGTGTTGCAGAGTACCTGTGTGTTGTAGAGTACCTGTGTGTTGTAGAGTACCTGTGTGTTGTAGAGTACCTGTGTGTTACCTGTGTGTTGTAGAGTACCTGTGTGTTACCTGTGTGTTGAAGAGTACCTGTGTGTTGTAGAGTACCTGTGTGTTGTAGAGTACCTGTGTGTTACCTGTGTGTTGAAGAGTACCTGTGTGTTGTAGAGTACCTGTGTGTTGCAGAGTACCTGTGTGTTGCAGAGTACCTGTGTGTTGTAGAGTACCTGTGTGTTGCAGAGTACCTGTGTGTTACCTGTGTGTTGAAGAGTACCTGTGTGTTGTAGAGTACCTGTGTGTTGCAGAGTACCTGTGTGTTACCTGTGTGTTGAAGAGTACCTGTGTGTTACCTGTGTGTTGAAGAGTACCTGTGTGTAGAGTACCTGTGTGTTGCAGAGTACCTGTGTGTTACCTGTGTGTTGAAGAGTACCTGTGTGTTACCTGTGTGCTGAACAGTACCTGTGTGCTGAAGAGGGCTCTGAGCAGCCGGGTGTCCTCCACCTGTCCTCTCACGTCTGACCTCCACAGCCTGAGTCCAGGCCGAGCAGCGAACACCTGAAGGTCACTCTGTTTACAGAGAGCCGGCAGGAAGCAGGCGCCATACCTGCCGCTGCTGACAATCACACAGGAAGTGACATCAGACCACCATAACACAACCACCATCAGTGTTAGGGTGTGTTAGTGTGTGTGGTGTGTGTTAGTGTGTGCTGATGTGTGTTAGTGTGTGTTATGCAGGGTGTGTTAGGGGCTGCAGTGTGTGTTATGCAGTGTGTGTTATGCAGTGTGTGTTAGTGTGTATGCAGGGTGTGTTGTGTGGGTTATGCAGTGTGTGGTTAGTGTGTGTTATGCAGGGTGTGTTAGGGGCTGCAGTGTGTGTTATGCAGTGTGTATGCAGTGTGTGTTAGTGTGTGTATGCAGGGTGTGTTATGCAGGGTGTGTTATGCAGGTGTGTTAGGGGCTGCAGTGTGTGTTATGCAGTGTGTGTTAGTGTGGGTTATGCAGTGTGTGTTAGTGTGTGTTATGCAGGGTGTGTTATGCAGTGTGTTTATGCAGTGTGTTAGTGTGTGTTATGCAGTGTGTGTTAGGGGCTGCAGTGTGTGTTATGCAGGTGTGTTATGCAGTGTGTTGTGTGTGTTATCAGTGTGTGTTAGGGGCTGCAGTGTGTGTTATGCAGGGTGTGTTTATGCAGTGTGTGTTATGCGTGTGTTTATGCAGTGTGTGTTAGTGTGTGTTATGCAGTGTTGTTATGCAGTGTGTGTTAGGGGCTGCAGTGTGTGTTATGCAGGTGTGTTATGCAGTGTGTGTATGCAGTGTGTTAGTGTGTGTTATGCAGTTGTGTTAGGGGCTGCAGTGTGTGTATGCAGGGTGTGTTGCAGTGTGTGTTATGCAGTGTGTTTATGCAGTGTGTGTTAGTGTGTGTTATACAGTGTGTTATGCAGTGTGTGTTAGTGTGTGTTATGCAGTGTGTGTTAGTGTGGGTTATGCAGTGTGTGTTATGCAGTGTGTGTAGTGTGGGTTATGCAGTGTGTTATGCAGTGTGTGTTAGTGTGGGTTATGCAGTGTGTGTTTATGCAGTGTGTGTTAGTGTGTGTTATGCAGTGTGTGTTATGCAGTGTGTGTTATGCAGTGTGTGTTATGCAGGGTGTGTTATGCAGGGTGTGTTAGGGACTGCAGTGTGTGTTATGCAGGGTGTGTTAGGGGCTGCAGTGTGTGTTATGCAGGGTGTGTTATGCAGTGTGTGTTAGTGTGTGTTATGCAGGTGGTTATGCAGTGTGTGTTATGCAGTGTGTGTTAGTGTGTGTTATGCAGGGTGTGTTATGCAGTGTGTGTTAGTGTGTGTTATGCAGGTGTGTTATGCAGTGTGTGTTATGCAGGTGGGTTATGCAGTGTGTGTTATGCAGTGTGTGTTAGTGTGGGTTATGCAGTGTGTGTTAGTGTGTGTTAGCAGTGTGTTAGTGTGGGTTATGCAGTGTGTGTTAGTGTGTGTTATGCAGTGTGTGTTATGCAGTGTGTGTTATGCAGTGTGTGTTATGCAGTGTGGGTTATGCAGTGTGGGTTATGCAGTGTGTGTTAGTGTGTGGTTTATGCAGTGTGGGTTATGCAGTGTGGGTTATGCGTGTGGGTTAGTGTGTGTTATGCAGTGTGTGTTATGCAGTGTGGGTTATGCAGTGTGTGTTATGCAGTGTGTGTTAGGGGCTGCAGTGTGTGTTATGCAGTGTGTGTTAGTGTGTGTTATGCAGTGTGTGTTAGTGTGTGTTATGCAGTGTGTGTATGCAGTGTGTTTAGTGTGTGTTATGCAGTGTGTGTTAGTGGGGTTATGCAGTGTGTGTTAGTGTGTGTTATGCAGTGTGTGTTATGCAGTGTGTGTTAGTGTGTGTTATGCAGTGTGTGTTAGTGTGGGTTATGCAGTGTGTGTTATGCAGTGTGTGTTAGTGTGGGTATGCAGTGTGTGTTATGCAGTGTGTGTTAGTGTGGGTTATGCAGTGTGTGTTATGCAGTGTGTGTTAGTGTGTGTTATGCAGTGTGTGTTATGCAGTGTGTGTTATGCAGGTGTGTTTATGCAGGGTGTGTTATGCAGGGTGTGTTAGGGGCTGCAGTGTGTGTTATGCAGGGTGTGTTATGCAGTGTGTGTTATGCAGGTGTGTTATGCAGGGTGTGTTAGGGGCTGCAGTGTGTTTATGCAGGGTGTGTTATGCAGGGTGTGTTAGGGGCTGCAGTGTGTGTTATCAGTGTGTATTATGCAGTGTTGTTAGGGGCTGCAGTGTGTGTTATGCAGTGTGTGTTATGCAGGGTATGTTAGGGGCTGCAGTGTGTGTTTATGCAGTGTGTGTTAGGGGCTGCAGTGGTGTTATGCAGTGTGTGTTATGCAGGGTGTGTTAGGGGCTGCAGTGTGTGTTATGCAGTGTGTGTTATGCAGGGTGTGTTAGGGGCTGCAGTGTGTGTTATGCAGGGTGTGTTAGGGGCTGCAGTGTGTTATGCAGGGTGTGTTAGGGGCTGCAGTGTGTGTTATGCAGGGTGTGTTAGGGGCTGCAGTGTGTGTTATGCAGGGTGTGTTAGGGGCTGCAGTGTGTTATGCAGTGTGTGTTATGCAGGGTGTGTTAGGGGCTGCAGTGTGTGTTATGCAGTGTGTGTTATGCAGTGTGTGTTAGGGGCTGCAGTGTGTGTTATGCAGTGTGTTATGCATGTGTGTTATGCAGTGGTGTTATGCAGTGTGTTTATGCAGGTGTGTTAGGGGCTGCAGTGTGTGTTATGCAGGGTGTGTTAGGGGCTGCAGTGTGTGTTATGCAGTGTGTGTTATGCAGTGTGTGTTAGGGGCTGCAGTGTGTGTATGCAGTGTGTGTTATGCAGGGTATGTTAGGGGCTGCAGTGTGTGTTATGCAGTGTGTGTTATGCAGTGTGTGTTATGCAGTGTGTGTTATGCAGTGTGTGTTATGCAGGGTGTGTTAGGGGCTGCAGTGTGTGTTATGCAGGTGTGTTAGGGGCTGCAGTGTGTGTTATGCAGTGTGTGTTATGCAGTGTGTGTTAGGGGCTGCAGTGTGTGTTATGCAGTGTGTGTTATGCAGGGTATGTTAGGGGCTGCAGTGTGTGTTATGCAGGGTGTGTTAGGGGCTGCAGTGTGTGTTAGTGTGGGTTATGCAGGGTGTGTTAGGGGCCGCAGTGTGTGTTAGTGTGGGTTATGCAGGGTGTGTTAGGGGCTGCAGTGTGTGTTAGTGTGGGTTATGCAGGGTGTGTTAGGGGCCGCAGTGTGTGTTAGTGTGGGTTATGCAGGGTGTGTGTTAGGGGCTGCAGTGTGTGTTATGCAGTGTGTGTTATGCAGTGTGTGTTGGTGTGTGTTATGTGTTACCTCTTGCGGGGCTTGCTGCCCAGCTGCATCACTTCCTGTTTCTGCGTGCAGTAGAGCAGAGATCTGTGCTGAGTGGAGATCAGCAGCACCTGGTGACTGTACTCCCTGAACCACACCTGAAGACTCCTCCAGCAGCAACATAGGCTTACACACACCCTGTGCCAACACACCCACACACACACACACACACACACACACACACAATATGTATTGTAGGAGCCATTTCCTAGTTTATATTATGTTACCTTCTAGAGTACATTGCTTGAGATTCTGTGGTGTATATTATTTACTCCTGCAGGTCGAGGTGCTGCGGCCTACTGGTGCGGCGGACTGAAGCAAACAGTTTTTAGACCTTGCTGGTTGGGAGCGTCACAGCTTGGTTCTTGTGCCTTTAACATTTAAAGTATCAGTTTATATGAGAAATAGTTTGTTTAAAAACGTTTATTTATTTTTGCCTTTTTTGGAATAAACTATCTTACTTTTCAATCGCATCTGGACATTTCTATATGTTTCCTCTCAAACTACAAGCGTCTATTCCTCGGTCAGCCCCACGAGTGAATCACAAACAAAGGACACAAAACAAATGGATATCGTGGTCACTATATGTATTACTAATTGAGAGACTGACCTATGTGACACTGAAGGGTTTGATGTGTTAGAGAGGACCTACCTGGTCCAGGTCCAGAGACGAGAACACCACCCGTCCTTTATCGTCTCCGGAGAACAGCTTCATCCCATTGGTGCTCCAGGCCAGCGCCGTCACGGAGCCTTTGTGCAGCCCGACCACATCGAACCGCCTCAGCTGCACACAGAAGGGTTTTATCTCCCTGTGAGGACCTTCAGCTACACACACAGAGGTTCTATCTCCCTGTGAGGACCTTCAGCTACACACACAGAGGTTCTATCTCCCTGTGAGGACCTTCAGCTACACACACACAGGTTCTATCTCCCTGTGAGGACCTTCAGCAACACACACAGAGGTTTTATCTCCCTGTGAGGACCTTCAGCTACACACAGAGGTTTATCTCCCTGTGAGGACCTTCAGCTACACACACAGAGGTTCTATCTCCCTGTGAGGACCTTCAGCTACACACAGAGGTTTTATCTCCCTGTGAGGACCTTCAGCAACACACACAGAGGTTTTATCTCCCTGTGAGGACCTTCAGCTACACACACAGGTTTTATCTCCCTGTGAGGACCTGCCTGGTAGAAAAACACCTGTCTGTTTGTCTCACCTGTTTGTTTGTCTCACCTGTCTGTTTGTCTCACCTGTTGTTTGTCTCACCTGTTTGTTTGTGTCTCACCTGTCTGTTTGTCTCACCTGTCTGTTTGTCTCACCTGTTTGTTTGTCTCACCTGTTTGTTTGTCTCACCTGTCTGTTTGTCTCACCTGTTTGTTTGTCTCCCTGTCTGTTTGTCTCACCTGTCTGTTTGTCTCACATGTTTTTTGTCTCACCTGTCTGTTTGTCTCACCTGTCTGTTTGTCTCACCTGTTTGTTTGTCTCACCTGTCTGTTTGTCTCACCTGTCTGTTTGTCTCACCTGTTTGTTTGTCTCACCTGTCTGTTTGTCTCACCTGTCTGTTTGTCTCACATGTTTGTTTCTCACCTGTCTGTTTGTCTCAGCTGTCTGTTTGTCTCACCTGTTTGTTGCGACCAGGAAGTGGAGACACCAGCTGGAAGACAGCGACTCGGCCGGATGCTGTTCCTACGGCAACCAGATCATCAAAACAGCTGAGCAGCTTCACCGCAGTGATCGCATCACTCTTCCCCTACAGAGCACCACAGAAGAAGAGTCTGATAGAGCAGGGGTTCCCAAAGTGGGGGTCGAGACCCCCCGAGTCTCGAGATGATTACAAAATAAAAATATAAAATTAAAGAAATATGTTTTTTTTTAATCCATTTTTTTAATTATTATTATTAATAATAACGTGTGCAAACATTTTTCTGTGATAATTACAGCCTAATAATCACAGCCTGATAATCACAGCCTGATAATCAATCACAGCCTAATAATCACAGCCTGATAATCACAGCCTGATAATCAATCACAGCCTGATAATCACAGCCTGATAATCACACAGCCTGATAATCAATCACAGCCTAATAATCACAGCCTGATAATCACAGCCTGATAATCAATCACAGCCTAATAATCACAGCCTGATAATCACAGCCTGATAATCACAGCCTGATAATCAATCACAGCCTGATAATCACAGCCTGATAATCACACAGCCTGATAATCACAGCCTGATAATCAATCACAGCCTGATAATCACAGCCTGATAATCAATCACAGCCTATAATCACAGCCTGATAATCAATCACAGCCTGATAATCACAGCCTGATAATCACAGCCTATAATCACAGCCTAATAATCACAGCCTGATAATCACAGCCTAATAATCACAGCCTAATAATCACAGCCTGATAATCACAGCCTATAATCACAGCCTGATAATCACAGCCTGATAATCAATCACAGCCTGATAATCAATCACAGCCTGATAATCACAGCCTGATAATCACAGCCTAATAATCACAGCCTGATAATCACAGCCTGATAATCAATCACAGCCTGATAATCACAGCCTGATAATCAATCACAGCCTAATAATCACAGCCTGATAATCACAGCCTGATAATCACAGCCTGATAATCAATCACAGCCTGATAATCAATCACAGCCTGATAATCACAGCCTGATAATCACAGCCTAATAATCACAGCCTAATAATCACAGCCTGATAATCAATCACAGCCTGAATAATCACAGCCTGATAATCACAGCCTAATAATCACAGCCTAATAATCACAGCCTGATAATCATCACAGCCTGATAATCAATCACAGCCTGATAATCAATCACAGCCTGATAATCACAGCCTAATAATCACAGCCTGATAATCACAGCCTATAATCACAGCCTGATAATCACAGCCTAATAATCACAGCCTAATAATCACAGCCTGATAATCACAGCCTAATAATCACAGCCTGATAATCACAGCCTATAATCACAGCCTGATAATCACAGCCTATAATCACAGCCTGATAATCACAGCCTGATAATCACAGCCTAATAATCACAGCCTGATAATCACAGCCTATAATCACAGCCTGATAATCACAGCCTAATAATCACAGCCTGATAATCACAGCCTGATAATCACAGCCTGATATCAATCACAGCCTGATAATCACAGCCTGATAATCACAGCCTGATAATCACAGCCTGATAATCACAGCCTGATAATCAATCACAGCCTAATAATCACAGCCTGATAATCAATCACAGCCTGAATAATCACAGCCTGATAATCAATCACAGCCTGATAATCACAGCCTGATAATCAATCACAGCCTGATAATCACAGCCTGATAATCACAGCCTGAATAATCACAGCCTGATAATCACAGCCTGATAATCAATCACAGCCTGATAATCACAGCCTGATAATCAATCACAGCCTGAATAATCACAGCCTATAATCACAGCCTGATAATCAATCACAGCCTGAATAATCACAGCCTGATAATCACAGCCTAATAATCACAGCCTGATAATCAATCACAGCCTGATAATCACAGCCTGATAATCAATCACAGCCTGATAATCAATCACAGCCTAATAATCACAGCCTGATAATCACAGCCTGATAATCACAGCCTGATAATCAATCACAGCCTGATAATCACACAGCCTGATAATCAATCACAGCCTGATAATCAATCACAGCCTGATAATCACAGCCTGATAATCACAGCCTGATAATCAATCACAGCCTGATAATCACAGCCTGATAATCACAGCCTGAATAATCACAGCCTGATAATCACAGCCATAATCAATCACAGCCTAATAATCACAGCCTGATAATCACAGCCCGATAATCAATCACAGCCTGATAATCACAGCCTGATAATCACAGCCTGATAATCACAGCCTAATAATCACAGCCTAATAATCACAGCCTGATAATCACAGCCTAATAATCACAGCCTGATAATCACAGCCTATAATCACAGCCTGATAATCACAGCCTGATAATCACAGCCTGATAATCAATCACAGCCTGATAATCAATCACAGCCTGATAATCACAGCCTGATAATCACAGCCTGATAATCACAGCCTGATAATCACAGCCTGATAATCACAGCCTAATAATCACAGCCTATAATCACAGCCTGATAATCACAGCCTAATAATCACAGCCTGATAATCACAGCCTAATCACAGCCTGATAATCACAGCCTGATAATCACAGCCTAATAATCACAGCCTGATAATCACAGCCTAATAATCACAGCCTGATAATCACAGCCTGATAATCAATCACAGCCTGATAATCACAGCCTGATAATCACAGCCTGATAATCACAGCCTAATAATCACAGCCTGATAATCAATCACAGCCTGATAATCAATCACAGCCTGATAATCACAGCCTGATAATCACAGCCTGATAATCACAGCCTAATAATCACAGCCTGATAATCACAGCCTAATAATCACAGCCTGATAATCACAGCCTATAATCACAGCCTGATAATCAATCACAGCCTGATAATCACAGCCTGATAATCACAGCCTGATAATCACAGCCTAATAATCACAGCTGATAATCACAGCCTAATAATCACAGCCTGATAATCACAGCCTGATAATCACAGCCTAATAATCACAGCCTGATAATCAATCACAGCCTGATTCAATCACAGCCTGATAATCACAGCCTGATAATCACAGCCTAATAATCACAGCCTGATAATCACAGCCTAATAATCACAGCCTGATAATCACAGCCTGATAATCACAGCCTAATAATCACAGCCTGATAATCACAGCCTAATAATCACAGCCTGATAATCACAGCCTAATAATCACAGCCTGATAATCAATCACAGCCTGATAATCAATCACAGCCTGATAATCACAGCCTGATAATCACAGCCTAATAATCACAGCCTGATAATCAATCACAGCCTGATAATCACAGCCTGATAATCACAGCCTATAATCACAGCCTGATAATCAATCACAGCCTGATAATCAATCACAGCCTGATAATCACAGCCTGATAATCACAGCCTAATAATCACATTCTGATAATCACAGCCTAATAATCACAGCCTGATAATCAATCACAGCCTGATAATCACAGCCTGATAATCACAGCCTAATAATCACAGCTTGATAATCAATCACAGCCTGATAATCACAGCCTAATAATCACAGCCTAATAATCACAGCCTGATAATCAATCACAGCCTGATAATCACAGCCTAATAATCACAGCCTGATAATCAATCACAGCCTGATAATCACAGCCTGATAATCACAGCCTGATCATCAATCACAGCCTAATAATCACAGCCTGATAATCAATCACAGCCTGATAATCACAGCCTGATAATCAATCACAGCCTGATAATCAATCACAGCCTGATAATCACAGCCTGATAATCACAGCCTGATAATCAATCACAGCCTGATAATCACAGCCTGATAATCACAGCCTAATAATCACAGCCTGATAATCAATCACAGCCTGATAATCACAGCCTGATAATCACAGCCTGATAATCATCACAGCCTGATAATCACAGCCTAATAATCAATCACCTGATAATCAATCACACAGCCTGATAATCACAGCCTGATAATCACAGCCTAATAATCACAGCCTGATAATCACAGCCCGATAATCACAGCCTGATAATCACAGCCTGATAATCAATCACAGCCTGATAATCACAGCCTGATAATCAATCACAGCCTGATAATCACAGCCCGATAATCACAGCCTAATAATCACAGCCTGATAATCAATCACAGCCTGATAATCAATCACAGCCTGATAATCACAGCCTGATAATCAATCACAGCCGATAATCACAGCTAATAATCACAGCCTGATAATCAATCACAGCCTAATAATCACAGCCTGATAATCAATCACAGCCTGATAATCACAGCCTGATAATCAATCACAGCTGATAATCACAGCCTGATAATCACAGCCTGATAATCAATCACAGCCTGATAATCACAGCCTGATAATCACAGCCTAATAATCACAGCCTGATAATCAATCACAGCCTAATAATCACAGCCTAATAATCACAGCCTGATAATCACAGCCTAATAATCACAGCCTGATAATCACAGCCTAATAATCACAGCCTGATAATCACAGCCTAATAATCACAGCCTGATAATCACAGCCTGATAATCACAGCCTAATAATCACAGCCTGATAATCAATCACAGCCTGATAATCACAGCCTAATAATCACAGCCTGATAATCAATCACAGCCTGATAATCACAGCCTGATAATCACAGCCTGATAATCACAGCCTGATAATCACAGCCTAATAATCACAGCCTGATAATCACAGCTGATAATCACAGCCTGATAATCACAGCCTGATAATCACAGCCTAATAATCAATCACGCCTAATAATCACAGCCTGATAATCACAGCCTGATAATCACAGCCTGATAATCACAGCCTAATAATCACAGCCTAATAATCAATCACAGCCTAATAATCACAGCCTATAATCAATCACAGCCTAATAATCACAGCCTGATAATCAATCAGCCTGATAATCACAGCCTAATAATCACAGCCTGATAATCACAGCCTGATAATCACAGCCTGATAATCAATCACAGCCTGATAATCAATCACAGCCTGATAATCAATCACAGCCTGATAATCACAGGCTGATAATCACAGCCTGATAATCAATCACAGCCTGATAATCACAGCCTAATAATCACAGCCTAATAATCACAGCCTGATAATCAATCACAGCCTGATAATCACAGCCTAATAATCACAGCCTAATAATCACAGCCTGATAATCAATCACAGCCTGATAATCACAGCCTAATAATCACAGCCTGATAATCACAGCCTAATAATCAATCACAGCCTATAATCACAGCCTGATAATCACAGCCTGATAATCACAGCCTGATAATCACAGCCTGATAATCAATCACAGCCTATAATCACAGCCTGATAATCACAGCCTGATAATCACAGCCTAATAATCAATCACAGCCTAATAATCACAGCCTGATAATCCCAGCCTGATAATCACAGCCTGATAATCACAGCCTGATAATCACAGCCTGATAATCAATCACAGCCTAATAATCACAGCCTGATAATCACAGCCTGATAATCACAGCCTGATAATCAATCACAGCCTAATAATCACAGCCTAATAATCACAGCCTGATAATCACAGCCTAATAATCACAGCCTGATAATCAATCACAGCCTAATAATCACAGCCTGATAATCACAGTCCTGATAATCACAGCCTGATAATCACAGCCTAAATAATCAATCACAGCCTGATAATCACAGCCTAATAATCACAGCCTGATAATCACAGCCTGATAATCACAGCCTAATAATCACAGCCTATAATCACAGCCTGATAATCACAGCCTGATAATCACAGCCTAATAATCACAGCCTGATAATCACAGCCGATAATCACAGCCTGATAATCACAGCCTAATAATCACAGCCTGATAATCACAGCCTAATAATCACAGCCTAATAATCACAGCCTGATAATCACAGCCTGATAATCAATCACAGCCTAATAATCACAGCCTGATAATCACAGCCTGATAATCAATCACAGCCTGATAATCACAGCCTGATAATCACAGCCTAATAATCACAGCCTAATAATCACAGCCTGATAAT
>JAAKFY010000480.1:25000-37883 GCA_011823955.1 Dissostichus mawsoni | reverse complement strand
AGAGGTGATTTTCCGGTCTCTCTCCTGGAGGTGTGAAATGAACAGAGTGCACATGTTAGGGAGACACGCTGGGGGTCATTAGCCCGTCCTTTGGTGGTCTGTGAGCCGCCAAAGAGAGGTGATTTTCCCGGTCTCTCTCCTGGAGGTGTGAAATGAACAGAGTGCACATGTTAGGGAGACACGCCGGGGGTCATTAGCCCGTCCTGTGGTGGTCTGTGAGCCGCCAAAGAGAGGTGATTTTCCCGGTCTCTCTCCTGGAGGTGTGAAATGAACAGAGTGCACATGTTAGGGAGACACGCCGGGGGTCATTAGCCCGTCCTGTGGTGGTGTGTGAGCCGCCAAAGACAGGTGATTTTACCGGTCTCTCTCCTGGAGGTGTGAAATGAACAGAGTGCACATGTTAGGGAGACACGCCGGGGGTCATTAGCCCGTCCTGTGGTGGTCTGTGAGCCGCCAAAGAGAGGTGATTTTCCCGGTCTCTCTCCTGGAGGTGTGAAATGAACAGAGTGCACATGTTAGGGAGACACGCCGGGGGTCATTAGCCCGTCCTGTGGTGGTGTGTGAGCCGCCAAAGACAGGTGATTTTACCGGTCTCTCTCCTGGAGGTGTGAAATGAACAGAGTGCACATGTTAGGGAGACACGCTGGGGGTCATTAGCCCGTCCTTTGGTGGTCTGTGAGCCGCCAAAGAGAGGTGATTTTCCCGGTCTCTCTCCTGGAGGTGTGAAATGAACAGAGTGCACATGTTAGGGAGACACGCCGGGGGTCATTAGCCCGTCCTGTGGTGGTCTGTGAGCCGCCAAAGAGAGGTGATTTTCCCGGTCTCTCTCCTGGAGGTGTGAAATGAACAGAGTGCACATGTTAGGGAGACACGCTGGGGGTCATTAGCCCGTCCTTTGGTGGTCTGTGAGCCGCCAAAGAGAGGTGATTTTCCCGGTCTCTCTCCTGGAGGTGTGAAATGAACAGAGTGCACATGTTAGGGAGACACGCTGGGGGGTCATTAGCCCGTCCTTTGGTGGTCTGTGAGCCGCCAAAGAGAGGTGATTTTCCCGGTCTCTCTCCTGGAGGTGTGAAATGAACAGAGTGCACATGTTAGGGAGACACGCTGGGGGTCATTAGCCCGTCCTTTGGTGGTCTGTGAGCCGCCAAAGAGAGGTGATTTTCCCGGTCTCTCTCCTGGAGGTGTGAAATGAACAGAGTGCACATGTTAGGGAGACACGCTGGGGGGTCATTAGCCCGTCCTTTGGTGGTCTGTGAGCCGCCAAAGAGAGGTGATTTTCCCGGTCTCTCTCCTGGAGGTGTGAAATGAACAGAGTGCACATGTTAGGGAGACACGCTGGGGGTCATTAGCCCGTCCTTTGGTGGTCTGTGAGCCGCCAAAGAGAGGTGATTTTCCCGGTCTCTCTCCTGGAGGTGTGAAATGAACAGAGTGCACATGTTAGGGAGACACGCTGGGGGTCATTAGCCCGTCCTTTGGTGGTCTGTGAGCCGCCAAAGAGAGGTGATTTTCCCGGTCTCTCTCCTGGAGGTGAGAAATGAACAGAGTGCACATATTAGGGATACATGCTGGAGGTCATTAGTCCTTCCTTTGGTGGTCTGTGAGCCGCCAAATAGAGGTGAGTTTCCCGGTCTCTCTCCTGGAGGTCTGAAATAATCTAAGTGAACATGTTAGGGAGACACGCTGGGGGTCATTAGCCCGTCCTGTGGTGGTGTGTGAGCCGCCAAAGAGAGGTGATTTTCCCGGTCTCTGTCCTGGGTTTAAAAAAAAGCTTACAGCACGGGTATTCCCAGGCGGTCTCCCATCCAAGTACTGACCCGGCCCGACCCTGCTTAGCTTCCGAGATCGGACGAGATCGGGCGTGATCAGGGTGGTATGGCCGTAAGCAAAGGCTTTGGAGGTATATTGGCTTCTCATAGCTGGTTCAGAGAGAGGGGCTGGAGGTCTCAGGGCCGAGTTTGGGTGCCGAAAGGCGGACTGCCCACCTCCATGTCGATGCCCAGCAGGGGGTGCTGCAGGGGGGGGGGCCTGCTGCAGGGGGGGCCTGCTGAAGGTTCCGGGCCGAGCTGTGAGCCTGTCTCCCACCCTCCGCAGCACCTGGGAGCTCTCTGTGGTGCTGGAGAGGCATTGTCAGAGTTTTAGCAGAGTTTTAGCAGACTTTGAGCACTCTTTTCCCCGCAGAAACTAGTTTAAATCACCGTTGTCACTACTGTGGGGTATTGGGAATGTGCCTGTGTCTCGTGCGGAGCCTCCCCGCACCTTGAATCCATCCATTTGCCTGTATTTATGGCATGTTTTACGGTTAATGCACTGTGCTCGAGCAGGCTGAAGCGCCCTCCTGTGGGGACACATGGGAACTGCACTTAAATCACTCTGTGTGCCTTTTAACCGGTTTAAAATGGTTTTTCTTTCACTTTGTAAAATACACCCTGCCCGAGAAATGGTTTTTAATCATTATTACCGTTGTCAGGGGGCTGCGTGAACACTTTCCCCACCTTTAAAACACTTTATCCCCACCTTTCAAACCATTTTCCCCGGTCGAAAATGCAGCTGCGCGCGCCTCCTCTCTGGGTGCACTCTGCTTCAATTGTACCCAGGATCCAAGCTATTTCCCTGGCTTTTATACACCCTGGTTGTGGCATAATATTGACCACACATAACATCCATCCAGGGGTGTATTTCAACCATCTTTACCCCGAAGTTAGAACACTTATTCCCGGGTCGAAAATACAGCTGCGCGCGCCGGCTCTCTGGGTGCACTCTGCTTCAATTGCACCCAGGATCCAAGCTATTTCCCTGGCTTTTTAATAGCTGTTTTGCGCCCTGGCAGTCCCACGCACACTGTACACACAGTTTACCCAGGTTCCAAGCTATTTCCCTGGCTTTTTAATAGCTGTTTTGCGCCCTGGCAGTCCCACACACTGTACACACATGGCTACCCAGGATCCAAGCTATTTCCCTGGCTTTTTAATAGCGGTTTTGCGCCCTGGCAGTCCCACGCACACTGTACACACATGGCTACCCAGGATCCAAGCTATTTCCCTGGCTTCTTAATAGCTGTTTTGCGCCCTGGCAGTCCCACGCACACTGTACACACATTTTACCCAGGATCCAAGCTATTTCCCTGGCTTTGCAATAGCTGTTTTGCGCCCTGGCAGTCCCACACACTGTACACACAGTTTACCCAGGATCCAAGCTATTTCCCTGGCTTTTTAATAGCTGTTTTGCGCCCTGGCAGTCCCACGCACACTGTACACACACATGTTTACCCAGGATCCAAGCTATTTCCCTGGCTTGTATATGGCAGTGACGCACCCTGGTTGTGGCATAATATTGACCACACATAACATTCATCCGGGGGTGTATTTCAACCAACTTTACCCCGAAGTTAGAACACTTATTCCCGGGTCGAAAATGCAGCTGCGCGCGCCGGCTCTCTGGGTGCACTCTGCTTCAATTTTACCCAGGATCCAAGCTCTTCTCCCCCGCTTTTTAATAGCTGTTTTGCGCCCTGGCAGTCCCACGCACACTGTACACACATTTTACCCAGGATCCAAGCTATTTCCCTGGCTTTTTAATAGCTGTTTTGCGCCCTGGCAGTCCCACGCACACTGTACACACATGGCTACCCAGGATCCAAGCTATTTCCCCGCTTTTTAACAGCTGTTTTGCGCCCTGGCAGTCCCACGCACACTGTACACACATGGCTACCCAGGATCCAAGCTATTTCCCTGGCTTTTTAATAGCTGTTTTGCGCCCTGGCAGTCCCACGCACACTGTACACACACATGTTTACCCAGGATCCAAGCTATTTCCCTGGCTTTTTAATAGCTGTTTTGCGCCCTGGCAGTCCCACGCACACTGTACACACACATGTTTACCCAGGATCCAAGCTATTTCCCTGGCTTGTATATGGCAGTGACGCACCCTGGTTGTGGCATAATATTGACCACACATAACATCCATCCAGGGGTGTATTTCAACCAACTTTACCCGGCCTCTTGAACACTTATTCCCGGGTCGAAAAGGCAGCTGCGCGCGCCGGCTCTCTGGGTGCACTCTGCTTCAATTTTACCCAGGATCCAAGCTCTTCTCCCCCGCTTTTTAACAGCTGTTTTGCGCCCTGGCAGTCCCACGCACACTGTACACACATGGCTACCCAGGATCCAAGCTATTTCCCTGGCTTTTTAATAGCTGTTTTGCGCCCTGGCAGTCCCACGCACACTGTACACACAGTTTACCCAGGATCCAAGCTATTTCCCTGGCTTTGTAATAGCTGTTTTGCGCCCTGGCAGTCCCACGCACACTGTACACACATTTTACCCAGGATTCAAGCTATTTCCCTGGCTTTTTAATAGCTGTTTTGCGCCCTGGCAGTCCCACGCACACTGTACACACACATTACCCAGGATCCAAGCTATTTCCCTGGCTTGTATATGGCAGTGACGCACCCTGGTTGTGGCATAATATTGACCACACATAACATCCATCCAGGGGTGTATTTCAACCAACTTTACCCGGCCTTTTGAACACTTATTCCCGGGTCGAAAATGCAGCTGCGCGCGCCGGCTCTCTGGGTGCACTCTGCTTCAATTGTACCCAGGATCCAAGCTATTTCCGTGGCTTGTATACACCCTGGTTGTGGCATAATATTGACCACACATCACATCCATCCAGGGGTGTATTTCAACCAACTTTACCCGGCCTTTTGAACACTTATTCCCGGGTCGAGAAAGCCAGCGGCGCCTGCCTCCCACCCTCCGCAGCACCCGGGAGCTCGCTGTGGTGCGAGAGGCATTTTCAGGCTTCTCTCTGCTCTGTTCACCCTGCAAATGCATTTTAATGGATACTTTTAGATGGCCATGGTTATATTGTATCCTTACTATGGGTCTCTGAAGCAATCAGACTTGTACCACGCCGTTATCAGAGTTTTAGCAGAGTTTTAGCAGACTTTGAGCACTCTTTCCCCCGCAGAAACTAGTTTAAATCACCGTTGTCACTACTGTGGGGGATTGGGAATGTGCCTGTGTCTCGTGCGGAGCCTCCCCGCACCTTAAATCCATCCATTTGCCTTATTTATGGCATGTTTTACGGTTAATGCACTGTGCTCAAGCAGGCTGAAGCGCCCTCCTGTGGGGACACATGGGAACTGCACTTAAATCACTTTGTGTGCCTTTTAACCGGTTTAAAATGGTTTTCTTTCACTTTTAAAATACACCCTGCCCTAGAAATGGTTTTTAATCATTATTACCGTTGTCAGGGGGCTGCGTGAACACTTTCCCCACCTTTAAAACACTTTATCCCCACCTTTCAAACCATTTTCCCCGGTCGAAAACGCAGCTGCGCGGCCTCCTCTCTGGGTGCACTCTGCTTCAATTGTACCCAGGATCCAAGCTATTTCCTGGCTTTATACACCCTGGTTGTGGCATAATATTGACCCCATAACATCCATCCAGGGGTGTATTTCAACCATCTTTACCCCGAAGTTAGAACACTTATTCCCGGGTCGAAAATGCAGCATCGCCCGCCGGCTCTCTGGGTGCACTCTGCTTCAATTGTACCCAGGATCCAAGCTCTTCTCCCCCGCTTTTTAACAGCTGTTTTGCGCCCTGGCAGTCCCACACACTGTACACACATTACCCAGGATCCAAGCTATTTCCCTGGCTTTTAATAGCTGTTTTGCGCCCTGGCAGTCCCACGCACACTGTACACACATTTTACCCAGGATCCAAGCTATTTCCCTGGCTTTTTCATAGCTGTTTTGCGCCCTGGCAGTCCCACGCACACTGTACACACATGGCTACCCAGGATCCAAGCTATTTCCCTGGCTTTTTAATAGCTGTTTTGCGCCCTGGCAGTCCCACGCACACTGTACACACATGGCTACCCAGGATCCAAGCTATTTCCCTGGCTTTTTAATAGCTGTTTCGCGTCCTGGCAGTCCCACGCACACTGTACACACATTTTACCCAGGATCCAAGCTATTTCCCTGGCTTTTTAATAGCTGTTTTGCCGCCTGGCAGTCCCACGCACACTGTACACACACATGTTTACCCAGGATCCAAGCTATTTCCCTGGCTTTTTAATAGCTGTTTTGCGCCCTGGCAGTCCACGCACACTGTACACACATGGCTACCCAGGATCCAAGCTATTTCCCCCGCTTTTTAACAGCTGTTTTGCGCCCTGGCAGTCCCACGCACACTGTACACACATGGCTACCCAGGATCCAAGCTATTTCCCTGGCTTTTTAATAGCGGTTTTGCGCCCTGGCAGTCCCACGCACACTGTACACACGGTTTAACCAGGGTCCAAGCTATTTCCCCGGCTTTTAATAGCTGTTTTGCGCCCTGGCAGTCCCACGCACACTGTACACACACATGTTTACCCAGGATCCAAGCTATTTCCCTGGCTTTTTAATAGCTGTTTTGCGCCCTGGCAGTCCCACGCACACTGTACACACATGGCTACCCAGGATCCAAGCTATTTCCCCGCTTTTTAACAGGTTTTTGCGCCCTGGCAGTCCCACGCACACTGTACACAACATTTTACCCAGGATCCAAGCTATTTCCCTAGCTTCTTAATAGCTGTTTGCGCCCTGGCAGTCCCACGCACACTGTACACACATTTTACCCAGGATCCAAGCTATTTCCCTGCTTTGCAATAGCTGTTTTGCGCCCTGGCAGTCCCGCACACTGTACACACATTTTACCCAGGATCCAAGCTATTCCCTGGCTTGTATATGGCAGTGACGCACCCTGGTTGTGGCATAATATTGACCACACATAACATCCATCCAGGGGTGTATTTCAACCAACTTTACCCGGCCTTTTGAACACTTATTCCCGGGTCGAAAATGCAGCTGCGCGCGCCGGCTCTCTGGGTGCACTCTGCTTCAATTGTACCCAGGATCCAAGCTATTTCCCTGGCTTTTATACACCATGGTTGTGGCATAATATTGACCACACATAACATCCATCCAGGGGTGTATTTCAACCATCTTTACCCCGAAGTTAGAACACTTATTCCGGGTCGAAAATACAGCTGCGCGCGCGGCTCTCTAGGTGCACTCTGCTTCAATTGTACCCAGGATCCAAGCTATTTCCCTGGCTTTTTAATAGCTGTTTGCGCCCTGGCAGTCCCACGCACACTGTACACACCAGTTTACCCAGGATCCAAGCTATTTCCCTGGCTTTTTAATAGCTGTTTTGCGCCCTGGCAGTCCCACGCACACGGAACACACATTTTACCCAGGATCCAAGCTATTTCCCTGGCTTATATGGCAGTGACGCACCCTGGTTGTGGCATAATATTGACACACACATAACATCCATCCAGGGGTGTATTTCAACCAACTTTACCCGGCCTTTTGAACACTTATTCCCGGGTCGAAAAGGCAGCTGCGCGCGCCGGCTCTCTGGGTGCACTCTGCTTCAATTTTACCCAGGATCCAAGCTATTTCCGTTGCTTGTATACACCCTGGTTGTGGCATAATATTGACCACACATAACATCCATCAGGGTGTATTTCAACCCATCTTTACCCCGAAGTTAGAACACTTATTCCCGGGTCGAAAATGCAGCATCGCCCGCCGGCTCTCTGGGTGCCCTCTGCTTCAATTGTACCCAGGATCCAAGCTCTTCTCCCCGCTTTTTAACAGCTGTTTTGCGCCCTGGCAGTCCCACGCACACTGTACACACAGTTTACCCAGGATCCAAGCATTTCCTGGCTTTTTAATAGCTGTTTTGCGCCCTGGCAGTCCCACGCACACGGAACACACATTTTACCCAGGATCCAAGCTATTTCCCTGGCTTGTATATGGCAGTGACGCACCCTGGTTGTGGCAGAATATTTACCACACATCACATCCATCCAGGGGTGTATTTCAACCAACTTTACCCGGCCTTTGAACACTTATTCCCGGGTCGAAAATGCAGCATCGCCCGCCGGCTCTCTGGGTGCACTCTGCTTCAATTGTACCCAGGATCCAAGCTCTTCTCCCCCGCTTTTTAACAGCTGTTTTGCGCCCTGGCAGTCCCACACACTGTACACACATGGCTACCCAGGATCCAAGCTATTTCCCTGGCTTTTTAATAGCTGTTTTGCGCCCTGGCAGTCCCACGCACACTGTAAACACATGGCTACCCAGGATCCAAGCTATTTCCCTGGCTTTTTAATAGCTGTTTTGCGCCCTGGCAGTCCCACGCACACTGTACACACACATTTTACCCAGGATCCAAGCTATTTCCCTGGCTTGTATATGGCAGTGACGCACCCTGGTTGTGGCATAATATTGACCACACATCACATCCATCCAGGGGTGTATTTCAACCAACTTTACCCGGCCTTTTGAACACTTATTCCCGGGTCGAAAATGCAGCTGCGCGCGCCGGCTCTCTGGGTGCACTCTGCTTCAATTGTACCCAGGATCCAAGCTATTTCCCTGGCTTCTTAATAGCTGTTTTGCGCCCTGGCAGTCCCACGCACACTGTACACACATTTTACCCAGGATCCAAGCTATTTCCCTGGCTTTGCAATAGCTGTTTTGCGCCCTGGCAGTCCCCGCACACTGTACACACATTTTACCCAGGATCCAAGCTATTTCCCTGGCTTGTATATGGCAGTGACGCACCCTGGTTGTGGCATAATATTGACCACACATAACATCCATCCAGGGGTGTATTTCAACCAACTTTACCCGGCATTTTGAACACTTATTCCCGGGTCGAAAAGGCAGCTGCGCGCGCCGGCTCTCTGGGTGCACTCTGCTTCAATTTTACCCAGGATCCAAGCTATTTCCCTGGCTTCTTAATAGCTGTTTTGCGCCCTGGCAGTCCCACGCACACTGTACACACATTTTACCCAGGATCCAAGCTATTTCCCTGGCTTTGCAATAGCTGTTTTGCGCCCTGGCAGTCCCGCACACTGTACACACATTTTACCCAGGATCCAAGCTATTTCCCTGGCTTGTATATGGCAGTGACGCACCCTGGTTGTGGCATAATATTGACCACACATAACATCCATCCAGGGGTGTATTTCAACCAACTTTACCCGGCCTTTTGAACACTTATTCCCGGGTCGAAAAGGCAGCTGCGCGCGCCGGCTCTCTGGGTGCACTCTGCTTCAATTTTACCCAGGATCCAAGCTATTTCCGTTGCTTGTACACACCCTGGTTGTGGCAGAATATTTACCACACATCACAGCCATCCAGGGGTGTATTTCAACCAACTTTACCCGGCCTTTGAACACTTATTCCCGGGTCGAAAATGCAGCTGCGCGCGCCGGCTCTCTGGGTGCACTCTGCTTCAATTTTACCCAGGATCCAAGCTCTTCTCCCCCGCTTTTTAATAGCTGTTTTGCGCCCTGGCAGTCCCACGCACACTGTACACACATTTTACCCAGGATTCAAGCTATTTCCCTGGCTTTTTAATAGCTGTTTTGCGCCCTGGCAGTCCCACGCACACTGTAAACACATGGCTACCCAGGATCCAAGCTATTTCCCTGGCTTTTTAATAGCTGTTTTGCGCCCTGGCAGTCCCACGCACACTGTACACACACATGTTTACCCAGGATCCAAGCTATTTCCCTGGCTTGTATATGGCAGTGACGCACCCTGGTTGTGGCAGAATATTTACCACACATCACATCCATCCAGGGGTGTATTTCAACCAACTTTACCCGGCCTTTTGAACACTTATTCCCGGGTCGAAAAGGCAGCTGCGCGCGTCTCCTCTCTGGGTGCACTCTGCTTCAATTTTACCCAGGATCCAAGCTATTTCCGTTGCTTGTACACACCCTGGTTGTGGCAGAATATTTACCACACATCACAGCCATCCAGGGGTGTATTTCAACCAACTTTACCCGGCCTTTGAACACTTATTCCCGGGTCGAAAATGCAGCATCGCCCGCCGGCTCTCTGGGTGCACTCTGCTTCAATTGTACCCAGGATCCAAGCTCTTCTCCCCCGCTTTTTAACAGCTGTTTTGCGCCCTGGCAGTCCCACACACTGTACACACATTTTACCCAGGATCCAAGCTATTTCCCTGGCTTCTTAATAGCTGTTTTGCGCCCTGGCAGTCCCACACACTGTACACACATTTTACCCAGGATCCAAGCTATTTCCCTGGCTTTTTAATAGCTGTTTTGCGCCCTGGCAGTCCCACGCACTGTACACACATTTTACCCAGGATCCAAGCTATTTCACTGGCTTTTTAATAGCTGTTTTGCGCCCTGGCAGTCCCACGCACACTGTACACACAGTTTAACCAGGATCCAAGCTATTTCCCTGGCTTGTATATGGCAGTGACGCACCCTGGTTGTGGCATAATATTGACCACACATAACATCCATCCAGGGGTGTATTTCAACCAACTTTACCCGGCCTTTTGAACACTTATTCCCGGGTCGTAAAGGCAGCTGCGCGCGCCGGCTCTCTGGGTGCACTCTGCTTCAATTGTACCCAGGATCCAAGCTATTTCCCTGGCTTTTTAATAGCTGTTTTGCGCCCTGGCAGTCCCACGCACACTGTACACACAGTTTAACCAGGATCCAAGCTATTTCCCTGGCTTCTTAATAGCTGTTTTGCGCCCTGGCAGTCCCACACACTGTACACACATTTTACCCAGGATCCAAGCTATTTCCCTGGCTTTGTAATAGCTGTTTTGCGCCCTGGCAGTCCCACACACTGTACGCACATTTTACCCAGGATCCAAGCTATTTCTCTGGCTTCTTAATAGCTGTTTTGCGCCCTGGCAGTCCCACGCACACTGTACACACATTTTACCCAGGATCCAAGCTATTTCCCTGGCTTTGTAATAGCTGTTTTGCGCCCTGGCAGTCCCACGCACACTGTACACACATTTTACCCAGGATCCAAGCTATTTCCCTGGCTTTGCAATAGCTGTTTTGCGCCCTGGCAGTCCCGCACACTGTACACACATTTTACCCAGGATCCAAGCTATTTCCCTGGCTTTTTAATAGCTGTTTTGCGCCCTGGCAGTCCCACGCACACTGTACACACAGTTTACCCAGGATCCAAGCTATTTCCCTGGCTTTGTAATAGCTGTTTTGCGCCCTGGCAGTCCCACACACTGTACACACATTTTACCCAGGATCCAAGCTATTTCTCTGGCTTCTTAATAGCTGTTTTGCGCCCTGGCAGTCCCACGCACACTGTACACACATTTTACCCAGGATCCAAGCTATTTCCCTGGCTTTGTAATAGCTGTTTTGCGCCCTGGCAGTCCCACGCACACTGTACACACATTTTACCCAGGATCCAAGCTATTTCCCTGGCTTTTTAATAGCTGATTTGCGCCCTGGCAGTCCCACGCACACTGTACACACAGTTTACCCAGGATCCAAGCTATTTCCCTGGCTTTGTAATAGCTGTTTTGCGCCCTGGCAGTCCCACACACTGTACACACATTTTACCCAGGATCCAAGCTATTTCCCTGGCTTCTTAATAGCTGTTTTGCGCCCTGGCAGTCCCACACACTGTACACACATTTTACCCAGGATCCAAGCTATTTCCCTGGCTTTTTAATAGCTGTTTTGCGCCCTGGCAGTCCCACGCACACTGTACACACAGTTTACCCAGGATCCAAGCTATTTCCCTGCTTTGTAATAGCTGTTTTGCGCCCTGCAGTCCCACGCACACTGTACACACAGTTTACCCAGGATCCAAGCTATTTCCCTGGCTTTGTAATAGCTGTTTTGCGCCCTGGCAGTCCCACACACTGTACACACATTTTACCCAGGATCCAAGCTATTTCCTGGCTTTTAATAGCTGTTTTGCGCCCTGGCAGTCCCACGCACACTGTACACACATTTTACCCAGGATCCAAGCTATTTCTGGCTTTAATAGCTGTTTTGCGCCCTGGCAGTCCCACGCACACTGTACACACATTTTACCCAGGATCCAAGCTATTTCCCTGGCTTTTAATAGCTGTTTTGCGCCCTGGCAGTCCCACGCACACTGTACACACATTTTACCCAGGATCCAAGCTATTTCCCTGGCTTTTTAATAGCTGTTTTGCGCCCTGGCAGTCCCACCACTGTACACACAGTTTACCCAGGATCCAAGCTATTTTCCTGGCTTTTTAATAGCTGTTTGTTCCCTGGAAGTCCCATACTAATTAAATGTATTTGTATGATATATTTCTGGGGTAGGAAAGTGACATTTCTGGGTGATTCTGTCAGTTTATGGAGCTTAGCCCAAATATCCTGGAGGTTCCAGGCCGAATTTCGGTGTTCATAGGCTGCCTGCCATGGTCCCCCACCCGTGGAAAGAAGAAAAAAGTGAAGAAAATGGTTAATTATATCTTAAAATAATCAAAAATGAAGTTTTGAAAAAAGTCTGAAAAAATGACTGAGTGCCCACGGAGAAGGGGAAATGAAAAGCTCAACCCTTCGGCGCTTTTTCCCCTTCTCCGTTGTACGTTGCAACGGAGAAGGGGAAAAGGGTCCGGGCTTTCATTTCCCCTACTCTGTCCAAAAAATTCATTCATACATATCAGACTACCGTCTGCACGAAATCGGAAACCCGGTTTTTGGCCATACTCTGAAAATAAACGGCTGTCTGCAAACGCGGAGGTGAAGTGTCCGCTCACCAAGCACTTTGGGTCAGCCATATTTTGTGCCTCAAGACCCCCCAGCCTGGTTCTCACAAAAGTTGACTCTGACAAATGTGCCTCTGGAGGAATGTAACGGGAGTTGACAGGGGACCCTATCCGCCTCATGAGACACTATTTTCGGATACATTTTTTACATTTTCAACCCTTTTGCCTGGTTCTCAAAAAACTTTTGTCTGACAAATGTGCCTCTGGATGAATGTCAGGGGAGTCGACAGGGGACTCTACCCGCGTTATGAGACACTATTTTCGGA
>JAAKFY010000480.1:7500-15000 GCA_011823955.1 Dissostichus mawsoni | reverse complement strand
TCTCCTGGAGGTGAGAAATGAACAGAGTGCACATATTAGGGATACATGCTGGAGGTCATTAGTCCGTCCTTTGGTGGTCTGTGAGCCGCCAAAGACAGGTGATTTTACCGGTCTCTCTCCTGGAGGTGTGAAATGAACCAAGTGCACATGTTAGGGAGACACGCTGGGGGGTCATTAGCCCGTCCTTTGGTGGTCTGAGAGGTGATTTTCCCTGTCTCTCTCCTGGAGGTGTGAAATGAACAAAGTGCACATATTAGGGATACGTGCTGGAGGTCATTAGTCCTCCTTTGGTGGTCTGTGAGCCGCCAAAGAGAGGTGATTTTCCCGGTCTCTCTCCTGGAGGTGTGAAATGAACAGAGTGCACATGTTAGGGAGACACGCTGGGGGTCATTAGCCCGTCCTTTGGTGGTCTGTGAGCCGCCAAAGAGAGGTGATTTTCCCGGTCTCTCTCCTGGAGGTGTGAAATGAACAGAGTGCACATGTTAGGGAGACACGCTGGGGGGTCATTAGCCCGTCCTTTGGTGGTCTGTGAGCCGCCAAAGAGAGGTGATTTTCCCGGTCTCTCTCCTGGAGGTGTGAAATGAACAGAGTGCACATGTTAGGGAGACACGCTGGGGGTCATTAGCCCGTCCTTTGGTGGTCTGTGAGCCGCCAAAGAGAGGTGATTTTCCCGGTCTCTCTCCTGGAGGTGTGAAATGAACAGAGTGCACATGTTAGGGAGACACGCTGGGGGTCATTAGCCCGTCCTTTGGTGGTCTGTGAGCCGCCAAAGAGAGGTGATTTTCCCGGTCTCTCTCCTGGAGGTGTGAAATGAACAAAGTGCACATATTAGGGATACGTGCTGGAGGTCATTAGTCCTTCCTTTGGTGGTCTGTGAGCCGCCAAAGAGAGGTGATTTTCCCGGTCTCTCTCCTGGAGGTGTGAAATGAACAGAGTGCACATGTTAGGGAGACACGCTGGGGGTCATTAGCCCGTCCTTTGGTGGTCTGTGAGCCGCCAAAGAGAGGTGATTTTCCCGGTCTCTCTCCTGGAGGTGTGAAATGAACAAAGTGCACATATTAGGGATACGTGCTGGAGGTCATTAGTCCTTCCTTTGGTGGTCTGTGAGCCGCCAAAGAGAGGTGATTTTCCCGGTCTCTCTCCTGGAGGTGTGAAATGAACAGAGTGCACATGTTAGGGAGACACGCTGGGGGTCATTAGCCCGTCCTTTGGTGGTCTGTGAGCCGCCAAAGAGAGGTGATTTTCCCGGTCTCTCTCCTGGAGGTGAGAAATGAACAGAGTGCACATATTAGGGATACATGCTGGAGGTCATTAGTCCTTCCTTTGGTGGTCTGTGAGCCGCCAAATAGAGGTGAGTTTCCCGGTCTCTCTCCTGGAGGTCTGAAATAATCTAAGTGAACATGTTAGGGAGACACGCTGGGGGTCATTAGCCCGTCCTGTGGTGGTGTGTGAGCCGCCAAAGAGAGGTGATTTTCCCGGTCTCTGTCCTGGGTTTAAAAAAAAGCTTACAGCACCGGGTATTCCCAGGCGGTCTCCCATCCAAGTACTGACCCGGCCCGACCCTGCTTAGCTTCCGAGATCGGACGAGATCGGGCGTGATCAGGGTGGTATGGCCGTAAGCAAAGGCTTTGGAGGTATATTGGCTTCTCATAGCTGGTTCAGAGAGAGGGGCTGGAGGTCTCAGGGCCGAGTTTGGGTGCCGAAAGGCGGACTGCCCACCTCCATGTCGATGCCCAGCAGCTGGGGGTGCTGCAGGGGGGGGGGCCTGCTGCAGGGGGGGCCTGCTGAAGGTTCCGGGCCGAGCTGTGAGCCTGTCTCCCACCCTCCGCAGCACCTGGGAGCTCTCTGTGGTGCTGGAGAGGCATTGTCAGAGTTTTAGCAGAGTTTTAGCAGACTTTGAGCACTCTTTTCCCCGCAGAAACTAGTTTAAATCACCGTTGTCACTACTGTGGGGTATTGGGAATGTGCCTGTGTCTCGTGCGGAGCCTCCCCGCACCTTGAATCCATCCATTTGCCTGTATTTATGGCATGTTTTACGGTTAATGCACTGTGCTCGAGCAGGCTGAAGCGCCCTCCTGTGGGGACACATGGGAACTGCACTTAAATCACTCTGTGTGCCTTTTAACCGGTTTAAAATGGTTTTTCTTTCACTTTGTAAAATACACCCTGCCCGAGAAATGGTTTTTAATCATTATTACCGTTGTCAGGGGGCTGCGTGAACACTTTCCCCACCTTTAAAACACTTTATCCCCACCTTTCAAACCATTTTCCCCGGTCGAAAATGCAGCTGCGCGCGCCTCCTCTCTGGGTGCACTCTGCTTCAATTGTACCCAGGATCCAAGCTATTTCCCTGGCTTTTATACACCCTGGTTGTGGCATAATATTGACCACACATAACATCCATCCAGGGGTGTATTTCAACCATCTTTACCCCGAAGTTAGAACACTTATTCCCGGGTCGAAAATACAGCTGCGCGCGCCGGCTCTCTGGGTGCACTCTGCTTCAATTGCACCCAGGATCCAAGCTATTTCCCTGGCTTTTTAATAGCTGTTTTGCGCCCTGGCAGTCCCACGCACACTGTACACACATGGCTACCCAGGATCCAAGCTATTTCCCTGGCTTTTTAATAGCTGTTTTGCGCCCTGGCAGTCCCACGCACACTGTACACACATGGCTACCCAGGATCCAAGCTATTTCCCCCGCTTTTTAACAGCTGTTTTGCGCCCTGGCAGTCCCACGCACACTGTACACACAGTTTAACCAGGATCCAAGCTATTTCCCTGGCTTGTATATGGCAGTGACGCACCCTGGTTGTGGCAGAATATTTACCACACATCACATCCATCCAGGGGTGTATTTCAACCAACTTTACCCGGCCTTTTGAACACTCATTCCCGGGTCGAAAAGGCAGCTGCGCGCGCCGGCTCTCTGGGTGCACTCTGCTTCAATTTTACCCAGGATCCAAGCTATTTCCGTTGCTTGTACACACCCTGGTTGTGGCAGAATATTTACCACACATCACAGCCATCCAGGGGTGTATTTCAACCAACTTTACCCGGCCTTTGAACACTTATTCCCGGGTCGAAAATGCAGCATCGCCCGCCGGCTCTCTGGGTGCACTCTGCTTCAATTGTACCCAGGATCCAAGCTATTTCCGTGGCTTGTATACACCCTGGTTGTGGCATAATATTGACCACCCATCACATCCATCCAGGGGTGTATTTCAACCAACTTTACCCGGCCTTTTGAACACTTATTCCCGGGTCGAGAAAGCCAGCGGCGCCTGCCTCCCACCCTCCGCAGCACCCGGGAGCTCGCTGTGGTGCTGGAGAGGCATTTTCAGGCTTCTCTCTGCTCTGTTCACCCTGCAAATGCATTTTAATGGATACTTTTAGATGGCCATGGTTATATTGTATCCTTACTATGGGTCTCTGAAACAATCAGACTTGTACCACGCCGTTATCAGAGTTTTAGCAGAGTTTTAGCAGACTTTGAGCACTCTTTCCCCCGCAGAAACTAGTTTAAATCACCGTTGTCACTACTGTGGGGGATTGGGAATGTGCCTGTGTCTCGTGCGGAGCCTCCCCGCACCTTAATTCCATCCATTTGCCTTTATTTATGGCATGTTTTACGGTTAATGCACTGTGCTCAAGCAGGCTGAAGCGCCCTCCTGTGGGGACACATGGGAACTGCACTTAAATCACTTTGTGTGCCTTTTAACCGGTTTAAAATGGTTTTTCTTTCACTTTTAAAATACACCCTGCCCTAGAAATGGTTTTTAATCATTATTACCGTTGTCAGGGGGCTGCGTGAACACTTTCCCCACCTTTAAAACACTTTATCCCCACCTTTCAAACCATTTTCCCCGGTCGAAAATGCAGCTGCGCGCGCCTCCTCTCTGGGTGCACTCTGCTTCAATTGTACCCAGGATCCAAGCTATTTCCGTTGCTTGTATACACCCTGGTTCTGGCATAATATTGACCACACTGCGCATTCATCCAGGGGTGTATTTCAACCAACTTTACCCCGAAGTTAGAACACTCATTCCCGGGTCGAAAAGGCAGCTGCGCGCGCCGGCTCTCTGGGTGCACTCTGCTTCAATTGTACCCAGGATCCAAGCTATTTCCCTGGCTTTTATACACCATGGTTGTGGCATAATATTGACCACACATAACATCCATCCAGGGGTGTATTTCAACCAACTTTACCCGGCCTTTGAACACTTATTCCCGGGTCGAAAATGCAGCATCGCCCGCCGGCTCTCTGGGTGCACTCTGCTTCAATTGTACCCAGGATCCAAGCTCTTCTCCCCCGCTTTTTAACAGCTGTTTTGCGCCCTGGCAGTCCCACGCACACTGTACACACAGTTTACCCAGGATCCAAGCTATTTCCCTGGCTTTTTAATAGCTGTTTTGCGCCCTGGCAGTCCCACGCACACGGAACACACATTTTACCCAGGATCCAAGCTATTTCCCTGGCTTGTATATGGCAGTGACGCACCCTGGTTGTGGCATAATATTGACCACACATAACATCCATCCAGGGGTGTATTTCAACCAACTTTACCCGGCCTTTTGAACACTTATTCCCGGGTCGAAAAGGCAGCTGCGCGCGCCGGCTCTCTGGGTGCACTCTGCTTCAATTTTACCCAGGATCCAAGCTATTTCCCTGGCTTTTTAATAGCTGTTTTGCACCCTGGCAGTCCCACGCACACTGTACACACATTTTACCCAGGATCCAAGCTATTTCCCTGGCTTTTTAATAGCTGTTTTGCGCCCTGGCAGTCCCGCACACTGTACACACATGGCTACCCAGGATCCAAGCTATTTCCCCCGCTTTTTAACAGCTGTTTTCCGCCCTGGCAGTCCCACGCACACTGTACACACATTTTACCCAGGATTCAAGCTATTTCCCTGGCTTTTTAATAGCTGTTTTGCGCCCTGGCAGTCCCACGCACACTGTACACACATGGCTACCCAGGATCCAAGCTATTTCCCTGGCTTGTATATGGCAGTGACGCACCCTGGTTGTGGCATAATATTGACCACACATAACATCCATCCAGGGGTGTATTTCAACCAACTTTACCCGGCCTTTTGAACACTTATTCCCGGGTCGAAAAGGCAGCTGCGCGCGCCGGCTCTCTGGGTGCACTCTGCTTCAATTTTACCCAGGATCCAAGCTATTTCCGTTGCTTGTATACACCCTGGTTGTGGCATAATATTGACCACACATAACATCCATCCAGGGGTGTATTTCAACCATCTTTACCCCGAAGATAGAACACTTATTCCCGGGTCGAAAATGCAGCATCGCCCGCCGGCTCTCTGGGTGCCCTCTGCTTCAATTTTACCCAGGATCCAAGCTCTTCTCCCTCGCTTTTTAACAGCTGTTTTGCGCCCTGGCAGTCCCACGCACACTGTACACACAGTTTACCCAGGATCCAAGCTATTTCCCTGGCTTTTTAATAGCTGTTTTGCGCCCTGGCAGTCCCACGCACACTGTACACACATGGCTACCCAGGATCCAAGCTATTTCCCTGGCTTTTGTAATAGCTGTTTTGCGCCCTGGCAGTCCCACGCACACTGTACACACATGGCTACCCAGGATCCAAGCTATTTCCCTGGCTTCTTAATAGCTGTTTTGCGCCCTGGCAGTCCCACACACTGTACACACATGGCTACCCAGGATCCAAGCTATTTCCCTGGCTTCTTAATAGCTGTTTTGCGCCCTGGCAGTCCCACGCACACTGTACACACAGTTTACCCAGGATCCAAGCTATTTCCCTGGCTTTGTAATAGCTGTTTTGCGCCCTGGCAGTCCCACGCACACTGTACACACATTTTACCCAGGATCCAAGCTATTTCCCTGGCTTTGTAATAGCGGTTTTGCGCCCTGGCAGTCCCACGCACACTGTACACACATGGCTACCCAGGATCCAAGCTATTTCCCTGGCTTTTTAATAGCTGTTTTGCGCCCTGGCAGTCCCACGCACACTGTACGCACAGTTTACCCAGGATCCAAGCTATTTCCCTGGCTTTGTAATAGCTGTTTTGCGCCCTGGCAGTCCCACGCACACTGTACACACATTTTACCCAGGATCCAAGCTATTTCCCTGGCTTTGTAATAGCGGTTTTGCGCCCTGGCAGTCCCACGCACACTGTACACACATGGCTACCCAGGATCCAAGCTATTTCCCTGGCTTTTTAATAGCTGTTTTGCGCCCTGGCAGTCCCACGCACACTGTACGCACAGTTTACCCAGGATCCAAGCTATTTCCCTGGCTTTGTAATAGCTGTTTTGCGCCCTGGCAGTCCCACACACTGTACACACATTTTACCCAGGATCCAAGCTATTTCCCTGGCTTCTTAATAGCTGTTTTGCGCCCTGGCAGTCCCACACACTGTACACACATTTTACCCAGGATCCAAGCTATTTCCCTGGCTTTGTAATAGCTGTTTTGCGCCCTGGCAGTCCCACGCACACTGTACACACATTTTACCCAGGATCCAAGCTATTTCCCCCGCTTTTTAACAGCTGTTTTGCGCCCTGGCAGTCCCACGCACACTGTACACACAGTTTACCCAGGATCCAAGCTATTTCCCTGGCTTTTTAATAGCTGTTTTGCGCCCTGGCAGTCCCACACACTGTACACACATTTTACCCAGGATCCAAGCTATTTCTCTGGCTTCTTAATAGCTGTTTTGCGCCCTGGCAGTCCCACGCACACTGTACACACATTTTACCCAGGATCCAAGCTATTTCCCTGGCTTTGTAATAGCTGTTTTGCGCCCTGGCAGTCCCACGCACACTGTACACACATTTTACCCAGGATCCAAGCTATTTCCCTGGCTTTTTAATAGCTGTTTTGCGCCCTGGCAGTCCCACACACTGTACACACATTTTACCCAGGATCCAAGCTATTTCCCTGGCTTTGTAATAGCTGTTTTGCGCCCTGGCAGTCCCACACACTGTACACACAGTTTACCCAGGATCCAAGCTATTTTCCTGGCTTTTTAATAGCTGTTATGTTCCCTGGAAGTCCCATACTAATTAAATGTATTTGTATGATATATTTCTGGGGTAGGAAAGTGACATTTCTGGGTGATTCTGTCAGTTTATGGAGCTTAGCCCAAATATCCTGGAGGTTCCAGGCCGAATTTCGGTGTTCATAGGCTGCCTGCCATGGTCCCCCACCCGTGGAAAGAAGAAAAAAGTGAAGAAAATGGTTAATTATATCTTAAAATAATCAAAAATGAAGTTTTGAAAAAAGTCTGAAAAAATGACTGAGTGCCCACGGAGAAGGGGAAATGAAAAGCTCAACCCTTCGGCGCTTTTTCCCCTTCTCCGTTGTACGTTGCAACGGAGAAGGGGAAAAGGGTCCGGGCTTTCATTTCCCCTACTCTGTCCAAAAAATTCATTCATACATATCAGACTACCGTCTGCACGAAATCGGAAACCCGGTTTTTGGCCATACTCTGAAAATAAACGGCTGTCTG
>JAAKFY010000479.1:30000-36370 GCA_011823955.1 Dissostichus mawsoni | reverse complement strand
GTGCGTGGACTGCCAGGGCGCAAAACAGCTGTTAAAAAGCGGGGAGAAGAGCTTGGATCCTGGGTAAAATTGAAGCAGAGGGCACCCAGAGAGCCGGCGGGCGATGCTGCATGTTCGACCCGGGAATAAGTGTTCTAACTTCGGGGTAAAGATGGTTGAAATACACCCCTGGATGGATGTTATGTGTGGTCAATATTATGCCACAACCAGGGTGTATACAAGCAACGGAAATAGCTTGGATCCTGGGTAAAATTGAAGCAGAGTGCACCCAGAGAGCCGGCGCGCGCAGCTGCCTTTTCGACCCGGGAATAAGTGTTCAAAAGGCCGGGTAAAGTTGGTTGAAATACACCCCTGGATGGATGTTATGTGTGGTCAATATTATGCCACAACCAGGGTGCGTCACTGCCATATACAAGCCAGGGAAATAGCTTGGATCCTGGGTAAACATGTGTGTGTACAGTGTGCGTGGGACTGCCAGGGCGCAAAACAGCTATTAAAAAGCCAGGGAAATAGCTTGGATCCTGGGTAGCCGTGTGTGTACAGTGTGTGGGACTGCCAGGGCGCAAAACAGCTATTAAAAAGCCAGGGAAATAGCTTGGATCCTGGGTGCAATTGAAGCAGAGTGCACCCAGAGAGGAGGCGCGCGCAGCTGCATTTTCGACCCCGGAATAAGTGTTCTAACTTCGGGGTAAAGATGGTTGAAATACACCCCTGGATGGATGTTATGTGTGGTCAATATTATGCCACAACCAGGGCGTATAAAAGCCAGGGAAATAGCTTGGATCCTGGGTACAATTGAAGCAGAGTGCACCCAGAGAGCCGGCGCGCGCAGCTGTATTTTCGACCCGGGAATAAGTGTTCTAACTTCGGGGTAAAGATGGTTGAAATACACCCCTGGATGGATGTTATGTGTGGTCAATATTATGCCACAACCATGGTGTATAAAAGCCAGGGAAATAGCTTGGATCCTGGGTACAATTGAAGCAGAGTGCACCCAGAGAGCCGGCGCGCGCAGCTGCCTTTTCGACCCGGGAATAAGTGTTCAAAAGGCCGGGTAAAGTTGGTTGAAATACACCCCTGGATGGATGTGATGTGTGGTAAACATTCTGCCACAACCAGGGTGCGTCACTGCCATATACAAGCCAGGGAAATAGCTTGGATCCTGGTTAAACTGTGTGTACAGTGTGCGTGGGACTACCAGGGCGCAAAACAGCTATTAAAAAGCCAGGGAAATAGCTTGGATCCTGGGTAGCCATGTGGGTACAGTGTGCGTGGGACTGCCAGGGCGCAAAACAGCTATTACAAAGCCAGGGAAATAGCTTGGATCCTGGGTAAACGTGTGTGTACAGTGTGCGGGACTGCCAGGGCGCAAAACAGCTATTAAAAAGCCAGGGAAATAGCTTGGATCCTGGGTAAACGTGTGTGTACAGTGTGCGGGACTGCCAGGGCGCAAAACAGCTATTAAAAAGCCAGGGAAATAGCTTGGAACCTGGGTAAACTGTGTGTACAGTGTGCGTGGGACTGCCAGGGCGCAAAACAGCTATTAAAAAGCGGGGGAGAAGAGCTTGGATCCTGGGTACAATTGAAGCAGAGTGCACCCAGAGAGCCGGCGGGCGATGCTGCATTTTCGACCCGGGAATAAGTGTTCTAACTTCGGGGTAAAGATGGTTGAAATACACCCCTGGATGGCTGTTATGTGTGGTCAATATTATGCCACAACCAGGGTGTATAAAAGCCAGGGAAATAGCTTGGATCCTGGGTACAATTGAAGCAGAGTGCACCCAGAGAGGAGGCCGGCGCAGCTGCGTTTTCGACCGGGGAAAATGGTTTGAAAGGTGGGGATAAAGTGTTTTAAAGGTGGGGAAAGTGTTCACGCAGCCCCCTGACAACGGTAATAATGATCAAAAACCATTTCTAGGGCAGGGTGTATTTTACAAAGTGAAAGAAAAACCATTTTAAACCGGTTAAAAGGCACACAGAGTGTTTAAGTGCAGTTCCCATGTGTCCCCACAGGAGGGCGCTTCAGCCTGCTCGAGCACAGTGCATTAACCGTAAAACATGCCATAAATACAGGCAAATGGATGGATTTAAGGTGCGGGGAGGCTCCGCACGAGACACAGGCACATTCCCAATCCCCCACAGTAGTGACAACGGTGATTTAAACTAGTTTCTGCGGGGGAAAGAGTGCTCAAAGTCTGCTAAAACTCTGCTAAAACTCTGATAACGGCGTGGTACAAGTCTGATTGCTTCAGAGACCCATAGTAAGGATACAATATAACCATGGCCATCTAAAAGTATCCATTAAAATGCATTTGCAGGGTGAACAGAGCAGAGAGAAGCCTGAAAATGCCTCTCCAGCACCACAGCGAGCTCCCGGGTGCTGCGGAGGGTGGGAGGCAGGCGCCGCTGGCTTTCTCGACCCGGGAATAAGTGTTCAAAAGGCCGGGTAAAGTTGGTTGAAATACACCCCTGGATGGATGTGATGTGTGGTCAATATTATGCCACAACCAGGGTGTATACAAGCCACGGAAATAGCTTGGATCCTGGGTACAATTGAAGCAGAGTGCACCCAGAGAGCCGGCGCGCGCAGCTGCATTTTCGACCCGGGAATAAGTGTTCAAAAGGCCGGGTAAAGTTGGTTGAAATACACCCCTGGATGGATGTTATGTGTGGTCAATATTATGCCACAACCAGGGTGCGTCACTGCCATATACAAGCCAGGGAAATAGCTTGGATCCTGGGTAAACATGTGTGTGTACAGTGTGCGTGGGACTGCCAGGGCGCAAAACAGCTATTAAAAAGCCAGGGAAATAGCTTGGATCCTGGGTAAAATGTGTGTACAGTGTGCGTGGGACTGCCAGGGCGGAAAACAGCTGTTAAAAAGCGGGGGAAATAGCTTGGATCCTGGGTAGCCATGTGTGTACAGTGTGCGGGACTGCCAGGGCGCAAAACAGCTATTAAAAAGCCAGGGAAATAGCTTGGATCCTGGGTAAAATGTGTGTACAGTGTGCGTGGGACTGCCAGGGCGCAAAACAGCTATTAAAAAGCCAGGGAAATAGCTTGGATCCTGGGTACAATTGAAGCAGAGTGCACCCAGAGAGCCGGCGCGCGCAGCTGCATTTTCGACCCGGGAATAAGTGTTCAAAAGGCCGGGTAAAGTTGGTTGAAATACACCCCTGGATGGATGTTATGTGTGGTCAATATTATGCCACAACCAGGGTGCGTCACTGCCATATACAAGCCAGGGAAATAGCTTGGATCCTGGGTAAACATGTGTGTGTACAGTGTGCGTGGGACTGCCAGGGCGCAAAACAGCTATTAAAAAGCCAGGGAAATAGCTTGGATCCTGGGTAGCCATGTGTGTACAGTGTGCGTGGGACTGCCAGGGCGCAAAACAGCTGTTAAAAAGCGGGGGAGAAGAGCTTGGATCCTGGGTACAATTGAAGCAGAGTGCACCCAGAGAGCCGGCGCGCGCAGCTGCATTTTCGACCCGGGAATAAGTGTTCAAAAGGCCGGGTAAAGTTGGTTGAAATACACCCCTGGATGGATGTTATGTGTGGTCAATATTATGCCACAACCAGGGTGCGTCACTGCCATATACAAGCCAGGGAAATAGCTTGGATCCTGGGTAAACTGTGTGTGTACAGTGTGCGTGGGACTGCCAGGGCGCAAAACAGCTATTAAAAAGCCAGGGAAATAGCTTGGATCCTGGGTAAAATGTGTGTACAGTGTGCGTGGGACTGCCAGGGCGGAAAACAGCTGTTAAAAAGCGGGGGAAATAGCTTGGATCCTGGGTAGCCATGTGTGTACAGTGTGCGTGGGACTGCCAGGGCGCAAAACAGCTGTTAAAAAGCCAGGGAAATAGCTTGGATCCTGGGTAAAATGTGTGTACAGTGTGCGTGGGACTGCCAGGGCGCAAAACAGCTATTACAAAGCCAGGGAAATAGCTTGGATCCTGGGTAGCCATGTGTGTACAGTGTGTGGGACTGCCAGGGCGCAAAACAGCTGTTAAAAAGCGGGGGAGAAGAGCTTGGATCCTGGGTACAATTGAAGCAGAGTGCACCCAGAGAGCCGGCGGGCGATGCTGCATTTTCGACCCGGGAATAAGTGTTCTAACTTCGGGGTAAAGATGGTTGAAATACACCCCTGGATGGCTGTTATGTGTGGTCAATATTATGCCACAACCAGGGTGTATAAAAGCCAGGGAAATAGCTTGGATCCTGGGTACAATTGAAGCAGAGTGCACCCAGAGAGGAGGCGCGCGCAGCTGCATTTTCGACCGGGGAAAATGGTTTGAAAGGTGGGGATAAAGTGTTTTAAAGGTGGGGAAAGTGTTCACGCAGCCCCCTGACAACGGTAATAATGATTAAAAACCATTTCTAGGGCAGGGTGTATTTTAAAAGTGAAAGAAAAACCATTTTAAACCGGTTAAAAGGCACACAAAGTGATTTAAGTGCAGTTCCCATGTGTCCCCACAGGAGGGCGCTTCAGCCTGCTTGAGCACAGTGCATTAACCGTAAAACATGCCATAAATAAAGGCAAATGGATGGATTTAAGGTGCGGGGAGGCTCCGCACGAGACACAGGCACATTCCCAATCCCCCACAGTAGTGACAACGGTGATTTAAACTAGTTTCTGCGGGGGAAAGAGTGCTCAAAGTCTGCTAAAACTCTGCTAAAACTCTGATAACGGCGTGGTACAAGTCTGATTGCTTCAGAGACCCATAGTAAGGATACAATATAACCATGGCCATCTAAAAGTATCCATTAAAATGCATTTGCAGGGTGAACAGAGCAGAGAGAAGCCTGAAAATGCCTCTCCAGCACCACAGCGAGCTCCCGGGTGCTGCGGAGGGTGGGAGGCAGGCGCCGCTGGCTTTCTCGACCCGGGAATAAGTGTTCAAAAGGCCGGGTAAAGTTGGTTGAAATACACCCCTGGATGGATGTGATGTGTGGTCAATATTATGCCACAACCAGGGTGTATAAAAGCCAGGGAAATAGCTTGGATCCTGGGTACAATTGAAGCAGAGTGCACCCAGAGAGCCGGCGCGCGCAGCTGCATTTTCGACCCGGGAATAAGTGTTCAAAAGGCCGGGTAAAGTTGGTTGAAATACACCCCTGGATGGATGTTATGTGTGGTCAATATTATGCCACAACCAGGGTGCGTCACTGCCATATACAAGCCAGGGAAATAGCTTGGATCCTGGGTAAACTGTGTGTGTACAGTGTGCGTGGGACTGCCAGGGCGCAAAACAGCTATTAAAAAGCCAGGGAAATAGCTTGAATCCTGGGTAAAATGTGTGTACAGTGTGCGTGGGACTGCCAGGGCGCAAAACAGCTATTACAAAGCCAGGGAAATAGCTTGGATCCTGGGTAAACTGTGTGTACAGTGTGCGTGGGACTGCCAGGGCGCAAAACAGCTATTAAAAAGCCAGGGAAATAGCTTGGATCCTGGGTAGCCATGTGTGTACAGTGTGCGTGGGACTGCCAGGGCGCAAAACAGCTGTTAAAAAGCGGGGGAGAAGAGCTTGGATCCTGGGTAAAATTGAAGCAGAGTGCACCCAGAGAGCCGGCGCGCGCAGCTGCCTTTTCGACCCGGAATAAGTGTTCAAGAGGCCGGGTAAAGTTGGTTGAAATACACCCCTGGATGGATGTTATGTGTGGTCAATATTATGCCACAACCAGGGTGCGTCACTGCCATATACAAGCCAGGGAAATAGCTTGGATCCTGGGTAAACATGTGTGTGTACAGTGTGCGTGGGACTGCCAGGGCGCAAAACAGCTATTAAAAAGCCAGGGAAATAGCTTGGATCCTGGGTAAACATGTGTGTACAGTGTGCGTGGGACTGCCAGGGCGCAAAACAGCTATTAAAAAGCCAGGGAAATAGCTTGGATCCTGGGTAGCCATGTGTGTACAGTGTGCGTGGGACTGCCAGGGCGCAAAACAGCTGTTAAAAAGCGGGGGAAATAGCTTGGATCCTGGGTAGCCATGTGTGTACAGTGTGCGTGGGACTGCCAGGGCGCAAAACAGCTATTAAAAAGCCAGGGAAATAGCTTGGATCCTGGGTAAAATGTGTGTACAGTGTGCGTGGGACTGCCAGGGCGCAAAACAGCTATTAAAAAGCGGGGGAGAAGAGCTTGGATCCTGGGTAAAATTGAAGCAGAGTGCACCCAGAGAGCCGGCGCGCGCAGCTGCATTTTCGACCCGGGAATAAGTGTTCTAACTTCGGGGTAAAGTTGGTTGAAATACACCCCCGGATGAATGTTATGTGTGGTCAATATTATGCCACAACCAGGGTGCGTCACTGCCATATACAAGCCAGGGAAATAGCTTGGATCCTGGGTAAACATGTGTGTGTACAGTGTGCGTG
>JAAKFY010000479.1:0-17500 GCA_011823955.1 Dissostichus mawsoni | reverse complement strand
GTGTACAGTGTGTGGGACTGCCAGGGCGCAAAACAGCTATTACAAAGCCAGGGAAATAGCTTGGATCCTGGGTAAACTGTGTGTACAGTGTGCGTGGGACTGCCAGGGCGCAAAACAGCTATTAAAAAGCCAGGGAAATAGCTTGGATCCTGGGTAAAATGTGTGTACAGTGTGTGGGACTGCCAGGGCGCAAAACAGCTATTAAGAAGCCAGGGAAATAGCTTGGATCCTGGGTAAAATGTGTGTACAGTGTGTGGGACTGCCAGGGCGCAAAACAGCTATTACAAAGCAAGGGAAATAGCTTGGATCCTGGGTAAACTGTGTGTACAGTGTGCGTGGGACTGCCAGGGCGCAAAACAGCTATTAAAAAGCCAGGGAAATAGCTTGGATCCTGGGTAAAATGTGTGTACAGTGTGCGTGGGACTGCCAGGGCGCAAAACAGCTATTACAAAGCCAGGGAAATAGCTTGGATCCTGGGTAAAATGTGTGTACAGTGTGCGTGGGACTGCCAGGGCGCAAAACAGCTATTAAGAAGCCAGAGAAATAGCTTGGATCCTGGGTAAAATGTGTGTACAGTGTGTGGGACTGCCAGGGCGCAAAACAGCTATTACAAAGCCAGGGAAATAGCTTGGATCCTGGGTAAAATGTGTGTACAGTGTGTGGGACTGCCAGGGCGCAAAACAGCTATTACAAAGCCAGGGAAATAGCTTGGATCCTGGGTAAACTGTGTGTACAGTGTGCGTGGGACTGCCAGGGCGCAAAACAGCTATTAAAAAGCCAGGGAAATAGCTTGGATCCTGGGTAAAATGTGTGTACAGTGTGTGGGACTGCCAGGGCGCAAAACAGCTATTAAGAAGCCAGGGAAATAGCTTGGATCCTGGGTAAAATGTGTGTACAGTGTGTGGGACTGCCAGGGCGCAAAACAGCTATTACAAAGCCAGGGAAATAGCTTGGATCCTGGGTAAACTGTGTGTACAGTGTGCGTGGGACTGCCAGGGCGCAAAACAGCTATTAAAAAGCCAGGGAAATAGCTTGGATCCTGGGTAAAATGTGTGTACAGTGTGCGTGGGACTGCCAGGGCGCAAAACAGCTATTACAAAGCCAGGGAAATAGCTTGGATCCTGGGTAAAATGTGTGTACAGTGTGCGTGGGACTGCCAGGGCGCAAAACAGCTATTAAGAAGCCAGAGAAATAGCTTGGATCCTGGGTAAAATGTGTGTACAGTGTGTGGGACTGCCAGGGCGCAAAACAGCTATTACAAAGCCAGGGAAATAGCTTGGATCCTGGGTAAAATGTGTGTACAGTGTGTGGGACTGCCAGGGCGCAAAACAGCTATTACAAAGCCAGGGAAATAGCTTGGATCCTGGGTAAACTGTGTGTACAGTGTGCGTGGGACTGCCAGGGCGCAAAACAGCTATTAAAAAGCCAGGGAAATAGCTTGGATCCTGGGTAAAATGTGTGTACAGTGTGCGGGACTGCCAGGGCGCAAAACAGCTATTGCAAAGCCAGGGAAATAGCTTGGATCCTGGGTAAAATGTGTGTACAGTGTGCGTGGGACTGCCAGGGCGCAAAACAGCTATTACAAAGCCAGGGAAATAGCTTGGATCCTGGGTAAAATGTGTGTACAGTGTGCGTGGGACTGCCAGGGCGCAAAACAGCTATTAAGAAGCCAGAGAAATAGCTTGGATCCTGGGTAAAATGTGCGTACAGTGTGTGGGACTGCCAGGGCGCAAAACAGCTATTACAAAGCCAGGGAAATAGCTTGGATCCTGGGTAAAATGTGTGTACAGTGTGTGGGACTGCCAGGGCGCAAAACAGCTATTAAGAAGCCAGGGAAATAGCTTGGATCCTGGTTAAACTGTGTGTACAGTGTGCGTGGGACTGCCAGGGCGCAAAACAGCTATTAAAAAGCCAGGGAAATAGCTTGGATCCTGGGTACAATTGAAGCAGAGTGCACCCAGAGAGCCGGCGCGCGCAGCTGCCTTTACGACCCGGGAATAAGTGTTCAAAAGGCCGGGTAAAGTTGGTTGAAATACACCCCTGGATGGATGTTATGTGTGGTCAATATTATGCCACAACCAGGGTGCGTCACTGCCATATACAAGCCAGGGAAATAGCTTGGATCCTGGTTAAACTGTGTGTACAGTGTGCGTGGGACTGCCAGGGCGCAAAACAGCTATTAAAAAGCCAGTGAAATAGCTTGGATCCTGGGTAAAATGTGTGTACAGTGCGTGGGACTGCCAGGGCGCAAAACAGCTATTAAAAAGCCAGGGAAATAGCTTGGATCCTGGGTAAAATGTGTGTACAGTGTGTGGGACTGCCAGGGCGCAAAACAGCTATTAAGAAGCCAGGGAAATAGCTTGGATCCTGGGTAAAATGTGTGTACAGTGTGTGGGACTGCCAGGGCGCAAAACAGCTGTTAAAAAGCGGGGGAGAAGAGCTTGGATCCTGGGTACAATTGAAGCAGAGTGCACCCAGAGAGCCGGCGGGCGATGCTGCATTTTCGACCCGGGAATAAGTGTTCAAAGGCCGGGTAAAGTTGGTTGAAATACACCCCTGGATGGCTGTGATGTGTGGTAAATATTCTGCCACAACCAGGGTGTGTACAAGCAACGGAAATAGCTTGGATCCTGGGTAAAATTGAAGCAGAGTGCACCCAGAGAGGAGACGCGCGCAGCTGCCTTTTCGACCCGGGAATAAGTGTTCAAAAGGCCGGGTAAAGTTGGTTGAAATACACCCCTGGATGGATGTGATGTGTGGTAAATATTCTGCCACAACCAGGGTGCGTCACTGCCATATACAAGCCAGGGAAATAGCTTGGATCCTGGGTAAACATGTGTGTGTACAGTGTGCGTGGGACTGCCAGGGCGCAAAACAGCTATTAAAAAGCCAGGGAAATAGCTTGGATCCTGGGTAGCCATGTGTTTACAGTGTGCGTGGGACTGCCAGGGCGCAAAACAGCTATTAAAAAGCCAGGGAAATAGCTTGAATCCTGGGTAAAATGTGTGTACAGTGTGCGTGGGACTGCCAGGGCGCAAAACAGCTATTAAAAAGCGGGGGAGAAGAGCTTGGATCCTGGGTAAAATTGAAGCAGAGTGCACCCAGAGAGCCGGCGCGCGCAGCTGCATTTTCGACCCGGGAATAAGTGTTCAAAGGCCGGGTAAAGTTGGTTGAAATACACCCCTGGATGGCTGTGATGTGTGGTAAATATTCTGCCACAACCAGGGTGTGTACAAGCAACGGAAATAGCTTGGATCCTGGGTAAAATTGAAGCAGAGTGCACCCAGAGAGCCGGCGCGCGCAGCTGCCTTTTCGACCCGGGAATAAGTGTTCAAAAGGCCGGGTAAAGTTGGTTGAAATACACCCCTGGATGGATGTTATGTGTGGTCAATATTATGCCACAACCAGGGTGCGTCACTGCCATATACAAGCCAGGGAAATAGCTTGGATCCTGGGTAAAATGTGTGTACAGTGTGCGGGACTGCCAGGGCGCAAAACAGCTATTGCAAAGCCAGGGAAATAGCTTGGATCCTGGGTAAAATGTGTGTACAGTGTGCGTGGGACTGCCAGGGCGCAAAACAGCTATTAAGAAGCCAGGGAAATAGCTTGGATCCTGGGTAAAATTGAAGCAGAGTGCACCCAGAGAGCCGGCGCGCGCAGCTGCCTTTTCGACCCGGGAATAAGTGTTCAAAAGGCCGGGTAAAGTTGGTTGAAATACACCCCTGGATGGATGTTATGTGTGGTCAATATTATGCCACAACCAGGGTGCGTCACTGCCATATACAAGCCAGGGAAATAGCTTGGATCCTGGGTAAAATGTGTGTACAGTGTGCGGGACTGCCAGGGCGCAAAACAGCTATTGCAAAGCCAGGGAAATAGCTTGGATCCTGGGTAAAATGTGTGTACAGTGTGCGTGGGACTGCCAGGGCGCAAAACAGCTATTAAGAAGCCAGGGAAATAGCTTGGATCCTGGGTAAAATTGAAGCAGAGTGCACCCAGAGAGCCGGCGCGCGCAGCTGCATTTTCGACCCGGGAATAAGTGTTCAAAAGGCCGGGTAAAGTTGGTTGAAATACACCCCTGGATGGATGTTATGTGTGGTCAATATTATGCCACAACCAGGGTGCGTCACTGCCATATACAAGCCAGGGAAATAGCTTGGATCCTGGGTAAACATGTGTGTGTACAGTGTGCGTGGGACTGCCAGGGCGCAAAACAGCTATTAAAAAGCCAGGGAAATAGCTTGGATCCTGGGTAGCCATGTGTGTACAGTGTGCGTGGGACTGCCAGGGCGCAAAACAGCTGTTAAAAAGCGGGGGAGAAGAGCTTGGATCCTGGGTAAAATTGAAGCAGAGTGCACCCAGAGAGCCGGCGCGCGCAGCTGCATTTTCGACCCGGGAATAAGTGTTCTAACTTCGGGGTAAAGTTGGTTGAAATACACCCCCGGATGAATGTTATGTGTGGTCAATATTATGCCACAACCAGGGTGCGTCACTGCCATATACAAGCCAGGGAAATAGCTTGGATCCTGGGTAAACATGTGTGTGTACAGTGTGCGTGGGACTGCCAGGGCGCAAAACAGCTATTAAAAAGCCAGGGAAATAGCTTGGATCCTGGGTAAAATGTGTGTACAGTGTGCGTGGGACTGCCAGGGCGGAAAACAGCTGTTAAAAAGCGGGGGAAATAGCTTGGATCCTGGGTAGCCATGTGTGTACAGTGTGCGTGGGACTGCCAGGGCGCAAATCAGCTATTAAAAAGCCAGGGAAATAGCTTGGATCCTGGGTAAAATGTGTGTACAGTGTGCGTGGGACTGCCAGGGCGCAAAACAGCTATTACAAAGCCAGGGAAATAGCTTGGATCCTGGGTAGCCATGTGTGTACAGTGTGTGGGACTGCCAGGGCGCAAAACAGCTGTTAAAAAGCGGGGGAGAAGAGCTTGGATCCTGGGTACAATTGAAGCAGAGTGCACCCAGAGAGCCGGCGGGCGATGCTGCATTTTCGACCCGGGAATAAGTGTTCTAACTTCGGGGTAAAGATAGTTGAAATACACCCCTGGATGGATGTTATGTGTGGTCAATATTATGCCACAACCAGGGTGTATAAAAGCCAGGGAAATAGCTTGGATCCTGGGTACAATTGAAGCAGAGTGCACCCAGAGAGCCGGCGGGCGATGCTGCATTTTCGACCCGGGAATAAGTGTTCAAAGGCCGGGTAAAGTTGGTTGAAATACACCCCTGGATGGCTGTGATGTGTGGTAAATATTCTGCCACAACCAGGGTGCGTCACTGCCATATACAAGCCAGGGAAATGGCTTGGATCCTGGTTAAACTGTGTGTACAGTGTGCGTGGGACTACCAGGGCGCAAAACAGCTATTAAAAAGCCAGGGAAATAGCTTGGATCCTGGGTAGCCATGTGTGTACAGTGTGTGGGACTGCCAGGGCGCAAAACAGCTATTAAAAAGCCAGGGAAATAGCTTGGATCCTGGGTAAAATGTGTGTACAGTGTGTGGGACTGCCAGGGCGCAAAACAGCTATTAAGAAGCCAGGGAAATAGCTTGGATCCTGGGTAAACGTGTGTGTACAGTGTGCGGGACTGCCAGGGCGCAAAACAGCTATTAAAAAGCCAGGGAAATAGCTTGGAACCTGGGTAAACTGTGTGTACAGTGTGCGCGGGACTGCCAGGGCGCAAAACAACTATTAAAAAGCCAGGGAAATAGCTTGGATCCTGGGTAAAATTGAAGCAGAGTGCACCCAGAGAGCCGGCGCGCGCAGCTGCCTTTTCGACCCGGGAATAAGTGTTCAAGAGGCCGGGTAAAGTTGGTTGAAATACACCCCTGGATGGATGTTATGTGTGGTCAATATTATGCCACAACCAGGGTGCGTCACTGCCATATACAAGCCAGGGAAATAGCTTGGATCCTGGGTAAACTGTGTGTGTACAGTGTGCGTGGGACTGCCAGGGCGCAAAACAGCTATTAAAAAGCCAGGGAAATAGCTTGGATCCTGGGTAAACTGTGTGTACAGTGTGCGTGGGACTGCCAGGGCGCAAAACAGCTATTAAAAAGCCAGGGAAATAGCTTGGATCCTGGGTAAAATGTGTGTACAGTGTGCGTGGGACTGCCAGGGCGCAAAACAGCTATTACAAAGCCAGGGAAATAGCTTGGATCCTGGGTAAAATGTGTGTACAGTGTGCGTGGGACTGCCAGGGCGCAAAACAGCTATTAAGAAGCCAGAGAAATAGCTTGGATCCTGGGTAAAATGTGTGTACAGTGTGTGGGACTGCCAGGGCGCAAAACAGCTATTACAAAGCCAGGGAAATAGCTTGGATCCTGGGTAAAATGTGTGTACAGTGTGTGGGACTGCCAGGGCGCAAAACAGCTATTACAAAGCCAGGGAAATAGCTTGGATCCTGGGTAAACTGTGTGTACAGTGTGCGTGGGACTGCCAGGGCGCAAAACAGCTATTAAAAAGCCAGGGAAATAGCTTGGATCCTGGGTAAAATGTGTGTACAGTGTGTGGGACTCTGCGCAGGGCGCAAAACAGCTATTAAGAAGCCAGGGAAATAGCTTGGATCCTGGGTAAAATGTGTGTACAGTGTGTGGGACTGCCAGGGCGCAAAACAGCTATTACAAAGCCAGGGAAATAGCTTGGATCCTGGGTAAACTGTGCGTACAGTGTGCGTGGGACTGCCAGGGCGCAAAACAGCTATTAAAAAGCCAGGGAAATAGCTTGGATCCTGGGTAGCCATGTGTGTACAGTGTGCGTGGGACTGCCAGGGCGCAAAACCGCTATTACAAAGCCAGGGAAATAGCTTGGATCCTGGGTAAAATGTGTGTACAGTGTGCGTGGGACTGCCAGGGCGCAAAACAGCTATTACAAAGCCAGGGAAATAGCTTGGATCCTGGGTAAACTGTGCGTACAGTGTGCGTGGGACTGCCAGGGCGCAAAACAGCTATTAAAAAGCCAGGGAAATAGCTTGGATCCTGGGTAGCCATGTGTGTACAGTGTGCGTGGGACTGCCAGGGCGCAAAACCGCTATTACAAAGCCAGGGAAATAGCTTGGATCCTGGGTAAAATGTGTGTACAGTGTGCGTGGGACTGCCAGGGCGCAAAACAGCTATTACAAAGCCAGGGAAATAGCTTGGATCCTGGGTAAACTGTGTGTACAGTGTGCGTGGGACTGCCAGGGCGCAAAACAGCTATTAAGAAGCCAGGGAAATAGCTTGGATCCTGGGTAGCCATGTGTGTACAGTGTGTGGGACTGCCAGGGCGCAAAACAGCTATTAAGAAGCCAGGGAAATAGCTTGGATCCTGGGTAGCCATGTGTGTACAGTGTGCGTGGGACTGCCAGGGCGCAAAACAGCTATTACAAAAGCCAGGGAAATAGCTTGGATCCTGGGTAGCCATGTGTGTACAGTGTGCGTGGGACTGCCAGGGCGCAAAACAGCTATTAAAAAGCCAGGGAAATAGCTTGGATCCTGGGTAAACTGTGTGTACAGTGTGCGTGGGACTGCCAGGGCGCAAAACAGCTGTTAAAAAGCGAGGGAGAAGAGCTTGGATCCTGGGTAAAATTGAAGCAGAGGGCACCCAGAGAGCCGGCGGGCGATGCTGCATTTTCGACCCGGGAATAAGTGTTCTATCTTCGGGGTAAAGATGGTTGAAATACACCCCTGGATGGATGTTATGTGTGGTCAATATTATGCCACAACCAGGGTGTATACAAGCAACGGAAATAGCTTGGATCCTGGGTAAAATTGAAGCAGAGTGCACCCAGAGAGCCGGCGCGCGCAGCTGCCTTTTCGACCCGGGAATAAGTGTTCAAAAGGCCGGGTAAAGTTGGTTGAAATACACCCCTGGATGGATGTTATGTGTGGTCAATATTATGCCACAACCAGGGTGCGTCACTGCCATATACAAGCCAGGGAAATAGCTTGGATCCTGGGTAGCCATGTGTGTACAGTGTGCGTGGGACTGCCAGGGCGCAAAACAGCTATTAAAAAGCCAGGGAAATAGCTTGGATCCTGGGTAAACTGTGTGTACAGTGTGCGTGGGACTGCCAGGGCGCAAAACAGCTGTTAAAAAGCGGGGGAGAAGAGCTTGGATCCTGGGTAAAATTGAAGCAGAGGGCACCCAGAGAGCCGGCGGGCGATGCTGCATTTTCGACCCGGGAATAAGTGTTCTAACTTCGGGGTAAAGATGGTTGAAATACACCCCTGGATGGATGTTATGTGTGGTCAATATTATGCCACAACCAGGGTGTATACAAGCAACGGAAATAGCTTGGATCCTGGGTAAAATTGAAGCAGAGTGCACCCAGAGAGCCGGCGCGCGCAGCTGCCTTTTCGACCCGGGAATAAGTGTTCAAAAGGCCGGGTAAAGTTGGTTGAAATACACCCCTGGATGGATGTTATGTGTGGTCAATATTATGCCACAACCAGGGTGCGTCACTGCCATATACAAGCCAGGGAAATAGCTTGGATCCTGGGTAAACTGTGTGTGTACAGTGTGCGTGGGACTGCCAGGGCGCAAAACAGCTATTAAAAAGCCAGGGAAATAGCTTGAATCCTGGGTAAAATGTGTGTACAGTGTGCGTGGGACTGCCAGGGCGGAAAACAGCTGTTAAAAAGCGGGGGAAATAGCTTGGATCCTGGGTAGCCATGTGTGTACAGTGTGCGGGACTGCCAGGGCGCAAAACAGCTATTAAAAAGCCAGGGAAATAGCTTGGATCCTGGGTAAAATGTGTGTACAGTGTGCGTGGGACTGCCAGGGTGCAAAACAGCTATTAAAAAGCCAGGGAAATAGCTTGGATCCTGGGTAAAATTGAAGCAGAGTGCACCCAGAGAGCCGGCGCGCGCAGCTGCCTTTTCGACCCGGGAATAAGTGTTCAAAAGGCCGGGTAAAGTTGGTTGAAATACACCCCTGGATGGATGTTATGTGTGGTCAATATTATGCCACAACCAGGGTGCGTCACTGCCATATACAAGCCAGGGAAATAGCTTGGATCCTGGGTAAAATGTGTGTTCCGTGTGCGTGGGACTGCCAGGGCGCAAAACAGCTATTAAAAAGCCAGGGAAATAGCTTGGATCCTGGGTAAACTGTGTGTACAGTGTGCGTGGGACTGCCAGGGCGCAAAACAGCTGTTAAAAAGCGGGGGAGAAGAGCTTGGATCCTGGGTACAATTGAAGCAGAGTGCACCCAGAGAGCCGGCGGGCGATGCTGCATTTTCGACCCGGGAATAAGTGTTCAAAGGCCGGGTAAAGTTGGTTGAAATACACCCCTGGATGGATGTTATGTGTGGTCAATATTATGCCACAACCATGGTGTATAAAAGCCAGGGAAATAGCTTGGATCCTGGGTACAATTGAAGCAGAGTGCACCCAGAGAGCCGGCGCGCGCAGCTGCCTTTTCGACCCGGGAATGAGTGTTCTAACTTCGGGGTAAAGTTGGTTGAAATACACCCCTGGATGAATGCGCAGTGTGGTCAATATTATGCCAGAACCAGGGTGTATACAAGCAACGGAAATAGCTTGGATCCTGGGTACAATTGAAGCAGAGTGCACCCAGAGAGGAGGCGCGCGCAGCTGCATTTTCGACCGGGGAAAATGGTTTGAAAGGTGGGGATAAAGTGTTTTAAAGGTGGGGAAAGTGTTCACGCAGCCCCCTGACAACGGTAATAATGATTAAAAACCATTTCTAGGGCAGGGTGTATTTTAAAAGTGAAAGAAAAACCATTTTAAACCGGTTAAAAGGCACACAAAGTGATTTAAGTGCAGTTCCCATGTGTCCCCACAGGAGGGCGCTTCAGCCTGCTTGAGCACAGTGCATTAACCGTAAAACATGCCATAAATAAAGGCAAATGGATGGAATTAAGGTGCGGGGAGGCTCCGCACGAGACACAGGCACATTCCCAATCCCCCACAGTAGTGACAACGGTGATTTAAACTAGTTTCTGCGGGGGAAAGAGTGCTCAAAGTCTGCTAAAACTCTGCTAAAACTCTGATAACGGCGTGGTACAAGTCTGATTGTTTCAGAGACCCATAGTAAGGATACAATATAACCATGGCCATCTAAAAGTATCCATTAAAATGCATTTGCAGGGTGAACAGAGCAGAGAGAAGCCTGAAAATGCCTCTCCAGCACCACAGCGAGCTCCCGGGTGCTGCGGAGGGTGGGAGGCAGGCGCCGCTGGCTTTCTCGACCCGGGAATAAGTGTTCAAAAGGCCGGGTAAAGTTGGTTGAAATACACCCCTGGATGGATGTGATGGGTGGTCAATATTATGCCACAACCAGGGTGTATACAAGCCACGGAAATAGCTTGGATCCTGGGTACAATTGAAGCAGAGTGCACCCAGAGAGCCGGCGGGCGATGCTGCATTTTCGACCCGGGAATAAGTGTTCAAAGGCCGGGTAAAGTTGGTTGAAATACACCCCTGGATGGCTGTGATGTGTGGTAAATATTCTGCCACAACCAGGGTGTGTACAAGCAACGGAAATAGCTTGGATCCTGGGTAAAATTGAAGCAGAGTGCACCCAGAGAGCCGGCGCGCGCAGCTGCCTTTTCGACCCGGGAATGAGTGTTCAAAAGGCCGGGTAAAGTTGGTTGAAATACACCCCTGGATGGATGTGATGTGTGGTAAATATTCTGCCACAACCAGGGTGCGTCACTGCCATATACAAGCCAGGGAAATAGCTTGGATCCTGGTTAAACTGTGTGTACAGTGTGCGTGGGACTGCCAGGGCGCAAAACAGCTGTTAAAAAGCGGGGGAAATAGCTTGGATCCTGGGTAGCCATGTGTGTACAGTGTGCGTGGGACTGCCAGGGCGCAAAACAGCTATTAAAAAGCCAGGGAAATAGCTTGGATCCTGGGTAGCCATGTGTGTACAGTGTGCGTGGGACTGCCAGGGCGCAAAACAGCTATTAAAAAGCCAGGGAAATAGCTTGGATCCTGGGTGCAATTGAAGCAGAGTGCACCCAGAGAGCCGGCGCGCGCAGCTGTATTTTCGACCCGGGAATAAGTGTTCTAACTTCGGGGTAAAGATGGTTGAAATACACCCCTGGATGGATGTTATGTGTGGTCAATATTATGCCACAACCAGGGTGTATAAAAGCCAGGGAAATAGCTTGGATCCTGGGTACAATTGAAGCAGAGTGCACCCAGAGAGGAGGCCGGCGCAGCTGCGTTTTCGACCGGGGAAAATGGTTTGAAAGGTGGGGATAAAGTGTTTTAAAGGTGGGGAAAGTGTTCACGCAGCCCCCTGACAACGGTAATAATGATTAAAAACCATTTCTAGGGCAGGGTGTATTTTAAAAGTGAAAGAAAAACCATTTTAAACCGGTTAAAAGGCACACAAAGTGATTTAAGTGCAGTTCCCATGTGTCCCCACAGGAGGGCGCTTCAGCCTGCTTGAGCACAGTGCATTAACCGTAAAACATGCCATAAATAAAGGCAAATGGATGGATTTAAGGTGCGGGGAGGCTCCGCACGAGACACAGGCACATTCCCAATCCCCCACAGTAGTGACAACGGTGATTTAAACTAGTTTCTGCGGGGGAAAGAGTGCTCAAAGTCTGCTAAAACTCTGCTAAAACTCTGATAACGGCGTGGTACAAGTCTGATTGCTTCAGAGACCCATAGTAAGGATACAATATAACCATGGCCATCTAAAAGTATCCATTAAAATGCATTTGCAGGGTGAACAGAGCAGAGAGAAGCCTGAAAATGCCTCTCCAGCACCACAGCGAGCTCCCGGGTGCTGCGGAGGGTGGGAGGCAGGCGCCGCTGGCTTTCTCGACCCGGGAATAAGTGTTCAAAAGGCCGGGTAAAGTTGGTTGAAATACACCCCTGGATGGATGTGATGTGTGGTCAATATTATGCCACAACCAGGGTGTATAAAAGCCAGGGAAATAGCTTGGATCCTGGGTACAATTGAAGCAGAGTGCACCCAGAGAGCCGGCGGGCGATGCTGCATTTTCGACCCGGGAATAAGTGTTCAAAGGCCGGGTAAAGTTGGTTGAAATACACCCCTGGATGGATGTTATGTGTGGTCAATATTATGCCACAACCAGGGTGTGTACAAGCAACGGAAATAGCTTGGATCCTGGGTAAAATTGAAGCAGAGTGCACCCAGAGAGCCGGCGCGCGCAGCTGCCTTTTCGACCCGGGAATAAGTGTTCAAAAGGCCGGGTAAAGTTGGTTGAAATACACCCCTGGATGGATGTTATGTGTGGTCAATATTATGCCACAACCAGGGTGCGTCACTGCCATATACAAGCCAGGGAAATAGCTTGGATCCTGGGTAAAATGTGTGTTCAGTGTGCGTGGGACTGCCAGGGCGCAAAACAGCTATTAAAAAGCCAGGGAAATAGCTTGGATCCTGGGTAAACTGTGTGTACAGTGTGCGTGGGACTGCCAGGGCGCAAAACAGCTGTTAAAAAGCGGGGGAGAAGAGCTTGGATCCTGGGTAAAATTGAAGCAGAGGGCACCCAGAGAGCCGGCGGGCGATGCTGCATGTTCGACCCGGGAATAAGTGTTCTAACTTCGGGGTAAAGATGGTTGAAATACACCCCTGGATGGATGTTATGTGTGGTCAATATTATGCCACAACCAGGGTGTATACAAGCAACGGAAATAGCTTGGATCCTGGGTAAAATTGAAGCAGAGTGCACCCAGAGAGCCGGCGCGCGCAGCTGCCTTTTCGACCCGGGAATAAGTGTTCAAAAGGCCGGGTAAAGTTGGTTGAAATACACCCCTGGATGGATGTTATGTGTGGTCAATATTATGCCACAACCAGGGTGCGTCACTGCCATATACAAGCCAGGGAAATAGCTTGGATCCTGGGTAAACATGTGTGTGTACAGTGTGCGTGGGACTGCCAGGGCGCAAAACAGCTATTAAAAAGCCAGGGAAATAGCTTGGATCCTGGGTAGCCGTGTGTGTACAGTGTGTGGGACTGCCAGGGCGCAAAACAGCTATTAAAAAGCCAGGGAAATAGCTTGGATCCTGGGTGCAATTGAAGCAGAGTGCACCCAGAGAGGAGGCGCGCGCAGCTGCATTTTCGACCCCGGAATAAGTGTTCTAACTTCGGGGTAAAGATGGTTGAAATACACCCCTGGATGGATGTTATGTGTGGTCAATATTATGCCACAACCAGGGCGTATAAAAGCCAGGGAAATAGCTTGGATCCTGGGTACAATTGAAGCAGAGTGCACCCAGAGAGCCGGCGCGCGCAGCTGTATTTTCGACCCGGGAATAAGTGTTCTAACTTCGGGGTAAAGATGGTTGAAATACACCCCTGGATGGATGTTATGTGTGGTCAATATTATGCCACAACCATGGTGTATAAAAGCCAGGGAAATAGCTTGGATCCTGGGTACAATTGAAGCAGAGTGCACCCAGAGAGCCGGCGCGCGCAGCTGCCTTTTCGACCCGGGAATAAGTGTTCAAAAGGCCGGGTAAAGTTGGTTGAAATACACCCCTGGATGGATGTGATGTGTGGTAAACATTCTGCCACAACCAGGGTGCGTCACTGCCATATACAAGCCAGGGAAATAGCTTGGATCCTGGTTAAACTGTGTGTACAGTGTGCGTGGGACTACCAGGGCGCAAAACAGCTATTAAAAAGCCAGGGAAATAGCTTGGATCCTGGGTAGCCATGTGGGTACAGTGTGCGTGGGACTGCCAGGGCGCAAAACAGCTATTACAAAGCCAGGGAAATAGCTTGGATCCTGGGTAAACGTGTGTGTACAGTGTGCGGGACTGCCAGGGCGCAAAACAGCTATTAAAAAGCCAGGGAAATAGCTTGGATCCTGGGTAAACGTGTGTGTACAGTGTGCGGGACTGCCAGGGCGCAAAACAGCTATTAAAAAGCCAGGGAAATAGCTTGGAACCTGGGTAAACTGTGTGTACAGTGTGCGTGGGACTGCCAGGGCGCAAAACAGCTATTAAAAAGCGGGGGAGAAGAGCTTGGATCCTGGGTACAATTGAAGCAGAGTGCACCCAGAGAGCCGGCGGGCGATGCTGCATTTTCGACCCGGGAATAAGTGTTCTAACTTCGGGGTAAAGATGGTTGAAATACACCCCTGGATGGCTGTTATGTGTGGTCAATATTATGCCACAACCAGGGTGTATAAAAGCCAGGGAAATAGCTTGGATCCTGGGTACAATTGAAGCAGAGTGCACCCAGAGAGGAGGCCGGCGCAGCTGCGTTTTCGACCGGGGAAAATGGTTTGAAAGGTGGGGATAAAGTGTTTTAAAGGTGGGGAAAGTGTTCACGCAGCCCCCTGACAACGGTAATAATGATCAAAAACCATTTCTAGGGCAGGGTGTATTTTACAAAGTGAAAGAAAAACCATTTTAAACCGGTTAAAAGGCACACAGAGTGATTTAAGTGCAGTTCCCATGTGTCCCCACAGGAGGGCGCTTCAGCCTGCTCGAGCACAGTGCATTAACCGTAAAACATGCCATAAATACAGGCAAATGGATGGATTTAAGGTGCGGGGAGGCTCCGCACGAGACACAGGCACATTCCCAATCCCCCACAGTAGTGACAACGGTGATTTAAACTAGTTTCTGCGGGGGAAAGAGTGCTCAAAGTCTGCTAAAACTCTGCTAAAACTCTGATAACGGCGTGGTACAAGTCTGATTGCTTCAGAGACCCATAGTAAGGATACAATATAACCATGGCCATCTAAAAGTATCCATTAAAATGCATTTGCAGGGTGAACAGAGCAGAGAGAAGCCTGAAAATGCCTCTCCAGCACCACAGCGAGCTCCCGGGTGCTGCGGAGGGTGGGAGGCAGGCGCCGCTGGCTTTCTCGACCCGGGAATAAGTGTTCAAAAGGCCGGGTAAAGTTGGTTGAAATACACCCCTGGATGGATGTGATGTGTGGTCAATATTATGCCACAACCAGGGTGTATACAAGCCACGGAAATAGCTTGGATCCTGGGTACAATTGAAGCAGAGTGCACCCAGAGAGCCGGCGCGCGCAGCTGCATTTTCGACCCGGGAATAAGTGTTCAAAAGGCCGGGTAAAGTTGGTTGAAATACACCCCTGGATGGATGTTATGTGTGGTCAATATTATGCCACAACCAGGGTGCGTCACTGCCATATACAAGCCAGGGAAATAGCTTGGATCCTGGGTAAACATGTGTGTGTACAGTGTGCGTGGGACTGCCAGGGCGCAAAACAGCTATTAAAAAGCCAGGGAAATAGCTTGGATCCTGGGTAAAATGTGTGTACAGTGTGCGTGGGACTGCCAGGGCGGAAAACAGCTGTTAAAAAGCGGGGGAAATAGCTTGGATCCTGGGTAGCCATGTGTGTACAGTGTGCGGGACTGCCAGGGCGCAAAACAGCTATTAAAAAGCCAGGGAAATAGCTTGGATCCTGGGTAAAATGTGTGTACAGTGTGCGTGGGACTGCCAGGGCGCAAAACAGCTATTAAAAAGCCAGGGAAATAGCTTGGATCCTGGGTACAATTGAAGCAGAGTGCACCCAGAGAGCCGGCGCGCGCAGCTGCATTTTCGACCCGGGAATAAGTGTTCAAAAGGCCGGGTAAAGTTGGTTGAAATACACCCCTGGATGGATGTTATGTGTGGTCAATATTATGCCACAACCAGGGTGCGTCACTGCCATATACAAGCCAGGGAAATAGCTTGGATCCTGGGTAAACATGTGTGTGTACAGTGTGCGTGGGACTGCCAGGGCGCAAAACAGCTATTAAAAAGCCAGGGAAATAGCTTGGATCCTGGGTAGCCATGTGTGTACAGTGTGCGTGGGACTGCCAGGGCGCAAAACAGCTGTTAAAAAGCGGGGGAGAAGAGCTTGGATCCTGGGTACAATTGAAGCAGAGTGCACCCAGAGAGCCGGCGCGCGCAGCTGCATTTTCGACCCGGGAATAAGTGTTCAAAAGGCCGGGTAAAGTTGGTTGAAATACACCCCTGGATGGATGTTATGTGTGGTCAATATTATGCCACAACCAGGGTGCGTCACTGCCATATACAAGCCAGGGAAATAGCTTGGATCCTGGGTAAACTGTGTGTGTACAGTGTGCGTGGGACTGCCAGGGCGCAAAACAGCTATTAAAAAGCCAGGGAAATAGCTTGGATCCTGGGTAAAATGTGTGTACAGTGTGCGTGGGACTGCCAGGGCGGAAAACAGCTGTTAAAAAGCGGGGGAAATAGCTTGGATCCTGGGTAGCCATGTGTGTACAGTGTGCGTGGGACTGCCAGGGCGCAAAACAGCTGTTAAAAAGCCAGGGAAATAGCTTGGATCCTGGGTAAAATGTGTGTACAGTGTGCGTGGGACTGCCAGGGCGCAAAACAGCTATTACAAAGCCAGGGAAATAGCTTGGATCCTGGGTAGCCATGTGTGTACAGTGTGTGGGACTGCCAGGGCGCAAAACAGCTGTTAAAAAGCGGGGGAGAAGAGCTTGGATCCTGGGTACAATTGAAGCAGAGTGCACCCAGAGAGCCGGCGGGCGATGCTGCATTTTCGACCCGGGAATAAGTGTTCTAACTTCGGGGTAAAGATGGTTGAAATACACCCCTGGATGGCTGTTATGTGTGGTCAATATTATGCCACAACCAGGGTGTATAAAAGCCAGGGAAATAGCTTGGATCCTGGGTACAATTGAAGCAGAGTGCACCCAGAGAGGAGGCGCGCGCAGCTGCATTTTCGACCGGGGAAAATGGTTTGAAAGGTGGGGATAAAGTGTTTTAAAGGTGGGGAAAGTGTTCACGCAGCCCCCTGACAACGGTAATAATGATTAAAAACCATTTCTAGGGCAGGGTGTATTTTAAAAGTGAAAGAAAAACCATTTTAAACCGGTTAAAAGGCACACAAAGTGATTTAAGTGCAGTTCCCATGTGTCCCCACAGGAGGGCGCTTCAGCCTGCTTGAGCACAGTGCATTAACCGTAAAACATGCCATAAATAAAGGCAAATGGATGGATTTAAGGTGCGGGGAGGCTCCGCACGAGACACAGGCACATTCCCAATCCCCCACAGTAGTGACAACGGTGATTTAAACTAGTTTCTGCGGGGGAAAGAGTGCTCAAAGTCTGCTAAAACTCTGCTAAAACTCTGATAACGGCGTGGTACAAGTCTGATTGCTTCAGAGACCCATAGTAAGGATACAATATAACCATGGCCATCTAAAAGTATCCATTAAAATGCATTTGCAGGGTGAACAGAGCAGAGAGAAGCCTGAAAATGCCTCTCCAGCACCACAGCGAGCTCCCGGGTGCTGCGGAGGGTGGGAGGCAGGCGCCGCTGGCTTTCTCGACCCGGGAATAAGTGTTCAAAAGGCCGGGTAAAGTTGGTTGAAATACACCCCTGGATGGATGTGATGTGTGGTCAATATTATGCCACAACCAGGGTGTATACAAGCCACGGAAATAGCTTGGATCCTGGGTACCATGTGGTGTATAGGGCGCAAAAGCCCAGGGAAATAGCTTGGATGGGTAGCCATGTGTGTACAGTGTGTTGACTGCCAGGGCGCAAA
>JAAKFY010000478.1:0-22500 GCA_011823955.1 Dissostichus mawsoni | reverse complement strand
ATGTGTGTACAGTGTGTGGGACTGCCAGGGCGCAAAACAGCTATTAAGAAGCCAGGGAAATAGCTTGGATCCTGGGTAAAATGTGTGTACAGTGTGTGGGACTGCCAGGGCGCAAAACAGCTATTACAAAGCAAGGGAAATAGCTTGGATCCTGGGTAAACTGTGTGTACAGTGTGCGTGGGACTGCCAGGGCGCAAAACAGCTATTAAAAAGCCAGGGAAATAGCTTGGATCCTGGGTAAAATGTGTGTACAGTGTGCGTGGGACTGCCAGGGCGCAAAACAGCTATTACAAAGCCAGGGAAATAGCTTGGATCCTGGGTAAAATGTGTGTACAGTGTGCGTGGGACTGCCAGGGCGCAAAACAGCTATTAAGAAGCCAGAGAAATAGCTTGGATCCTGGGTAAAATGTGTGTACAGTGTGTGGGACTGCCAGGGCGCAAAACAGCTATTACAAAGCCAGGGAAATAGCTTGGATCCTGGGTAAAATGTGTGTACAGTGTGTGGGACTGCCAGGGCGCAAAACAGCTATTACAAAGCCAGGGAAATAGCTTGGATCCTGGGTAAACTGTGTGTACAGTGTGCGTGGGACTGCCAGGGCGCAAAACAGCTATTAAAAAGCCAGGGAAATAGCTTGGATCCTGGGTAAAATGTGTGTACAGTGTGTGGGACTGCCAGGGCGCAAAACAGCTATTAAGAAGCCAGGGAAATAGCTTGGATCCTGGGTAAAATGTGTGTACAGTGTGTGGGACTGCCAGGGCGCAAAACAGCTATTACAAAGCCAGGGAAATAGCTTGGATCCTGGGTAAACTGTGTGTACAGTGTGCGTGGGACTGCCAGGGCGCAAAACAGCTATTAAAAAGCCAGGGAAATAGCTTGGATCCTGGGTAAAATGTGTGTACAGTGTGCGTGGGACTGCCAGGGCGCAAAACAGCTATTACAAAGCCAGGGAAATAGCTTGGATCCTGGGTAAAATGTGTGTACAGTGTGCGTGGGACTGCCAGGGCGCAAAACAGCTATTAAGAAGCCAGAGAAATAGCTTGGATCCTGGGTAAAATGTGTGTACAGTGTGTGGGACTGCCAGGGCGCAAAACAGCTATTACAAAGCCAGGAAATAGCTTGGATCCTGGGTAAAATGTGTGTACAGTGTGTGGGACTGCCAGGGCGCAAAACAGCTATTACAAAGCCAGGGAAATAGCTTGGATCCTGGGTAAAATGTGTGTACAGTGTGCGTGGGACTGCCAGGGCGCAAAACAGCTATTAAAAGCCAGGGAAATAGCTTGGATCCTGGGTAAAATGTGTGTACAGTGTGCGGGGACTGCCAGGGCGCAAAACAGCTATTAAAGCCAGGGAAATAGCTTGGATCCTGGGTAAAATGTGTGTACAGTGTGCGTGGACTGCCAGGGCGCAAAACAGCTATTACAAAGCCAGGGAAATAGCTTGGATCCTGGGTAAAATGTGTGTACAGTGTGCGTGGGACTGCCAGGGCGCAAAACAGCTATTAAAAGCCAGGGAAATAGCTTGGATCCTGGGTAAAATGTGTGTACAGTGTGTGGGACTGCCAGGGCGCAAAACAGCTATTAAAAGCCAGGAAATAGCTTGGATCCTGGGTAAAATGTGTACAGTGTGTGGGACTGCCAGGGCGCAAAACAGCTATTACAAAGCCAGGGAAATAGCTTGGATCCTGGTAAAATGTGTGTACAGTGTGCGTGGGACTGCCAGGGCGCAAAACAGCTATTAAAAAGCCAGGGAAATAGCTTGGATCCTGGGTACAATTGAAGCAGAGTGCACCCAGAGAGCCGGCGCGCGCAGCTGCCTTTACGACCCGGGAATAAGTGTTCAAAAGGCCGGGTAAAGTTGGTTGAAATACACCCCTGGATGGATGTTATGTGTGGTCAATATTATGCCACAACCAGGGTGCGTCACTGCCATATACAAGCCAGGGAAATAGCTTGGATCCTGGTTAAACTGTGTGTACAGTGTGCGTGGGACTGCCAGGGCGCAAAACAGCTATTAAAAAGCCAGTGAAATAGCTTGGATCCTGGGTAAAATGTGTGTACAGTGCGTGGGACTGCCAGGGCGCAAAACAGCTATTAAAAAGCCAGGGAAATAGCTTGGATCCTGGGTAAAATGTGTGTACAGTGTGTGGGACTGCCAGGGCGCAAAACAGCTATTAAGAAGCCAGGGAAATAGCTTGGATCCTGGGTAAAATGTGTGTACAGTGTGTGGGACTGCCAGGGCGCAAAACAGCTGTTAAAAAGCGGGGGAGAAGAGCTTGGATCCTGGGTACAATTGAAGCAGAGTGCACCCAGAGAGCCGGCGGGCGATGCTGCATTTTCGACCCGGGAATAAGTGTTCAAAGGCCGGGTAAAGTTGGTTGAAATACACCCCTGGATGGCTGTGATGTGTGGTAAATATTCTGCCACAACCAGGGTGTGTACAAGCAACGGAAATAGCTTGGATCCTGGGTAAAATTGAAGCAGAGTGCACCCAGAGAGGAGACGCGCGCAGCTGCCTTTTCGACCCGGGAATAAGTGTTCAAAAGGCCGGGTAAAGTTGGTTGAAATACACCCCTGGATGGATGTGATGTGTGGTAAATATTCTGCCACAACCAGGGTGCGTCACTGCCATATACAAGCCAGGGAAATAGCTTGGATCCTGGGTAAACATGTGTGTGTACAGTGTGCGTGGGACTGCCAGGGCGCAAAACAGCTATTAAAAAGCCAGGGAAATAGCTTGGATCCTGGGTAGCCATGTGTTTACAGTGTGCGTGGGACTGCCAGGGCGCAAAACAGCTATTAAAAAGCCAGGGAAATAGCTTGAATCCTGGGTAAAATGTGTGTACAGTGTGCGTGGGACTGCCAGGGCGCAAAACAGCTATTAAAAAGCGGGGGAGAAGAGCTTGGATCCTGGGTAAAATTGAAGCAGAGTGCACCCAGAGAGCCGGCGCGCGCAGCTGCATTTTCGACCCGGGAATAAGTGTTCAAAGGCCGGGTAAAGTTGGTTGAAATACACCCCTGGATGGCTGTGATGTGTGGTAAATATTCTGCCACAACCAGGGTGTGTACAAGCAACGGAAATAGCTTGGATCCTGGGTAAAATTGAAGCAGAGTGCACCCAGAGAGCCGGCGCGCGCAGCTGCCTTTTCGACCCGGGAATAAGTGTTCAAAAGGCCGGGTAAAGTTGGTTGAAATACACCCCTGGATGGATGTTATGTGTGGTCAATATTATGCCACAACCAGGGTGCGTCACTGCCATATACAAGCCAGGGAAATAGCTTGGATCCTGGGTAAAATGTGTGTACAGTGTGCGGGACTGCCAGGGCGCAAAACAGCTATTGCAAAGCCAGGAAATAGCTTGGATCCTGGGTAAAATGTGTGTACAGTGTGCGTGGGACTGCCAGGGCGCAAAACAGCTATTAAGAAGCCAGGGAAATAGCTTGGATCCTGGGTAAAATTGAAGCAGAGTGCACCCAGAGAGCCGGCGCGCGCAGCTGCCTTTTCGACCCGGGAATAAGTGTTCAAAAGGCCGGGTAAAGTTGGTTGAAATACACCCCTGGATGGATGTTATGTGTGGTCAATATTATGCCACAACCAGGGTGCGTCACTGCCATATACAAGCCAGGGAAATAGCTTGGATCCTGGGTAAAATGTGTGTACAGTGTGCGGGACTGCCAGGGCGCAAAACAGCTATTGCAAAGCCAGGGAAATAGCTTGGATCCTGGGTAAAATGTGTGTACAGTGTGCGTGGGACTGCCAGGGCGCAAAACAGCTATTAAGAAGCCAGGGAAATAGCTTGGATCCTGGGTAAAATTGAAGCAGAGTGCACCCAGAGAGCCGGCGCGCGCAGCTGCATTTTCGACCCGGGAATAAGTGTTCAAAAGGCCGGGTAAAGTTGGTTGAAATACACCCCTGGATGGATGTTATGTGTGGTCAATATTATGCCACAACCAGGGTGCGTCACTGCCATATACAAGCCAGGGAAATAGCTTGGATCCTGGGTAAACATGTGTGTGTACAGTGTGCGTGGGACTGCCAGGGCGCAAAACAGCTATTAAAAAGCCAGGGAAATAGCTTGGATCCTGGGTAGCCATGTGTGTACAGTGTGCGTGGGACTGCCAGGGCGCAAAACAGCTGTTAAAAAGCGGGGGAGAAGAGCTTGGATCCTGGGTAAAATTGAAGCAGAGTGCACCCAGAGAGCCGGCGCGCGCAGCTGCATTTTCGACCCGGGAATAAGTGTTCTAACTTCGGGGTAAAGTTGGTTGAAATACACCCCCGGATGAATGTTATGTGTGGTCAATATTATGCCACAACCAGGGTGCGTCACTGCCATATACAAGCCAGGGAAATAGCTTGGATCCTGGGTAAACATGTGTGTGTACAGTGTGCGTGGGACTGCCAGGGCGCAAAACAGCTATTAAAAAGCCAGGGAAATAGCTTGGATCCTGGGTAAAATGTGTGTACAGTGTGCGTGGGACTGCCAGGGCGGAAAACAGCTGTTAAAAAGCGGGGGAAATAGCTTGGATCCTGGGTAGCCATGTGTGTACAGTGTGCGTGGGACTGCCAGGGCGCAAATCAGCTATTAAAAAGCCAGGGAAATAGCTTGGATCCTGGGTAAAATGTGTGTACAGTGTGCGTGGGACTGCCAGGGCGCAAAACAGCTATTACAAAGCCAGGGAAATAGCTTGGATCCTGGGTAGCCATGTGTGTACAGTGTGTGGGACTGCCAGGGCGCAAAACAGCTGTTAAAAAGCGGGGGAGAAGAGCTTGGATCCTGGGTACAATTGAAGCAGAGTGCACCCAGAGAGCCGGCGGGCGATGCTGCATTTTCGACCCGGGAATAAGTGTTCTAACTTCGGGGTAAAGATAGTTGAAATACACCCCTGGATGGATGTTATGTGTGGTCAATATTATGCCACAACCAGGGTGTATAAAAGCCAGGGAAATAGCTTGGATCCTGGGTACAATTGAAGCAGAGTGCACCCAGAGAGCCGGCGGGCGATGCTGCATTTTCGACCCGGGAATAAGTGTTCAAAGGCCGGGTAAAGTTGGTTGAAATACACCCCTGGATGGCTGTGATGTGTGGTAAATATTCTGCCACAACCAGGGTGCGTCACTGCCATATACAAGCCAGGGAAATGGCTTGGATCCTGGTTAAACTGTGTGTACAGTGTGCGTGGGACTACCAGGGCGCAAAACAGCTATTAAAAAGCCAGGGAAATAGCTTGGATCCTGGGTAGCCATGTGTGTACAGTGTGTGGGACTGCCAGGGCGCAAAACAGCTATTAAAAAGCCAGGGAAATAGCTTGGATCCTGGGTAAAATGTGTGTACAGTGTGTGGGACTGCCAGGGCGCAAAACAGCTATTAAGAAGCCAGGGAAATAGCTTGGATCCTGGGTAAACGTGTGTGTACAGTGTGCGGGACTGCCAGGGCGCAAAACAGCTATTAAAAAGCCAGGGAAATAGCTTGGAACCTGGGTAAACTGTGTGTACAGTGTGCGCGGGACTGCCAGGGCGCAAAACAACTATTAAAAAGCCAGGGAAATAGCTTGGATCCTGGGTAAAATTGAAGCAGAGTGCACCCAGAGAGCCGGCGCGCGCAGCTGCCTTTTCGACCCGGGAATAAGTGTTCAAGAGGCCGGGTAAAGTTGGTTGAAATACACCCCTGGATGGATGTTATGTGTGGTCAATATTATGCCACAACCAGGGTGCGTCACTGCCATATACAAGCCAGGGAAATAGCTTGGATCCTGGGTAAACTGTGTGTGTACAGTGTGCGTGGGACTGCCAGGGCGCAAAACAGCTATTAAAAAGCCAGGGAAATAGCTTGGATCCTGGGTAAACTGTGTGTACAGTGTGCGTGGGACTGCCAGGGCGCAAAACAGCTATTAAAAAGCCAGGGAAATAGCTTGGATCCTGGGTAAAATGTGTGTACAGTGTGCGTGGGACTGCCAGGGCGCAAAACAGCTATTACAAAGCCAGGGAAATAGCTTGGATCCTGGGTAAAATGTGTGTACAGTGTGCGTGGGACTGCCAGGGCGCAAAACAGCTATTAAGAAGCCAGAGAAATAGCTTGGATCCTGGGTAAAATGTGTGTACAGTGTGTGGGACTGCCAGGGCGCAAAACAGCTATTACAAAGCCAGGGAAATAGCTTGGATCCTGGGTAAAATGTGTGTACAGTGTGTGGGACTGCCAGGGCGCAAAACAGCTATTACAAAGCCAGGGAAATAGCTTGGATCCTGGGTAAACTGTGTGTACAGTGTGCGTGGGACTGCCAGGGCGCAAAACAGCTATTAAAAAGCCAGGGAAATAGCTTGGATCCTGGGTAAAATGTGTGTACAGTGTGTGGGACTGCCAGGGCGCAAAACAGCTATTAAGAAGCCAGGGAAATAGCTTGGATCCTGGGTAAAATGTGTGTACAGTGTGTGGGACTGCCAGGGCGCAAAACAGCTATTACAAAGCCAGGGAAATAGCTTGGATCCTGGGTAAACTGTGCGTACAGTGTGCGTGGGACTGCCAGGGCGCAAAACAGCTATTAAAAAGCCAGGGAAATAGCTTGGATCCTGGGTAGCCATGTGTGTACAGTGTGCGTGGGACTGCCAGGGCGCAAAACCGCTATTACAAAGCCAGGGAAATAGCTTGGATCCTGGGTAAAATGTGTGTACAGTGTGCGTGGGACTGCCAGGGCGCAAAACAGCTATTACAAAGCCAGGGAAATAGCTTGGATCCTGGGTAAACTGTGCGTACAGTGTGCGTGGGACTGCCAGGGCGCAAAACAGCTATTAAAAAGCCAGGGAAATAGCTTGGATCCTGGGTAGCCATGTGTGTACAGTGTGCGTGGGACTGCCAGGGCGCAAAACCGCTATTACAAAGCCAGGGAAATAGCTTGGATCCTGGGTAAAATGTGTGTACAGTGTGCGTGGGACTGCCAGGGCGCAAAACAGCTATTACAAAGCCAGGGAAATAGCTTGGATCCTGGGTAAACTGTGTGTACAGTGTGCGTGGGACTGCCAGGGCGCAAAACAGCTATTAAGAAGCCAGGGAAATAGCTTGGATCCTGGGTAGCCATGTGTGTACAGTGTGTGGGACTGCCAGGGCGCAAAACAGCTATTAAGAAGCCAGGGAAATAGCTTGGATCCTGGGTAGCCATGTGTGTACAGTGTGCGTGGGACTGCCAGGGCGCAAAACAGCTATTACAAAAGCCAGGGAAATAGCTTGGATCCTGGGTAGCCATGTGTGTACAGTGTGCGTGGGACTGCCAGGGCGCAAAACAGCTATTAAAAAGCCAGGGAAATAGCTTGGATCCTGGGTAAACTGGTTACAGTGTGCGTGGGACTGCCAGGGCGCAAAACAGCTGTTAAAAAGCGAGGGAGAAGAGCTTGGATCCTGGGTAAAATTGAAGCAGAGGGCACCCAGAGAGCGGCGGGCGATGCTGCATTTTCGACCCGGAATAAGTGTTCTATCTTCGGGGTAAAGATGGTTGAAATACACCCTGGATGGATGTTATGTGTGGTCAATATTATGCCACAACCAGGGTGTATACAAGCAACGGAAATAGCTTGGATCCTGGGTAAATTGAAGCAGAGTGCACCCAGAGAGCCGGGCGCGCAGCTGCCTTTTCGACCGGGAATAAGTGTTCAAAAGGCCGGGTAAAGTTGGTTGAAATACACCCCTGGATGGATGTTATGTGTGGTCAATATTATGCCACAACCAGGGTGCGTCACTGCCATATACAAGCCAGGGAAATAGCTTGGATCCTGGGTAGCATGTGTGTACAGTGTGCGTGGGACTGCCAGGGCGCAAAACAGCTATTAAAAAGCCAGGGAAATAGCTTGGATCCTGGGTAAACTGTGTGTACAGTGTGCGTGGGGACTGCCAGGGCGCAAAACAGCTGTTAAAAAGCGGGGGAGAAGAGCTGGATCCTGGGTAAAATTGAAGCAGAGGGCACCCAGAGAGCCGGCGGGCGATGCTGCATTTTCGACCCGGGAATAAGTGTTCTAACTTCGGGGTAAAGATGGTTGAAATACACCCTGGATGGATGTTATGTGTGGTCAATATTATGCCACAACCAGGGTGTATACAAGCAACGGAAATAGCTTGGATCCTGGGTAAAATTGAAGCAGAGTGCACCCAGAGAGCGGCGCGCGCAGCTGCCTTTTCGACCCGGGAATAAGTGTTCAAAAGGCCGGGTAAAGTTGGTTGAAATACACCCCTGGATGGATGTTATGTGTGGTCAATATTATGCCACAACCAGGGTGCGTCACTGCCATATACAAGCCAGGGAAATAGCTTGGATCCTGGGTAAAACTGTGTGTGTACAGTGTGCGGGACTGCCAGGGCGCAAAACAGCTATTAAAAAGCCAGGGAAATAGCTTGAATCCTGGTAAAATGTGTGACAGTGTGCGTGGGACTGCAGAGGCGAGAAAACAGCTGTTAAAAAGCGGGGGAAATAGCTTGGATCCTGGGTAGCCATGTGTGTACAGTGTGCGGGACTGCCAGCGCAAAACAGCTATTAAAAAGCCAGGGAAATAGCTTGGATCCTGGGTAAAATGTGTGTACAGTGTGCGTGGGACTGCCAGGGTGCAAAACAGCTATTAAAAAGCCAGGGAAATAGCTTGGATCCTGGGTAAAATTGAAGCAGAGTGCACCCAGAGAGCCGGCGCGCGCAGCTGCCTTTTCGACCCGGGAATAAGTGTTCAAAAGGCCGGGTAAAGTTGGTTGAAATACACCCCTGGATGGATGTTATGTGTGGTCAATATTATGCCACAACCAGGGTGCGTCACTGCCATATACAAGCCAGGGAAATAGCTTGGATCCTGGGTAAAATGTGGTTCCGTGTGCGTGGGACTGCCAGGGCGCAAAACAGCTATTAAAAAGCCAGGGAAATAGCTTGGATCCTGGGTAAACTGTGTGTACAGTGTGCGTGGACTGCCAGGGCGCAAAACAGCTGTTAAAAAGCGGGGGAGAAGAGCTTGGATCCTGGGTACAATTGAAGCAGAGTGCACCCAGAGAGCCGGCGGGCGATGCTGCATTTTCGACCCGGAATAAGTGTTCAAAGGCCGGGTAAAGTTGGTTGAAATACACCCCTGGATGGATGTTATGTGTGGTCAATATTATGCCACAACCATGGTGTATAAAAGCCAGGGAAATAGCTGGATCCTGGGTACAATGAAGCAGAGTGCACCCAGAGAGCCGGCGCGCGCAGCTGCCTTTTCGACCCGGGAATGAGTGTTCTAACTTCGGGGTAAAGTTGGTTGAAATACACCCCGGATGAATGCGCAGTGTGGTCAATATTATGCCAGAACCAGGGTGTATACAAGCAACGGAAATAGCTTGGATCCTGGGTACAATTGAAGCAGAGTGCACCCAGAGAGGAGGCGCGCGCAGCTGCATTTTCGACCGGGGAAAATGGTTTGAAAGGTGGGATAAAGTGTTTTAAAGGTGGGGAAAGTGTTCACGCAGCCCCCTGACAACGGTAATAATGATTAAAAACCATTTCTAGGGCAGGGTGTATTTTAAAAGTGAAAGAAAAACCATTTTAAACCGGTTAAAAGGCACAAAGTGATTTAAGTGCAGTTCCCATGTGTCCCCACAGGAGGGCGCTTCAGCCTGCTTGAGCACAGTGCATTAACCGTAAAACATGCCATAAATAAAGGCAAATGGATGGAATTAAGGTGCGGGGAGGCTCCGCACGAGACACAGGCACATTCCCAATCCCCCACAGTAGTGACAACGGTGATTTAAACTAGTTTCTGCGGGGGAAAGAGTGCTCAAAGTCTGCTAAAACTCTGCTAAAACTCTGATAACGGCGTGGTACAAGTCTGATTGTTTCAGAGACCCATAGTAAGGATACAATATAACCATGGCCATCTAAAAGTATCCATTAAATGCATTTGCAGGGTGAACAGAGCAGAGAGAAGCCTGAAAATGCCTCTCCAGCACCACAGCGAGCTCCCGGGTGCTGCGGAGGGTGGGAGGCAGGCGCCGCTGGCTTTCTCGACCCGGGAATAAGTGTTCAAAAGGCGGGTAAAGTTGGTTGAAATACACCCCTGGATGGATGTGATGGGTGGTCAATATTATGCCACAACCAGGGTGTATAACAAGCCACGGAAATAGCTTGGATCCTGGGTACAATTGAAGCAGAGTGCACCAGAGAGCCGGGGCGATGCTGCATTTTCGACCCGGGAATAAGTGTTCAAAGGCCGGGTAAAGTTGGTTGAAATACACCCCTGGATGGCTGTGATGTGTGGTAAATATTCTGCCACAACCAGGGTGTGTACAAGCAACGGAAATAGCTTGGATCCTGGGTAAAATTGAAGCAGAGTGCACCCAGAGAGCCGGCGCGCGCAGCTGCCTTTTCGACCCGGGAATGAGTGTTCAAAAGGCCGGGTAAAGTTGGTTGAAATACACCCCTGGATGGATGTGATGTGTGGTAAATATTCTGCCACAACCAGGGTGCGTCACTGCCATATACAAGCCAGGGAAATAGCTTGGATCCTGGTTAAAACTGTGTGTACAGTGTGCGGGGACTGCCAGGCGCAAAACAGCTGTTAAAAAGCGGGGAAATAGCTTGGATCCTGGGTAGCCATGTGTGTACAGTGTGCGTGGGACTGCCAGGGCGCAAAAACAGCTATTAAAAAGCCAGGGAAATAGCTTGGATCCTGGGTAGCCATGTGTGTACAGTGTGCGTGGACTGCCAGGGCGCAAAACAGCTATTAAAAAGCCAGGGAAATAGCTTGGATCCTGGGTGCAATTGAAGCAGAGTGCACCCAGAGAGCCGGCGCGCGCAGCTGTATTTTCGACCGGGAATAAGTGTTCTAACTTCGGGGTAAAGATGGTGAAATACACCCCTGGATGGATTTTTTTGTTTAGTGTGGTCAATATTATGCCACAACCAGGGTGTATAAAAGCCAGGGAAATAGCTTGGATCCTGGGTACAATTGAAGCAGAGTGCACCCAGAGAGGAGGCCGGCGCAGCTGCGTTTTCGACCGGGGAAAATGGTTTGAAAGGTGGGGATAAAGTGTTTTAAAGGTGGGGAAAGTGTTCACGCAGCCCCCTGACAACGGTAATAATGATTAAAAACCATTTCTAGGGCAGGGTGTATTTTAAAAGTGAAAGAAAAACCATTTTAAACCGGTTAAAAGGCACACAAAGTGATTTAAGTGCAGTTCCCATGTGTCCCCACAGGAGGGCGCTTCAGCCTGCTTGAGCACAGTGCATTAACCGTAAAACATGCCATAAATAAAGGCAAATGGATGGATTTAAGGTGCGGGGAGGCTCCGCACGAGACACAGGCACATTCCCAATCCCCCACAGTAGTGACAACGGTGATTTAAACTAGTTTCTGCGGGGGAAAGAGTGCTCAAAGTCTGCTAAAACTCTGCTAAAACTCTGATAACGGCGTGGTACAAGTCTGATTGCTTCAGAGACCCATAGTAAGGATACAATATAACCATGGCCATCTAAAAGTATCCATTAAAATGCATTTGCAGGGTGAACAGAGCAGAGAGAAGCCTGAAAATGCCTCTCCAGCACCACAGCGAGCTCCCGGGTGCTGCGGAGGGTGGGAGGCAGGCGCCGCTGGCTTTCTCGACCCGGGAATAAGTGTTCAAAAGGCCGGGTAAAGTTGGTTGAAATACACCCCTGGATGGATGTGATGTGTGGTCAATATTATGCCACAACCAGGGTGTATAAAAGCCAGGAAATAGCTTGGATCCTGGGTACAATTGAAGCAGAGTGCACCCAGAGAGCCGGCGGGCGATGCTGCATTTTCGACCCGGGAATAAGTGTTCAAAGGCCGGGTAAAGTTGGTTGAAATACACCCCTGGATGGATGTTATGTGTGGTCAATATTATGCCACAACCAGGGTGTGTACAAGCAACGGAAATAGCTTGGATCCTGGGTAAAATTGAAGCAGAGTGCACCCAGAGAGCCGGCGCGCGCAGCTGCCTTTTCGACCCGGGAATAAGTGTTCAAAAGGGGGTAAAGTTGGTTGAAATACACCCCTGGATGGATGTTATGTGTGGTCAATATTATGCCACAACCAGGGTGCGTCACTGCCATATACAAGCCAGGGAAATAGCTTGGATCCTGGGTAAAATGTGTGTTCAGTGTGCGTGGGACTGCCAGGGCGCAAAACAGCTATTAAAAAGCCAGGGAAATAGCTTGGATCCTGGGTAAACTGTGTGTACAGTGTGCGTGGGACTGCCAGGGCGCAAAACAGCTGTTAAAAAGCGGGGGAGAAGAGCTTGGATCCTGGGTAAAATTGAAGCAGAGGGCACCCAGAGAGCCGGCGGGCGATGCTGCATGTTCGACCCGGGAATAAGTGTTCTAACTTCGGGGTAAAGATGGTTGAAATACACCCCTGGATGGATGTTATGTGTGGTCAATATTATGCCACAACCAGGGTGTATACAAGCAACGGAAATAGCTTGGATCCTGGGTAAAATTGAAGCAGAGTGCACCCAGAGAGCCGGCGCGCGCAGCTGCCTTTTCGACCCGGGAATAAGTGTTCAAAAGGCCGGGTAAAGTTGGTTGAAATACACCCCTGGATGGATGTTATGTGTGGTCAATATTATGCCACAACCAGGGTGCGTCACTGCCATATACAAGCCAGGGAAATAGCTTGGATCCTGGGTAAACATGTGTGTGTACAGTGTGCGTGGGACTGCCAGGGCGCAAAACAGCTATTAAAAAGCCAGGGAAATAGCTTGGATCCTGGGTAGCCGTGTGTGTACAGTGTGTGGGACTGCCAGGGCGCAAAACAGCTATTAAAAAGCCAGGGAAATAGCTTGGATCCTGGGTGCAATTGAAGCAGAGTGCACCCAGAGAGGAGGCGCGCGCAGCTGCATTTTCGACCCCGGAATAAGTGTTCTAACTTCGGGGTAAAGATGGTTGAAATACACCCCTGGATGGATGTTATGTGTGGTCAATATTATGCCACAACCAGGGCGTATAAAAGCCAGGGAAATAGCTTGGATCCTGGGTACAATTGAAGCAGAGTGCACCCAGAGAGCCGGCGCGCGCAGCTGTATTTTCGACCCGGGAATAAGTGTTCTAACTTCGGGGTAAAGATGGTTGAAATACACCCCTGGATGGATGTTATGTGTGGTCAATATTATGCCACAACCATGGTGTATAAAAGCCAGGGAAATAGCTTGGATCCTGGGTACAATTGAAGCAGAGTGCACCCAGAGAGCCGGCGCGCGCAGCTGCCTTTTCGACCCGGGAATAAGTGTTCAAAAGGCCGGGTAAAGTTGGTTGAAATACACCCCTGGATGGATGTGATGTGTGGTAAACATTCTGCCACAACCAGGGTGCGTCACTGCCATATACAAGCCAGGGAAATAGCTTGGATCCTGGTTAAACTGTGTGTACAGTGTGCGTGGGACTACCAGGGCGCAAAACAGCTATTAAAAAGCCAGGGAAATAGCTTGGATCCTGGGTAGCCATGTGGGTACAGTGTGCGTGGGACTGCCAGGGCGCAAAACAGCTATTACAAAGCCAGGGAAATAGCTTGGATCCTGGGTAAACGTGTGTGTACAGTGTGCGGGACTGCCAGGGCGCAAAACAGCTATTAAAAAGCCAGGGAAATAGCTTGGATCCTGGGTAAACGTGTGTGTACAGTGTGCGGGACTGCCAGGGCGCAAAACAGCTATTAAAAAGCCAGGGAAATAGCTTGGAACCTGGGTAAACTGTGTGTACAGTGTGCGTGGGACTGCCAGGGCGCAAAACAGCTATTAAAAAGCGGGGGAGAAGAGCTTGGATCCTGGGTACAATTGAAGCAGAGTGCTTCCAGAGAGCCGGCGGGCGATGCTGCATTTTCGACCCGGGAATAAGTGTTCTAACTTCGGGGTAAAGATGGTTGAAATACACCCCTGGATGGCTGTTATGTGTGGTCAATATTATGCCACAACCAGGGTGTATAAAAGCCAGGGAAATAGCTTGGATCCTGGGTACAATTGAAGCAGAGTGCACCCAGAGAGGAGGCCGGCGCAGCTGCGTTTTCGACCGGGGAAAATGGTTTGAAAGGTGGGGATAAAGTGTTTTAAAGGTGGGGAAAGTGTTCACGCAGCCCCCTGACAACGGTAATAATGATCAAAAACCATTTCTAGGGCAGGGTGTATTTTACAAAGTGAAAGAAAAACCATTTTAAACCGGTTAAAAGGCACACAGAGTGATTTAAGTGCAGTTCCCATGTGTCCCCACAGGAGGGCGCTTCAGCCTGCTCGAGCACAGTGCATTAACCGTAAAACATGCCATAAATACAGGCAAATGGATGGATTTAAGGTGCGGGGAGGCTCCGCACGAGACACAGGCACATTCCCAATCCCCCACAGTAGTGACAACGGTGATTTAAACTAGTTTCTGCGGGGAAAGAGTGCTCAAAGTCTGCTAAAACTCTGCTAAAACTCTGATAACGGCGTGGTACAAGTCTGATTGCTTCAGAGACCCATAGTAAGGATACAATATAACCATGGCCATCTAAAAGTATCCATTAAAATGCATTTGCAGGGTGAACAGAGCAGAGAGAAGCCTGAAAATGCCTCTCCAGCACCACAGCGAGCTCCCGGGTGCTGCGGAGGGTGGGAGGCAGGCGCCGCTGGCTTTCTCGACCCGGGAATAAGTGTTCAAAAGGCCGGGTAAAGTTGGTTGAAATACACCCCTGGATGGATGTGATGTGTGGTCAATATTATGCCACAACCAGGGTGTATACAAGCCACGGAAATAGCTTGGATCCTGGGTACAATTGAAGCAGAGTGCACCCAGAGAGCCGGCGCGCGCAGCTGCATTTTCGACCCGGGAATAAGTGTTCAAAAGGCCGGGTAAAGTTGGTTGAAATACACCCCTGGATGGATGTTATGTGTGGTCAATATTATGCCACAACCAGGGTGCGTCACTGCCATATACAAGCCAGGGAAATAGCTTGGATCCTGGGTAAACATGTGTGTGTACAGTGTGCGTGGGACTGCCAGGGCGCAAAACAGCTATTAAAAAGCCAGGGAAATAGCTTGGATCCTGGGTAAAATGTGTGTACAGTGTGCGTGGGACTGCCAGGGCGGAAAACAGCTGTTAAAAAGCGGGGGAAATAGCTTGGATCCTGGGTAGCCATGTGTGTACAGTGTGCGGGACTGCCAGGGCGCAAAACAGCTATTAAAAAGCCAGGGAAATAGCTTGGATCCTGGGTAAAATGTGTGTACAGTGTGCGTGGGACTGCCAGGGCGCAAAACAGCTATTAAAAAGCCAGGGAAATAGCTTGGATCCTGGGTACAATTGAAGCAGAGTGCACCCAGAGAGCCGGCGCGCGCAGCTGCATTTTCGACCCGGGAATAAGTGTTCAAAAGGCCGGGTAAAGTTGGTTGAAATACACCCCTGGATGGATGTTATGTGTGGTCAATATTATGCCACAACCAGGGTGCGTCACTGCCATATACAAGCCAGGGAAATAGCTTGGATCCTGGGTAAACATGTGTGTGTACAGTGTGCGTGGGACTGCCAGGGCGCAAAACAGCTATTAAAAAGCCAGGGAAATAGCTTGGATCCTGGGTAGCCATGTGTGTACAGTGTGCGTGGGACTGCCAGGGCGCAAAACAGCTGTTAAAAAGCGGGGGAGAAGAGCTTGGATCCTGGGTACAATTGAAGCAGAGTGCACCCAGAGAGCCGGCGCGCGCAGCTGCATTTTCGACCCGGGAATAAGTGTTCAAAAGGCCGGGTAAAGTTGGTTGAAATACACCCCTGGATGGATGTTATGTGTGGTCAATATTATGCCACAACCAGGGTGCGTCACTGCCATATACAAGCCAGGGAAATAGCTTGGATCCTGGGTAAACTGTGTGTGTACAGTGTGCGTGGGACTGCCAGGGCGCAAAACAGCTATTAAAAAGCCAGGGAAATAGCTTGGATCCTGGGTAAAATGTGTGTACAGTGTGCGTGGGACTGCCAGGGCGGAAAACAGCTGTTAAAAAGCGGGGGAAATAGCTTGGATCCTGGGTAGCCATGTGTGTACAGTGTGCGTGGGACTGCCAGGGCGCAAAACAGCTGTTAAAAAGCCAGGGAAATAGCTTGGATCCTGGGTAAAATGTGTGTACAGTGTGCGTGGGACTGCCAGGGCGCAAAACAGCTATTACAAAGCCAGGGAAATAGCTTGGATCCTGGGTAGCCATGTGTGTACAGTGTGTGGGACTGCCAGGGCGCAAAACAGCTGTTAAAAAGCGGGGGAGAAGAGCTTGGATCCTGGGTACAATTGAAGCAGAGTGCACCCAGAGAGCCGGCGGGCGATGCTGCATTTTCGACCCGGGAATAAGTGTTCTAACTTCGGGGTAAAGATGGTTGAAATACACCCCTGGATGGCTGTTATGTGTGGTCAATATTATGCCACAACCAGGGTGTATAAAAGCCAGGGAAATAGCTTGGATCCTGGGTACAATTGAAGCAGAGTGCACCCAGAGAGGAGGCGCGCGCAGCTGCATTTTCGACCGGGGAAAATGGTTTGAAAGGTGGGGATAAAGTGTTTTAAAGGTGGGGAAAGTGTTCACGCAGCCCCCTGACAACGGTAATAATGATTAAAAACCATTTCTAGGGCAGGGTGTATTTTAAAAGTGAAAGAAAAACCATTTTAAACCGGTTAAAAGGCACACAAAGTGATTTAAGTGCAGTTCCCATGTGTCCCCACAGGAGGGCGCTTCAGCCTGCTTGAGCACAGTGCATTAACCGTAAAACATGCCATAAATAAAGGCAAATGGATGGATTTAAGGTGCGGGGAGGCTCCGCACGAGACACAGGCACATTCCCAATCCCCCACAGTAGTGACAACGGTGATTTAAACTAGTTTCTGCGGGGGAAAGAGTGCTCAAAGTCTGCTAAAACTCTGCTAAAACTCTGATAACGGCGTGGTACAAGTCTGATTGCTTCAGAGACCCATAGTAAGGATACAATATAACCATGGCCATCTAAAAGTATCCATTAAAATGCATTTGCAGGGTGAACAGAGCAGAGAGAAGCCTGAAAATGCCTCTCCAGCACCACAGCGAGCTCCCGGGTGCTGCGGAGGGTGGGAGGCAGGCGCCGCTGGCTTTCTCGACCCGGGAATAAGTGTTCAAAAGGCCGGGTAAAGTTGGTTGAAATACACCCCTGGATGGATGTGATGTGTGGTCAATATTATGCCACAACCAGGGTGTATACAAGCCACGGAAATAGCTTGGATCCTGGGTACAATTGAAGCAGAGTGCACCCAGAGAGCCGGCGCGCGCAGCTGCATTTTCGACCCGGGAATAAGTGTTCAAAAGGCCGGGTAAAGTTGGTTGAAATACACCCCTGGATGGATGTTATGTGTGGTCAATATTATGCCACAACCAGGGTGCGTCACTGCCATATACAAGCCAGGGAAATAGCTTGGATCCTGGGTAAACTGTGTGTGTACAGTGTGCGTGGGACTGCCAGGGCGCAAAACAGCTATTAAAAAGCCAGGGAAATAGCTTGAATCCTGGGTAAAATGTGTGTACAGTGTGCGTGGGACTGCCAGGGCGCAAAACAGCTATTACAAAGCCAGGGAAATAGCTTGGATCCTGGGTAAACTGTGTGTACAGTGTGCGTGGGACTGCCAGGGCGCAAAACAGCTATTAAAAAGCCAGGGAAATAGCTTGGATCCTGGGTAGCCATGTGTGTACAGTGTGCGTGGGACTGCCAGGGCGCAAAACAGCTGTTAAAAAGCGGGGGAGAAGAGCTTGGATCCTGGGTAAAATTGAAGCAGAGTGCACCCAGAGAGCCGGCGCGCGCAGCTGCCTTTTCGACCCGGGAATAAGTGTTCAAGAGGCCGGGTAAAGTTGGTTGAAATACACCCCTGGATGGATGTTATGTGTGGTCAATATTATGCCACAACCAGGGTGCGTCACTGCCATATACAAGCCAGGGAAATAGCTTGGATCCTGGGTAAACATGTGTGTGTACAGTGTGCGTGGGACTGCCAGGGCGCAAAACAGCTATTAAAAAGCCAGGGAAATAGCTTGGATCCTGGGTAAACATGTGTGTGTACAGTGTGCGTGGGACTGCCAGGGCGCAAAACAGCTATTAAAAAGCCAGGGAAATAGCTTGGATCCTGGGTAGCCATGTGTGTACAGTGTGCGTGGGACTGCCAGGGCGCAAAACAGCTGTTAAAAAGCGGGGGAAATAGCTTGGATCCTGGGTAGCCATGTGTGTACAGTGTGCGTGGGACTGCCAGGGCGCAAAACAGCTATTAAAAAGCCAGGGAAATAGCTTGGATCCTGGGTAAAATGTGTGTACAGTGTGCGTGGGACTGCCAGGGCGCAAAACAGCTATTAAAAAGCGGGGGAGAAGAGCTTGGATCCTGGGTAAAATTGAAGCAGAGTGCACCCAGAGAGCCGGCGCGCGCAGCTGCATTTTCGACCCGGGAATAAGTGTTCTAACTTCGGGGTAAAGTTGGTTGAAATACACCCCCGGATGAATGTTATGTGTGGTCAATATTATGCCACAACCAGGGTGCGTCACTGCCATATACAAGCCAGGGAAATAGCTTGGATCCTGGGTAAACATGTGTGTGTACAGTGTGCGTGGGACTGCCAGGGCGCAAAACAGCTATTAAAAAGCCAGGGAAATAGCTTGGATCCTGGGTAAACTGTGTGTACAGTGTGTGGGACTGCCAGGGCGCAAAACAGCTATTGCAAAGCCAGGGAAATAGCTTGGATCCTGGGTAAAATGTGTGTACAGTGTGCGTGGGACTGCCAGGGCGCAAAACAGCTATTAAGAAGCCAGGGAAATAGCTTGGATCCTGGGTAGCCATGTGTGTACAGTGTGCGTGGGACTGCCAGGGCGCAAAACCGCTATTAAAAAGCCAGGGAAATAGCTTGGATCCTGGGTAGCCATGTGTGTACAGTGTGTGGGACTGCCAGGGCGCAAAACAGCTATTAAAAAGCCAGGGAAATAGCTTGGAACCTGGGTAAACTGTGTGTACAGTGTGCGTGGGACTGCCAGGGCGCAAAACAGCTATTAAAAAGCCAGGGAAATAGCTTGGATCCTGGGTGCAATTGAAGCAGAGTGCACCCAGAGAGCCGGCGCGCGCAGCTGTATTTTCGACCCGGGAATAAGTGTTCTAACTTCGGGGTAAAGATGGTTGAAATACACCCCTGGATGGATGTTATGTGTGGTCAATATTATGCCACAACCAGGGTGTATAAAAGCCAGGGAAATAGCTTGGATCCTGGGTACAATTGAAGCAGAGTGCACCCAGAGAGGAGGCGCGCGCAGCTGCATTTTCGACCGGGGAAAATGGTTTGAAAGGTGGGGATAAAGTGTTTTAAAGGTGGGGAAAGTGTTCACGCAGCCCCCTGACAACGGTAATAATGATTAAAAACCATTTCTCGGGCAGGGTGTATTTTACAAAGTGAAAGAAAAACCATTTTAAACCGGTTAAAAGGCACACAGAGTGATTTAAGTGCAGTTCCCATGTGTCCCCACAGGAGGGCGCTTCAGCCTGCTCGAGCACAGTGCATTAACCGTAAAACATGCCATAAATACAGGCAAATGGATGGATTCAAGGTGCGGGGAGGCTCCGCACGAGACACAGGCACATTCCCAATACCCCACAGTAGTGACAACGGTGATTTAAACTAGTTTCTGCGGGGAAAAGAGTGCTCAAAGTCTGCTAAAACTCTGCTAAAACTCTGACAATGCCTCTCCAGCACCACAGAGAGCTCCCAGGTGCTGCGGAGGGTGGGAGACAGGCTCACAGCTCGGCCCGGAACCTTCAGCAGGCCCCCCCTGCAGCAGGCCCCCCCCCCTGCAGCACCCCCAGCTGCTGGGCATCGACATGGAGGTGGGCAGTCCGCCTTTCGGCACCCAAACTCGGCCCTGAGACCTCCAGCCCCTCTCTCTGAACCAGCTATGAGAAGCCAATATACCTCCAAAGCCTTTGCTTACGGCCATACCACCCTGATCACGCCCGATCTCGTCCGATCTCGGAAGCTAAGCAGGGTCGGGCCGGGTCAGTACTTGGATGGGAGACCGCCTGGGAATACCCGGTGCTGTAAGCTTTTTTTTAAACCCAGGACAGAGACCGGGAAAATCACCTCTCTTTGGCGGCTCACACACCACCACAGGACGGGCTAATGACCCCCAGCGTGTCTCCCTAACATGTTCACTTAGATTATTTCAGACCTCCAGGAGAGAGACCGGGAAACTCACCTCTATTTGGCGGCTCACAGACCACCAAAGGAAGGACTAATGACCTCCAGCATGTATCCCTAATATGTGCACTCTGTTCATTTCTCACCTCCAGGAGAGAGACCGGGAAAATCACCTCTCTTTGGCGGCTCACAGACCACCAAAGGACGGGCTAATGACCCCCAGCGTGTCTCCCTAACATGTGCACTCTGTTCATTTCACACCTCCAGGAGAGAGACCGGGAAAATCACCTCTCTTTGGCGGCTCACAGACCACCAAAGGAAGGACTAATGACCCCCACGTATCCCTAATATGTGCACTTGTTCATTTCACACCTCCAGGAGAGAGACCGGGAAAATCACCTCTCTTTGGCGGCTCACAGACCACCAAAGGACGGGCTAATGACCCCCAGCGTGTCTCCCTAACATGTGCACTCTGTTCATTTCACACCTCCAGGAGAGAGACCGGGAAAATCACCTCTCTTTGGCGGCTCACAGACCACCAAAGGACGGGCTAATGACCCCCAGCGTGTCTCCCTAACATGTGCACTCTGTTCATTTCACACCTCCAGGAGAGAGACCGGGAAAATCACCTCTCTTTGGCGGCTCACAGACCACCAAAGGACGGGCTAATGACCCCCAGCGTGTCTCCCTAACATGTGCACTCTGTTCATTTCACACCTCCAGGAGAGAGACCGGGAAAATCACCTCTCTTTGGCGGCTCACAGACCACCAAAGGACGGGCTAATGACCCCCAGCGTGTCTCCCTAACATGTGCACTCTGTTCATTTCACACCTCCAGGAGAGAGACCGGGAAAATCACCTCTCTTTGGCGGCTCACAGACCACCACAGGACGGGCTAATGACCCCCGGCGTGTCTCCCTAACATGTGCACTCTGTTCATTTCACACCTCCAGGAGAGAGACCGGGAAAATCACCTCTCTTTGGCGGCTCACAGACCACCAAAGGACGGGCTAATGACCCCCAGCGTGTCTCCCTAACATGTGCACTCTGTTCATTTCACACCTCCAGGAGAGAGACCGGTAAAATCACCTGTCTTTGGCGGCTCACACACCACCACAGGACGGGCTAATGACCCCGGCGTGTCTCCCTAACATGTGCACTCTGTTCATTTCACACCTCCAGGAGAGAGACCGGGAAAATCACCTCTCTTTGGCGGCTCACAGACCACCACAGGACGGGCTAATGACCCCCGGCGTGTCTCCCTAACATGTGCACTCTGTTCATTTCACACCTCCAGGAGAGAGACCGGTAAAATCACCTGTCTTTGGCGGCTCACACACACCACAGGACGGGCTAATGACCCCGGCGTGTCTCCCTAACATGTGCACTCTGTTCATTTCACACCTCCAGGAGAGAGACCGGGAAAATCACCTCTCTTTGGCGGCTCACAGACCACCACAGGACGGGCTAATGACCCCCGGCGTGTCTCCCTAACATGTGCACTCTGTTCATTTCACACCTCCAGGAGAGAGACCGGGAAAATCACCTCTCTTTGGCGGCTCACAGACCACCAAAGGACGGGCTAATGACCCCCAGCGTGTCTCCCTAACATGTGCACTCTGTTCATTTCACACCTCCAGGAGAGAGACCGGGAAAATCACCTCTCTTTGGCGGCTCACAGACCACCAAAGGACGGGCTAATGACCCCCAGCGTGTCTCCCTAACATGTGCACTCTGTTCATTTCACACCTCCAGGAGAGAGACCGGTAAAATCACCTGTCTTTGGCGGCTCACACACCACCACAGGACGGGCTAATGACCCCCGGCGTGTCTCCCTAACATGTGCACTCTGTTCATTTCACACCTCCAGGAGAGAGACCGGGAAAATCACCTCTCTTTGGCGGCTCACAGACCACCACAGGACGTGCTAATGACCCCGGCGTGTCTCCCTAACATGTGCACTCTGTTCATTTCACACCTCCAGGAGAGAGACCGGGAAAATCACCTCTCTTTGGCGGCTCACAGACCACCAAAGGACGGGCTAATGACCCCCAGCGTGTCTCCCTAACATGTGCACTCTGTTCATTTCACACCTCCAGGAGAGAGACCGGGAAAATCACCTCTCTTTGGCGGCTCACAGACCACCAAAGGACGGGCTAATGACCCCCAGCGTGTCTCCCTAACATGTGCACTCTGTTCATTTCACACCTCCAGGAGAGAGACCGGGAAAATCACCTCTCTTTGGCGGCTCACACACCACCACAGGACGGGCTAATGACCCCGGCGTGTCTCCCTAACATGTGCACTCTGTTCATTTCACACCTCCAGGAGAGAGACCGGGAAAATCACCTCTCTTTGGCGGC
>JAAKFY010000477.1:17500-33136 GCA_011823955.1 Dissostichus mawsoni | reverse complement strand
AGCTTGGATCCTGGGTACAATTGAAGCAGAGGGCACCCAGAGAGCCGGCGGGCGATGCTGCATTTTCGACCCGGGAATAAGTGTTCTAACTTCGGGGTAAAGATGGTTGAAATACACCCCTGGATGGATGTTATGTGTGGTCAATATTATGCCACAACCAGGGTGTATACAAGCAACGGAAATAGCTTGGATCCTGGGTAAAATTGAAGCAGAGTGCACCCAGAGAGCCGGCGCGCGCAGCTGCCTTTTCGACCCGGGAATAAGTGTTCAAGAGGCCGGGTAAAGTTGGTTGAAATACACCCCTGGAAGGATGTGATGTTTGGTCAATATTATGCCACATCCAGGGTGCGTCACTGCTCTATACAAGCCAGGGAAATAGCTTGGATCCTGGGTAAACTGTGTGTACAGTGTGTGGGACTGCCAGGGCGCAAAACAGCTATTACAAAGCCAGGGAAATAGCTTGGATCCTGGGTAAAATGTGTGTACAGTGTGCGTGGGACTGCCAGGGCGCAAAACAGCTATTAAAAAGCCAGGGAAATAGCTTGGATCCTGGGTACAATTGAAGCAGAGTGCACCCAGAGAGCCGGCGCGCGCAGCTGTATTTTCGACCCGGGAATAAGTGTTCTAACTTCGGGGTAAAGATGGTTGAAATACACCCCTGGATGGATGTTATGTGAGGTCAATATTATGCCACAACCAGGGTGTATAAAAGCCAGGGAAATAGCTTGGATCCTGGGTACAATTGAAGCAGAGTGCACCCAGAGAGCCGGCGCGCGCAGCTGCCTTTTCGACCCGGGAATGACTGTTCTAACTTCGGGGTAAAGTTGGTTGAAATACACCCCTGGATGAATGCGCAGTGTGGTCAATATTATGCCAGAACCAGGGTGTATACAAGCAACGGAAATAGCTTGGATCCTGGGTAAAATTGAAGCAGAGTGCACCCAGAGAGCCGGCGGGCGATGCTGCATTTTCGACCCGGGAATAAGTGTTCAAAGGCCGGGTAAAGTTGGTTGAAATACACCCCTGGATGGATGTTATGTGTGGTCAATATTATGCCACAACCAGGGTGCGTCACTGCCATATACAAGCCAGGGAAATAGCTTGGATCCTGGGTAAAATGTGTGTTCCGTGTGCGTGGGACTGCCAGGGCGCAAAACAGCTATTAAAAAGCCAGGGAAATAGCTTGGATCCTGGGTAAACTGTGTGTACAGTGTGCGTGGGACTGCCAGGGCGCAAAACAGCTGTTAAAAAGCGGGGAGAAGAGCTTGGATCCTGGGTACAATTGAAGCAGAGGGCACCCAGAGAGCCGGCGGGCGATGCTGCATTTTCGACCCGGGAATAAGTGTTCTAACTTCGGGGTAAAGATGGTTGAAATACACCCCTGGATGGATGTTATGTGTGGTCAATATTATGCCACAACCAGGGTGTATACAAGCAACGGAAATAGCTTGGATCCTGGGTAAAATTGAAGCAGAGTGCACCCAGAGAGCCGGCGCGCGCAGCTGCCTTTTCGACCCGGGAATAAGTGTTCAAAAGGCCGGGTAAAGTTGGTTGAAATACACCCCTGGATGGATGTGATGTGTGGTAAATATTCTGCCACAACCAGGGTGCGTCACTGCCATATACAAGCCAGGGAAATAGCTTGGATCCTGGGTAAACATGTGTGTGTACAGTGTGCGTGGGACTGCCAGGGCGCAAAACAGCTATTACAAAGCCGGGGAAATAGCTTGGACCCTGGTTAAACTGTGTGTACAGTGTGCGTGGGACTGCCAGGGCGCAAAACCGCTATTAAAAAGCCAGGGAAATAGCTTGGATCCTGGGTAAAATGTGTGTACAGTGTGCGTGGGACTGCCAGGGCGCAAAACAGCTGTTAAAAGGCGGGGGAGAAGAGCTTGGATCCTGGGTAAAATTGAAGCAGAGGGCACCCAGAGAGCCGGCGGGCGATGCTGCATTTTCGACCCGGGAATAAGTGTTCTAACTTCGGGGTAAAGATGGTTGAAATACACCCCTGGATGGATGTTATGTGTGGTCAATATTATGCCACAACCAGGGTGTATAAAAGCCAGGGAAATAGCTTGGATCCTGGGTACAATTGAAGCAGAGTGCACCCAGAGAGGAGGCCGGCGCAGCTGCGTTTTCGACCGGGGAAAATGGTTTGAAAGGTGGGGATAAAGTGTTTTAAAGGTGGGGAAAGTGTTCACGCAGCCCCCTGACAACGGTAATAATGATTAAAAACCATTTCTAGGGCAGGGTGTATTTTACAAAGTGAAAGAAAAACCATTTTAAACCGGTTAAAAGGCACACAGAGTGATTTAAGTGCAGTTCCCATGTGTCCCCACAGGAGGGCGCTTCAGCCTGCTCGAGCACAGTGCATTAACCGTAAAACATGCCATAAATACAGGCAAATGGATGGATTTAAGGTGCGGGGAGGCTCCGCACGAGACACAGGCACATTCCCAATCCCCCACAGTAGTGACAACGGTGATTTAAACTAGTTTCTGCGGGGGAAAGAGTGCTCAAAGTCTGCTAAAACTCTGCTAAAACTCTGATAACGGCGTGGTACAAGTCTGATTGCTTCAGAGACCCATAGTAAGGATACAATATAACCATGGCCATCTAAAAGTATCCATTAAAATTCATTTGCAGGGGAAAAAGTGCAGAGAGAAGCCTGAAAATGCCTCCGCAAAACCACAGCGAGCTCCCGGGTGCTGCGGAGGGTGGGAGGCAGGCGCCGCTGGCTATCTCGACCCAGGGAAAGTGTTTGAAAGGTGGGTGGGGAACGTGTTTTAAAGGTGAACATGCCTCCGCAGCACCACAGCGAGCTCCCGGGTGCTCCGGAGGGTGGGAGGCAGGCGCCGCTGGCTTTCTCGACCCGGGAATAAGTGTTCAAAAGGCCGGGTAAAGTTGGTTGAAATACACCCCTGGATGGATGTTATGTGTGGTCAATATTATGCCACAACCAGGGCGTATAAAAGCCAGGGAAATAGCTTGGATCCTGGGTACAATTGAAGCAGAGTGCACCCAGAGAGCCGGCGCGCGCAGCTGCCTTTTCGACCCGGGAATAAGTGTTCAAAAGGCCGGGTAAAGTTGGTTGAAATACACCCCTGGAAGTGTGATGTGTGGTCCATATTATGCCACAACCAGGGTGCGTCACTGCCATATACAAGCCAGGGAAATAGCTTGGATCCTGGTTAAACTGTGTGTACAGTGTGCGTGGGACTGCCAGGGCGCAAAACAGCTGTTAAAAAGCGGGGGAAATAGCTTGGATCCTGGGTAGCCATGTGTGTACAGTGTGCGTGGGACTGCCAGGGCGCAAAACAGCTATTAAAAAGCCAGGGAAATAGCTTGGATCCTGGGTAGCCATGTGTGTACAGTGTGCGTGGGACTGCCAGGGCGCAAAACAGCTATTAAGAAGCCAGGGAAATAGCTTGGATCCTGGGTAAAATGTGTGTACAGTGTGCGTGGGACTGCCAGGACGCGAAACAGCTATTAAAAAGCCAGGGAAATAGCTTGGATCCTGGGTAAAATGTGTGTTCAGTGTGCGTGGGACTGCCAGGGCGCAAAACAGCTATTAAAAAGCCAGGGAAATAGCTTGGATCCTGGGTAGCCGTGTGTGTACAGTGTGCGTGACTGCCAGGGCGCAAAACAGCTATTGAAAAGCCAGGGAAATAGCTTGGATCCTGGGTAAAATGTGTGTACAGTGTGTGGGACTGCCAGGGCGCAAAACAGCTATTAAAAAGCCAGGGAAATAGCTTGGATCCTGGGTAAACTGTGTGTACAGTGTGCGTGGGACTGCCAGGGCGCAAAACAGCTGTTAAAAAGCGGGGGAGAAGAGCTTGGATCCTGGGTACAATTGAAGCAGAGGGCACCCAGAGAGCCGGCGGGCGATGCTGCATTTTCGACCCGGGAATAAGTGTTCTAACTTCGGGGTAAAGATGGTTGAAATACACCCCTGGATGGATGTTATGTGTGGTCAATATTATGCCACAACCAGGGTGTATACAAGCAACGGAAATAGCTTGGATCCTGGGTAAAATTGAAGCAGAGTGCACCCAGAGAGCCGGCGCGCGCAGCTGCCTTTTCGACCCGGGAATAAGTGTTCAAAAGGCCGGGTAAAGTTGGTTGAAATACACCCCTGGATGGATGTTATGTGTGGTCAATATTATGCCACAACCAGGGTGCGTCACTGCCATATACAAGCCAGGGAAATAGCTTGGATCCTGGGTAAAATGTGTGTTCCGTGTGCGTGGGACTGCCAGGGCGCAAAACAGCTATTAAAAAGCCAGGGAAATAGCTTGGATCCTGGGTAAAATGTGTGTACTGTGTGCGTGGGACTGCCAGGGCGCAAAACAGCTATTAAAAAGCCAGGGAAATAGCTTGGATCCTGGGTAGCCATGTGTGTACAGTGTGCGTGGGACTGCCAGGGCGCAAAACAGCTATTACAAAGCCAGGGAAATAGCTTGGATCCTGGGTAGCCATGTGTGTACAGTGTGTGGGACTGCCAGGGCGCAAAACAGCTGTTAAAAAGCGGGGGAGAAGAGCTTGGATCCTGGGTACAATTGAAGCAGAGTGCACCCAGAGAGCCGGCGGGCGATGCTGCATTTTCGACCCGGGAATAAGTGTTCAAAGGCCGGGTAAAGTTGGTTGAAATACACCCCTGGATGGATGTGATGTGTGGTCAATATTCTGCCACAACCAGGGTGCGTCACTGCCATATACAAGCCAGGGAAATAGCTTGGATCCTGGGTAAAATGTGTGTTCCGTGTGCGTGGGACTGCCAGGGCGCAAAACAGCTATTAAAAAGCCAGGGAAATAGCTTGGATCCTGGGTAAACTGTGTGTACAGTGTGCGTGGGACTGCCAGGGCGCAAAACAGCTGTTAAAAAGCGGGGGAGAAGAGCTTGGATCCTGGGTACAATTGAAGCAGAGGGCACCCAGAGAGCCGGCGGGCGATGCTGCATTTTCGACCCGGGAATAAGTGTTCTAACTTCGGGGTAAAGATGGTTGAAATACACCCCTGGATGGATGTTATGTGTGGTCAATATTATGCCACAACCAGGGTGTATACAAGCAACGGAAATAGCTTGGATCCTGGGTAAAATTGAAGCAGAGTGCACCCAGAGAGCCGGCGCGCGCAGCTGCCTTTTCGACCCGGGAATAAGTGTTCAAAAGGCCGGGTAAAGTTGGTTGAAATACACCCCTGGATGGATGTTATGTGTGGTCAATATTATGCCACAACCAGGGTGCGTCACTGCCATATACAAGCCAGGGAAATAGCTTGGATCCTGGGTAAAATGTGTGTTCCGTGTGCGTGGGACTGCCAGGGCGCAAAACAGCTATTAAAAAGCCAGGGAAATAGCTTGGATCCTGGGTAGCCATGTGTGTACAGTGTGCGTGGGACTGCCAGGGCGCAAAACAGCTATTACAAAGCCAGGGAAATAGCTTGGATCCTGGGTAGCCATGTGTGTACAGTGTGTGGGACTGCCAGGGCGCAAAACAGCTGTTAAAAAGCGGGGGAGAAGAGCTTGGATCCTGGGTACAATTGAAGCAGAGTGCACCCAGAGAGCCGGCGGGCGATGCTGCATTTTCGACCCGGGAATAAGTGTTCAAAGGCCGGGTAAAGTTGGTTGAAATACACCCCTGGATGGATGTGATGTGTGGTCAATATTCTGCCACAACCAGGGTGCGTCACTGCCATATACAAGCCAGGGAAATAGCTTGGATCCTGGGTAAAATGTGTGTTCCGTGTGCGTGGGACTGCCAGGGCGCAAAACAGCTATTAAAAAGCCAGGGAAATAGCTTGGATCCTGGGTAAACTGTGTGTACAGTGTGCGTGGGACTGCCAGGGCGCAAAACAGCTGTTAAAAAGCGGGGGAGAAGAGCTTGGATCCTGGGTACAATTGAAGCAGAGTGCACCCAGAGAGCCGGCGGGCGATGCTGCATGTTCGACCCGGGAATAAGTGTTCAAAGGCCGGGTAAAGTTGGTTGAAATACACCCCTGGATGGATGTTATGTGTGGTCAATATTATGCCACAACCAGGGTGTATAAAAGCCAGGGAAATAGCTTGGATCCTGGGTACAATTGAAGCAGAGTGCACCCAGAGAGGAGGCGCGCGCAGCTGCATTTTCGACCGGGGAAAATGGTTTGAAAGGTGGGGATAAAGTGTTTTAAAGGTGGGGAAAGTGTTCACGCAGCCCCCTGACAACGGTAATAATGATTAAAAACCATTTCTAGGGCAGGGTGTATTTTAAAAGTGAAAGAAAAACCATTTTAAACCGGTTAAAAGGCACACAAAGTGATTTAAGTGCAGTTCCCATGTGTCCCCACAGGAGGGCGCGTCAGCCTGCTTGAGCACAGTGCATTAACCGTAAAACATGCCATAAATACAGGCAAATGGATGGATTCAAGGTGCGGGGAGGCTCCGCACGAGACACAGGCACATTCCCAATCCCCCACAGTAGTGACAACGGTGATTTAAACTAGTTTCTGCGGGGGAAAGAGTGCTCAAAGTCTGCTAAAACTCTGCTAAAACTCTGATAACGGCGTGGTACAAGTCTGATTGCTTCAGAGACCCATAGTAAGGATACAATATAACCATGGCCATCTAAAAGTATCCATTAAAATGCATTTGCAGGGTGAACAGAGCAGAGAGAAGCCTGAAAATGCCTCTCCAGCACCACAGCGAGCTCCCGGGTGCTGCGGAGGGTGGGAGGCAGGCGCCGCTGGCTTTCTCGACCCGGGAATAAGTGTTCAAACCGGGTAAAGTTGGTTGAAATACACCCCTGGATGGATGTGATGTGTGGTCAATATTATGCCACAACCAGGGTGTATACAAGCCACGGAAATAGCTTGGATCCTGGTACAATTGAAGCAGAGTGCACCCAGAGAGCCGGCGCGCGCAGCTGCATTTTCGACCCGGGAATAAGTGTTCAAAAGGCCGGGTAAAGTTGGTTGAAATACACCCCTGGATGGATGTTATGTGTGGTCAATATTATGCCACAACCAGGGTGCGTCACTGCCATATACAAGCCAGGGAAATAGCTTGGATCCTGGGTAAAATGTGTGTTCCGTGTGCGTGGGACTGCCAGGGCGCAAAACAGCTATTAAAAAGCCAGGGAAATAGCTTGGATCCTGGGTAAAATGTGTGTACTGTGTGCGTGGGACTGCCAGGGCGCAAAACAGCTATTAAAAGCCAGGGAAATAGCTTGGATCCTGGGTAGCCATGTGTGTACAGTGTGCGTGGGACTGCCAGGGCGCAAAACAGCTATTACAAAGCCAGGGAAATAGCTTGGATCCTGGGTAGCCATGTGTGTACAGTGTGTGGGACTGCCAGGGCGCAAAACAGCTGTTAAAAAGCGGGGGAGAAGAGCTTGGATCCTGGGTACAATTGAAGCAGAGTGCACCCAGAGAGCCGGCGGGCGATGCTGCATTTTCGACCCGGGAATAAGTGTTCAAAGGCCGGGTAAAGTTGGTTGAAATACACCCCTGGATGGATGTGATGTGTGGTCAATATTCTGCCACAACCAGGGTGCGTCACTGCCATATACAAGCCAGGGAAATAGCTTGGATCCTGGGTAAAATGTGTGTTCCGTGTGCGTGGGACTGCCAGGGCGCAAAACAGCTATTAAAAAGCCAGGGAAATAGCTTGGATCCTGGGTAAACTGTGTGTACAGTGTGCGTGGGACTGCCAGGGCGCAAAACAGCTGTTAAAAAGCGGGGGAGAAGAGCTTGGATCCTGGGTACAATTGAAGCAGAGTGCACCCAGAGAGCCGGCGGGCGATGCTGCATGTTCGACCCGGGAATAAGTGTTCAAAGGCCGGGTAAAGTTGGTTGAAATACACCCCTGGATGGATGTTATGTGTGGTCAATATTATGCCACAACCAGGGTGTATAAAAGCCAGGGAAATAGCTTGGATCCTGGGTACAATTGAAGCAGAGTGCACCCAGAGAGGAGGCGCGCGCAGCTGCATTTTCGACCGGGGAAAATGGTTTGAAAGGTGGGGATAAAGTGTTTTAAAGGTGGGGAAAGTGTTCACGCAGCCCCCTGACAACGGTAATAATGATTAAAAACCATTTCTAGGGCAGGGTGTATTTTAAAAGTGAAAGAAAAACCATTTTAAACCGGTTAAAAGGCACACAAAGTGATTTAAGTGCAGTTCCCATGTGTCCCCACAGGAGGGCGCGTCAGCCTGCTTGAGCACAGTGCATTAACCGTAAAACATGCCATAAATACAGGCAAATGGATGGATTCAAGGTGCGGGGAGGCTCCGCACGAGACACAGGCACATTCCCAATCCCCCACAGTAGTGACAACGGTGATTTAAACTAGTTTCTGCGGGGGAAAGAGTGCTCAAAGTCTGCTAAAACTCTGCTAAAACTCTGATAACGGCGTGGTACAAGTCTGATTGCTTCAGAGACCCATAGTAAGGATACAATATAACCATGGCCATCTAAAAGTATCCATTAAAATGCATTTGCAGGGTGAACAGAGCAGAGAGAAGCCTGAAAATGCCTCTCCAGCACCACAGCGAGCTCCCGGGTGCTGCGGAGGGTGGGAGGCAGGCGCCGCTGGCTTTCTCGACCCGGGAATAAGTGTTCAAAAGGCCGGGTAAAGTTGGTTGAAATACACCCCTGGATGGATGTGATGGGTGGTCAATATTATGCCACAACCAGGGTGTATACAAGCCACGGAAATAGCTTGGATCCTGGGTACAATTGAAGCAGAGTGCACCCAGAGAGCCGGCGGGCGATGCTGCATTTTCGACCCGGGAATAAGTGTTCAAAGGCCGGGTAAAGTTGGTTGAAATACACCCCTGGATGGCTGTGATGTGTGGTAAATATTATGCCACAACCAGGGTGTGTACAAGCCACGGAAATAGCTTGGATCCTGGGTACAATTGAAGCAGAGTGCACCCAGAGAGCCGGCGCGCGCAGCTGCATTTTCGACCCGGGAATAAGTGTTCAAAGGCCGGGTAAAGTTGGTTGAAATACACCCCTGGATGGCTGTGATGTGTGGTAAATATTCTGCCACAACCAGGGTGCGTCACTGCCATATACAAGCCAGGGAAATAGCTTGGATCCTGGGTAAACATGTGTGTACAGTGTGCGTGGGACTGCCAGGGCGCAAAACAGCTATTAAAAAGCCAGGGAAATAGCTTGGATCCTGGGTAGCCATGTGTGTACAGTGTGCGTGGGACTGCCAGGGCGCAAAACAGCTATTAAAAAGCCAGGGAAATAGCTTGGATCCTGGGTAGCCATGTGTGTACAGTGTGCGTGGGACTGCCAGGGCGCAAAACAGCTATTAAAAAGCCAGGGAAATAGCTTGGATCCTGGGTAGCCATGTGTGTACAGTGTGCGTGGGACTGCCAGGGCGCAAAACAGCTATTAAGAAGCCAGGGAAATAGCTTGGATCCTGGGTAAAATGTGTGTACAGTGTGTGGGACTGCCAGGGCGCAAAACAGCTGTTAAAAAGCGGGGGAAAGAGCTTGGATCCTGGGTACAATTGAAGCAGAGTGCACCCAGAGAGCCGGCGCGCGCAGCTGCCTTTTCGACCCGGGAATGAGTGTTCTAACTTCGGGGTAAAGTTGGTTGAAATACACCCCTGGATGAATGCGCAGTGTGGTCAATATTATGCCAGAACCAGGGTGTATACAAGCAACGGAAATAGCTTGGATCCTGGGTACAATTGAAGCAGAGTGCACCCAGAGAGGAGGCCGGCGCAGCTGCGTTTTCGACCGGGGAAAATGGTTTGAAAGGTGGGGATAAAGTGTTTTAAAGGTGGGGAAAGTGTTCACGCAGCCCCCTGACAACGGTAATAATGATTAAAAACCATTTCTAGGGCAGGGTGTATTTTAAAAGTGAAAGAAAAACCATTTTAAACCGGTTAAAAGGCACACAAAGTGATTTAAGTGCAGTTCCCATGTGTCCCCACAGGAGGGCGCTTCAGCCTGCTTGAGCACAGTGCATTAACCGTAAAACATGCCATAAATACAGGCAAATGGATGGATTTAAGGTGCGGGGAGGCTCCGCACGAGACACAGGCACATTCCCAATCCCCCACAGTAGTGACAACGGTGATTTAAACTAGTTTCTGCGGGGGAAAGAGTGCTCAAAGTCTGCTAAAACTCTGCTAAAACTCTGATAACGGCGTGGTACAAGTCTGATTGCTTCAGAGACCCATAGTAAGGATACAATATAACCATGGCCATCTAAAAGTATCCATTAAAATTCATTTGCAGGGGAAAAAGTGCAGAGAGAAGCCTGAAAATGCCTCCGCAAAACCACAGCGAGCTCCCGGGTGCTGCGGAGGGTGGGAGGCAGGCGCCGCTGGCTATCTCGACCCAGGGAAAGTGTTTGAAAGGTGGGTGGGGAACGTGTTTTAAAGGTGAACATGCCTCCGAAGCACCACAGCGAGCTCCCGGGTGCTGCGGAGGGTGGGAGGCAGGCGCCGCTGGCTTTCTCGACCCGGGAATAAGTGTTCAAAAGGCCGGGTAAAGTTGGTTGAAATACACCCCTGGATGGATGTGATGTGATGTGTGGTCAATATTATGCCACAACCAGGGTGTATACAAGCCACGGAAATAGCTTGGATCCTGGGTACAATTGAAGCAGAGTGCACCCAGAGAGCCGGCGCGCGCAGCTGCATTTTCGACCCGGGAATAAGTGTTCAAAAGGCCGGGTAAAGTTGGTTGAAATACACCCCTGGATGGATGTGATGGGTGGTCAATATTATGCCACAACCAGGGTGTATACAAGCCACGGAAATAGCTTGGATCCTGGGTACAATTGAAGCAGAGTGCACCCAGAGAGCCGGCGGGCGATGCTGCATTTTCGACCCGGGAATAAGTTGTTCAAAGGCCGGGTAAAGTTGGTTGAAATACACCCCTGGATGGATGTTATGTGTGGTCAATATTATGCCACAACCAGGGTGTGTACAAGCCACGGAAATAGCTTGGATCCTGGGTAAAATTGAAGCAGAGTGCACCCAGAGAGCCGGCGCGCGCAGCTGCCTTTTCGACCCGGGAATAAGTGTTCAAAAGGCCGGGTAAAGTTGGTTGAAATACACCCCTGGATGGATGTGATGGGTGGTCAATATTATGCCACAACCAGGGTGTATACAAGCCACGGAAATAGCTTGGATCCTGGGTACAATTGAAGCAGAGTGCACCCAGAGAGCCGGCGCGCGCAGCTGCATTTTCGACCCGGGAATAAGTGTTCAAAAGGCCGGGTAAAGTTGGTTGAAATACACCCCTGGATGGATGTTATGTGTGGTCAATATTATGCCACAACCAGGGTGCGTCACTGCCATATACAAGCCAGGGAAATAGCTTGGATCCTGGGTAAACATGTGTGTGTACAGTGTGCGTGGGACTGCCAGGGCGCAAAACAGCTATTAAAAAGCCAGGGAAATAGCTTGGATCCTGGGTAAACTGTGTGTACAGTGTGCGTGGGACTGCCAGGGCGCAAAACAGCTGTTAAAAAGCGGGGGAGAAGAGCTTGGATCCTGGGTAAAATTGAAGCAGAGGGCACCCAGAGAGCCGGCGGGCGATGCTGCATTTTCGACCCGGGAATAAGTGTTCAAAAGGCCGGGTAAAGTTGGTTGAAATACACCCCTGGATGGATGTTATGTGTGGTCAATATTATGCCACAACCAGGGTGCGTCACTGCCATATACAAGCCAGGGAAATAGCTTGGATCCTGGGTAAAATGTGTGTACAGTGTGCGTGGGACTGCCAGGGCGCAAAACAGCTATTACAAAGCCAGGGAAATAGCTTGGATCCTGGGTAAACTGTGTGTACAGTGTGCGTGGGACTGCCAGGGCGCAAAACAGCTGTTAAAAAGCGGGGGAGAAGAGCTTGGATCCTGGGTAAAATTGAAGCAGAGGGCACCCAGAGAGCCGGCGGGCGATGCTGCATTTTCGACCCGGGAATAAGTGTTCTAACTTCGGGGTAAAGATGGTTGAAATACACCCCTGGATGGATGTTATGTGTGGTCAATATTATGCCACAACCAGGGTGTATACAAGCAACGGAAATAGCTTGGATCCTGGGTACAATTGAAGCAGAGTGCACCCAGAGAGCCGGCGCGCGCAGCTGCCTTTTCGACCCGGGAATAAGTGTTCAAGAGGCCGGGTAAAGTTGGTTGAAATACACCCCTGGATGGATGTTATGTGTGGTCAATATTATGCCACAACCAGGGTGCGTCACTGCCATATACAAGCCAGGGAAATAGCTTGGATCCTGGGTAAACATGTGTGTGTACAGTGTGCGTGGGACTGCCAGGGCGCAAAACAGCTATTACAAAGCCAGGGAAATAGCTTGGATCCTGGGTAAACGTGTGTGTACAGTGTGCGTGGGACTGCCAGGGCGGAAAACAGCTGTTAAAAAGCGGGGGAAATAGCTTGGATCCTGGGTGCAATTGAAGCAGAGTGCACCCAGAGAGCCGGCGCGCGCAGCTGTATTTTCGACCCGGGAATAAGTGTTCTAACTTCGGGGTAAAGATGGTTGAAATACACCCCTGGATGGATGTGATGTGTGGTCAATATTATGCCACAACCAGGGTGTATAAAAGCCAGGGAAATAGCTTGGATCCTGGGTACAATTGAAGCAGAGTGCACCCAGAGAGCCGGCGCGCGCAGCTGCATTTTCGACCCGGGAATAAGTGTTCTAACTTCGGGGTAAAGTTGGTTGAAATACACCCCCGGATGAATGTTATGTGTGGTCAATATTATGCCACAACCAGGGTGCGTCACTGCCATATACAAGCCAGGGAAATAGCTTGGATCCTGGGTAAACATGTGTGTGTACAGTGTGCGTGGGACTGCCAGGGCGCAAAACAGCTATTAAAAAGCCAGGGAAATAGCTTGGATCCTGGGTAAACTGTGTGTACAGTGTGCGTGGGACTGCCAGGGCGCAAAACAGCTGTTAAAAAGTGGGGGAGAAGAGCTTGGATCCTGGGTACAATTGAAGCAGAGTGCACCCAGAGAGCCGGCGGGCGATGCTGCATTTTCGACCCGGGAATAAGTGTTCAAAGGCCGGGTAAAGTTGGTTGAAATACACCCCTGGATGGCTGTGATGTGTGGTAAATATTCTGCCACAACCAGGGTGTGTACAAGCAACGGAAATAGCTTGGATCCTGGGTAAAATTGAAGCAGAGTGCACCCAGAGAGCCGGCGCGCGCAGCTGGCTTTTCGACCCGGGAATAAGTGTTCAAGAGGCCGGGTAAAGTTGGTTGAAATACACCCCTGGAAGGATGTGATGTTTGGTCAATATTATGCCACATCCAGGGTGCGTCACTGCTCTATACAAGCCAGGGAAATAGCTTGGATCCTGGGTAAACTGTGTGTACAGTGTGTGGGACTGCCAGGGCGCAAAACAGCTATTACAAAGCCAGGGAAATAGCTTGGATCCTGGGTAAAATGTGTGTACAGTGTGCGTGGGACTGCCAGGGCGCAAAACAGCTATTAAAAAGCCAGGGAAATAGCTTGGATCCTGGGTAAAATGTGTGTACAGTGTGCGTGGGACTGCCAGGGCGGAAAACAGCTGTTAAAAAGCGGGGGAAATAGCTTGGATCCTGGGTAGCCATGTGTGTACAGTGTGCGTGGGACTGCCAGGGCGCAAATCAGCTATTAAAAAGCCAGGGAAATAGCTTGGATCCTGGGTAAAATGTGTGTACAGTGTGCGTGGGACTGCCAGGGCGCAAAACAGCTATTACAAAGCCAGGGAAATAGCTTGGATCCTGGGTAAACTGTGTGTACAGTGTGCGTGGGACTGCCAGGGCGCAAAACAGCTGTTAAAAAGCGGGGGAGAAGAGCTTGGATCCTGGGTAAAATTGAAGCAGAGGGCACCCAGAGAGCCGGCGGGCGATGCTGCATTTTCGACCCGGGAATAAGTGTTCTAACTTCGGGGTAAAGATGGTTGAAATACACCCCTGGATGGATGTTATGTGTGGTCAATATTATGCCACAACCAGGGTGTATACAAGCAACGGAAATAGCTTGGATCCTGGGTACAATTGAAGCAGAGTGCACCCAGAGAGCCGGCGCGCGCAGCTGCCTTTTCGACCCGGGAATAAGTGTTCAAGAGGCCGGGTAAAGTTGGTTGAAATACACCCCTGGATGGATGTTATGTGTGGTCAATATTATGCCACAACCAGGGTGCGTCACTGCCATATACAAGCCAGGGAAATAGCTTGGATCCTGGGTAAACATGTGTGTGTACAGTGTGCGTGGGACTGCCAGGGCGCAAAACAGCTATTACAAAGCCAGGGAAATAGCTTGGATCCTGGGTAAACGTGTGTGTACAGTGTGCGTGGGACTGCCAGGGCGGAAAACAGCTGTTAAAAAGCGGGGGAAATAGCTTGGATCCTGGGTGCAATTGAAGCAGAGTGCACCCAGAGAGCCGGCGCGCGCAGCTGTATTTTCGACCCGGGAATAAGTGTTCTAACTTCGGGGTAAAGATGGTTGAAATACACCCCTGGATGGATGTGATGTGTGGTCAATATTATGCCACAACCAGGGTGTATAAAAGCCAGGGAAATAGCTTGGATCCTGGGTACAATTGAAGCAGAGTGCACCCAGAGAGGAGGCGCGCGCAGCTGCATTTTCGACCGGGGAAAATGGTTTGAAAGGTGGGGATAAAGTGTTTTAAAGGTGGGGAAAGTGTTCACGCAGCCCCCAGACAACGGTAATAATGATTAAAAACCATTTCTAGGGCAGGGTGTATTTTACAAAGTGAAAGAAAAACCATTTTAAACCGGTTAAAAGGCACACAGAGTGATTTAAGTGCAGTTCCCATGTGTCCCCACAGGAGGGCGCTTCAGCCTGCTCGAGCACAGTGCATTAACCGTAAAACATGCCATAAATACAGGCAAATGGATGGATTCAAGGTGCGGGGAGGCTCCGCACGAGACACAGGCACATTCCCAATCCCCCACAGTAGTGACAACGGTGATTTAAACTAGTTTCTGCGGGGAAAAGAGTGCTCAAAGTCTGCTAAAACTCTGCTAAAACTCTGACAATGCCTCTCCAGCACCACAGAGAGCTCCCAGGTGCTGCGGAGGGTGGGAGACAGGCTCACAGCTCGGCCCGGAACCTTCAGCAGGCCCCCCCTGCAGCAGGCCCCCCCCTGCAGCACCCCCAGTTGCTGGGCATCGACATGGAGGTGGGCAGTCCGCCTTTCGGCACCCAAACTCGGCCCTGAGACCTCCAGCCCCTCTCTCTGAACCAGCTATGAGAAGCCAATATACCTCCAAAGCCTTTGCTTACGGCCATACCACCCTGATCACGCCCGATCTCGTCCGATCTCGGAAGCTAAGCAGGGTCGGGCCGGGTCAGTACTTGGATGGGAGACCGCCTGGGAATACCCGGTGCTGTAAGCTTTTTTTTAAACCCAGGACAGAGACCGGGAAAATCACCTCTCTTTGGCGGCTCACACACCACCACAGGACGGGCTAATGACCCCCAGCGTGTCTCCCTAACATGTTCACTTAGATTATTTCAGACCTCCAGGAGAGAGACCGGGAAACTCACCTCTCTTTGGCGGCTCACAGACCACCAAAGGACGGGCTAATGACCCCCAGCGTGTCTCCCTAACATGTGCACTCTGTTCATTTCACACCTCCAGGAGAGAGACCGGG
>JAAKFY010000477.1:0-7500 GCA_011823955.1 Dissostichus mawsoni | reverse complement strand
AATGTAAAAAATGTATCCGAAAATAGTGTCTCATGAGGCGGATAGGGTCCCCTGTCAACTCCCGTTACATTCCTCCAGAGGCACATTTGTCAGAGTCAACTTTTGTGAGAACCAGGCTGGGGGGTCTTGAGGCACAAAATATGGCTGACCCAAAGTGCTTGGTGAGCGGACACTTCACCTCCGCGTTTGCAGACAGCCGTTTATTTTCAGAGTATGGCCAAAAACCGGGTTTCCGATTTCGTGCAGACGGTAGTCTGATATGTATGAATGAATTTTTTGGACAGAGTAGGGGAAATGAAAGCCCGGACCCTTTTCCCCTTCTCCGTTGCAACGTACAACGGAGAAGGGGAAAAAGCGCCGAAGGGTTGAGCTTTTCATTTCCCCTTCTCCGTGGGCACTCAGTCATTTTTTCAGACTTTTTTCAAAACTTCATTTTTGATTATTTTAAGATATAATTAACCATTTTCTTCACTTTTTTCTTCTTTCCACGGGTGGGGGACCATGGCAGGCAGCCTATGAACACCGAAATTCGGCCTGGAACCTCCAGGATATTTGGGCTAAGCTCCATAAACTGACAGAATCACCCAGAAATGTCACTTTCCTACCCCAGAAATATATCATACAAATACATTTAATTAGTATGGGACTTCCAGGGAACATAACAGCTATTAAAAAGCCAGGAAAATAGCTTGGATCCTGGGTAAACTGTGTGTACAGTGTGCGTGGGACTGCCAGGGCGCAAAACAGCTATTAAAAAGCCAGGGAAATAGCTTGGATCCTGGGTAAACTGTGTGTACAGTGTGCGTGGGACTGCCAGGGCGCAAAACAGCTATTAAAAAGCCAGGGAAATAGCTTGGATCCTGGGTAAAATGTGTGTACAGTGTGCGTGGGACTGCCAGGGCGCAAAACAGCTATTACAAAGCCAGGGAAATAGCTTGGATCCTGGGTAAAATGTGTGTACAGTGTGCGTGGGACTGCCAGGGCGCAAAACAGCTATTAAGAAGCCAGAGAAATAGCTTGGATCCTGGGTAAAATGTGTGTACAGTGTGTGGGACTGCCAGGGCGCAAAACAGCTATTACAAAGCCAGGGAAATAGCTTGGATCCTGGGTAAAATGTGTGTACAGTGTGTGGGACTGCCAGGGCGCAAAACAGCTATTACAAAGCCAGGGAAATAGCTTGGATCCTGGGTAAACTGTGTGTACAGTGTGCGTGGGACTGCCAGGGCGCAAAACAGCTATTAAAAAGCCAGGGAAATAGCTTGGATCCTGGGTAAAATGTGTGTACAGTGTGTGGGACTGCCAGGGCGCAAAACAGCTATTAAGAAGCCAGGGAAATAGCTTGGATCCTGGGTAAAATGTGTGTACAGTGTGTGGGACTGCCAGGGCGCAAAACAGCTATTACAAAGCAAGGGAAATAGCTTGGATCCTGGGTAAACTGTGTGTACAGTGTGCGTGGGACTGCCAGGGCGCAAAACAGCTATTAAAAAGCCAGGGAAATAGCTTGGATCCTGGGTAAAATGTGTGTACAGTGTGCGTGGGACTGCCAGGGCGCAAAACAGCTATTACAAAGCCAGGGAAATAGCTTGGATCCTGGGTAAAATGTGTGTACAGTGTGCGTGGGACTGCCAGGGCGCAAAACAGCTATTAAGAAGCCAGAGAAATAGCTTGGATCCTGGGTAAAATGTGTGTACAGTGTGTGGGACTGCCAGGGCGCAAAACAGCTATTACAAAGCCAGGGAAATAGCTTGGATCCTGGGTAAAATGTGTGTACAGTGTGTGGGACTGCCAGGGCGCAAAACAGCTATTACAAAGCCAGGGAAATAGCTTGGATCCTGGGTAAACTGTGTGTACAGTGTGCGTGGGACTGCCAGGGCGCAAAACAGCTATTAAAAAGCCAGGGAAATAGCTTGGATCCTGGGTAAAATGTGTGTACAGTGTGTGGGACTGCCAGGGCGCAAAACAGCTATTAAGAAGCCAGGGAAATAGCTTGGATCCTGGGTAAAATGTGTGTACAGTGTGTGGGACTGCCAGGGCGCAAAACAGCTATTACAAAGCCAGGGAAATAGCTTGGATCCTGGGTAAACTGTGTGTACAGTGTGCGTGGGACTGCCAGGGCGCAAAACAGCTATTAAAAAGCCAGGGAAATAGCTTGGATCCTGGGTAAAATGTGTGTACAGTGTGCGTGGGACTGCCAGGGCGCAAAACAGCTATTACAAAGCCAGGGAAATAGCTTGGATCCTGGGTAAAATGTGTGTACAGTGTGCGTGGGACTGCCAGGGCGCAAAACAGCTATTAAGAAGCCAGAGAAATAGCTTGGATCCTGGGTAAAATGTGTGTACAGTGTGTGGGACTGCCAGGGCGCAAAACAGCTATTACAAAGCCAGGGAAATAGCTTGGATCCTGGGTAAAATGTGTGTACAGTGTGTGGGACTGCCAGGGCGCAAAACAGCTATTACAAAGCCAGGGAAATAGCTTGGATCCTGGGTAAACTGTGTGTACAGTGTGCGTGGGACTGCCAGGGCGCAAAACAGCTATTAAAAAGCCAGGGAAATAGCTTGGATCCTGGGTAAAATGTGTGTACAGTGTGCGGGACTGCCAGGGCGCAAAACAGCTATTGCAAAGCCAGGGAAATAGCTTGGATCCTGGGTAAAATGTGTGTACAGTGTGCGTGGGACTGCCAGGGCGCAAAACAGCTATTACAAAGCCAGGGAAATAGCTTGGATCCTGGGTAAAATGTGTGTACAGTGTGCGTGGGACTGCCAGGGCGCAAAACAGCTATTAAGAAGCCAGAGAAATAGCTTGGATCCTGGGTAAAATGTGCGTACAGTGTGTGGGACTGCCAGGGCGCAAAACAGCTATTACAAAGCCAGGGAAATAGCTTGGATCCTGGGTAAAATGTGTGTACAGTGTGTGGGACTGCCAGGGCGCAAAACAGCTATTAAGAAGCCAGGGAAATAGCTTGGATCCTGGTTAAACTGTGTGTACAGTGTGCGTGGGACTGCCAGGGCGCAAAACAGCTATTAAAAAGCCAGGGAAATAGCTTGGATCCTGGGTACAATTGAAGCAGAGTGCACCCAGAGAGCCGGCGCGCGCAGCTGCCTTTACGACCCGGGAATAAGTGTTCAAAAGGCCGGGTAAAGTTGGTTGAAATACACCCCTGGATGGATGTTATGTGTGGTCAATATTATGCCACAACCAGGGTGCGTCACTGCCATATACAAGCCAGGGAAATAGCTTGGATCCTGGTTAAACTGTGTGTACAGTGTGCGTGGGACTGCCAGGGCGCAAAACAGCTATTAAAAAGCCAGTGAAATAGCTTGGATCCTGGGTAAAATGTGTGTACAGTGCGTGGGACTGCCAGGGCGCAAAACAGCTATTAAAAAGCCAGGGAAATAGCTTGGATCCTGGGTAAAATGTGTGTACAGTGTGTGGGACTGCCAGGGCGCAAAACAGCTATTAAGAAGCCAGGGAAATAGCTTGGATCCTGGGTAAAATGTGTGTACAGTGTGTGGGACTGCCAGGGCGCAAAACAGCTGTTAAAAAGCGGGGGAGAAGAGCTTGGATCCTGGGTACAATTGAAGCAGAGTGCACCCAGAGAGCCGGCGGGCGATGCTGCATTTTCGACCCGGGAATAAGTGTTCAAAGGCCGGGTAAAGTTGGTTGAAATACACCCCTGGATGGCTGTGATGTGTGGTAAATATTCTGCCACAACCAGGGTGTGTACAAGCAACGGAAATAGCTTGGATCCTGGGTAAAATTGAAGCAGAGTGCACCCAGAGAGGAGACGCGCGCAGCTGCCTTTTCGACCCGGGAATAAGTGTTCAAAAGGCCGGGTAAAGTTGGTTGAAATACACCCCTGGATGGATGTGATGTGTGGTAAATATTCTGCCACAACCAGGGTGCGTCACTGCCATATACAAGCCAGGGAAATAGCTTGGATCCTGGGTAAACATGTGTGTGTACAGTGTGCGTGGGACTGCCAGGGCGCAAAACAGCTATTAAAAAGCCAGGGAAATAGCTTGGATCCTGGGTAGCCATGTGTTTACAGTGTGCGTGGGACTGCCAGGGCGCAAAACAGCTATTAAAAAGCCAGGGAAATAGCTTGAATCCTGGGTAAAATGTGTGTACAGTGTGCGTGGGACTGCCAGGGCGCAAAACAGCTATTAAAAAGCGGGGGAGAAGAGCTTGGATCCTGGGTAAAATTGAAGCAGAGTGCACCCAGAGAGCCGGCGCGCGCAGCTGCATTTTCGACCCGGGAATAAGTGTTCAAAGGCCGGGTAAAGTTGGTTGAAATACACCCCTGGATGGCTGTGATGTGTGGTAAATATTCTGCCACAACCAGGGTGTGTACAAGCAACGGAAATAGCTTGGATCCTGGGTAAAATTGAAGCAGAGTGCACCCAGAGAGCCGGCGCGCGCAGCTGCCTTTTCGACCCGGGAATAAGTGTTCAAAAGGCCGGGTAAAGTTGGTTGAAATACACCCCTGGATGGATGTTATGTGTGGTCAATATTATGCCACAACCAGGGTGCGTCACTGCCATATACAAGCCAGGGAAATAGCTTGGATCCTGGGTAAAATGTGTGTACAGTGTGCGGGACTGCCAGGGCGCAAAACAGCTATTGCAAAGCCAGGGAAATAGCTTGGATCCTGGGTAAAATGTGTGTACAGTGTGCGTGGGACTGCCAGGGCGCAAAACAGCTATTAAGAAGCCAGGGAAATAGCTTGGATCCTGGGTAAAATTGAAGCAGAGTGCACCCAGAGAGCCGGCGCGCGCAGCTGCCTTTTCGACCCGGGAATAAGTGTTCAAAAGGCCGGGTAAAGTTGGTTGAAATACACCCCTGGATGGATGTTATGTGTGGTCAATATTATGCCACAACCAGGGTGCGTCACTGCCATATACAAGCCAGGGAAATAGCTTGGATCCTGGGTAAAATGTGTGTACAGTGTGCGGGACTGCCAGGGCGCAAAACAGCTATTGCAAAGCCAGGGAAATAGCTTGGATCCTGGGTAAAATGTGTGTACAGTGTGCGTGGGACTGCCAGGGCGCAAAACAGCTATTAAGAAGCCAGGGAAATAGCTTGGATCCTGGGTAAAATTGAAGCAGAGTGCACCCAGAGAGCCGGCGCGCGCAGCTGCATTTTCGACCCGGGAATAAGTGTTCAAAAGGCCGGGTAAAGTTGGTTGAAATACACCCCTGGATGGATGTTATGTGTGGTCAATATTATGCCACAACCAGGGTGCGTCACTGCCATATACAAGCCAGGGAAATAGCTTGGATCCTGGGTAAACATGTGTGTGTACAGTGTGCGTGGGACTGCCAGGGCGCAAAACAGCTATTAAAAAGCCAGGGAAATAGCTTGGATCCTGGGTAGCCATGTGTGTACAGTGTGCGTGGGACTGCCAGGGCGCAAAACAGCTGTTAAAAAGCGGGGGAGAAGAGCTTGGATCCTGGGTAAAATTGAAGCAGAGTGCACCCAGAGAGCCGGCGCGCGCAGCTGCATTTTCGACCCGGGAATAAGTGTTCTAACTTCGGGGTAAAGTTGGTTGAAATACACCCCCGGATGAATGTTATGTGTGGTCAATATTATGCCACAACCAGGGTGCGTCACTGCCATATACAAGCCAGGGAAATAGCTTGGATCCTGGGTAAACATGTGTGTGTACAGTGTGCGTGGGACTGCCAGGGCGCAAAACAGCTATTAAAAAGCCAGGGAAATAGCTTGGATCCTGGGTAAAATGTGTGTACAGTGTGCGTGGGACTGCCAGGGCGGAAAACAGCTGTTAAAAAGCGGGGGAAATAGCTTGGATCCTGGGTAGCCATGTGTGTACAGTGTGCGTGGGACTGCCAGGGCGCAAATCAGCTATTAAAAAGCCAGGGAAATAGCTTGGATCCTGGGTAAAATGTGTGTACAGTGTGCGTGGGACTGCCAGGGCGCAAAACAGCTATTACAAAGCCAGGGAAATAGCTTGGATCCTGGGTAGCCATGTGTGTACAGTGTGTGGGACTGCCAGGGCGCAAAACAGCTGTTAAAAAGCGGGGGAGAAGAGCTTGGATCCTGGGTACAATTGAAGCAGAGTGCACCCAGAGAGCCGGCGGGCGATGCTGCATTTTCGACCCGGGAATAAGTGTTCTAACTTCGGGGTAAAGATAGTTGAAATACACCCCTGGATGGATGTTATGTGTGGTCAATATTATGCCACAACCAGGGTGTATAAAAGCCAGGGAAATAGCTTGGATCCTGGGTACAATTGAAGCAGAGTGCACCCAGAGAGCCGGCGGGCGATGCTGCATTTTCGACCCGGGAATAAGTGTTCAAAGGCCGGGTAAAGTTGGTTGAAATACACCCCTGGATGGCTGTGATGTGTGGTAAATATTCTGCCACAACCAGGGTGCGTCACTGCCATATACAAGCCAGGGAAATGGCTTGGATCCTGGTTAAACTGTGTGTACAGTGTGCGTGGGACTACCAGGGCGCAAAACAGCTATTAAAAAGCCAGGGAAATAGCTTGGATCCTGGGTAGCCATGTGTGTACAGTGTGTGGGACTGCCAGGGCGCAAAACAGCTATTAAAAAGCCAGGGAAATAGCTTGGATCCTGGGTAAAATGTGTGTACAGTGTGTGGGACTGCCAGGGCGCAAAACAGCTATTAAGAAGCCAGGGAAATAGCTTGGATCCTGGGTAAACGTGTGTGTACAGTGTGCGGGACTGCCAGGGCGCAAAACAGCTATTAAAAAGCCAGGGAAATAGCTTGGAACCTGGGTAAACTGTGTGTACAGTGTGCGCGGGACTGCCAGGGCGCAAAACAACTATTAAAAAGCCAGGGAAATAGCTTGGATCCTGGGTAAAATTGAAGCAGAGTGCACCCAGAGAGCCGGCGCGCGCAGCTGCCTTTTCGACCCGGGAATAAGTGTTCAAGAGGCCGGGTAAAGTTGGTTGAAATACACCCCTGGATGGATGTTATGTGTGGTCAATATTATGCCACAACCAGGGTGCGTCACTGCCATATACAAGCCAGGGAAATAGCTTGGATCCTGGGTAAACTGTGTGTGTACAGTGTGCGTGGGACTGCCAGGGCGCAAAACAGCTATTAAAAAGCCAGGGAAATAGCTTGGATCCTGGGTAAACTGTGTGTACAGTGTGCGTGGGACTGCCAGGGCGCAAAACAGCTATTAAAAAGCCAGGGAAATAGCTTGGATCCTGGGTAAAATGTGTGTACAGTGTGCGTGGGACTGCCAGGGCGCAAAACAGCTATTACAAAGCCAGGGAAATAGCTTGGATCCTGGGTAAAATGTGTGTACAGTGTGCGTGGGACTGCCAGGGCGCAAAACAGCTATTAAGAAGCCAGAGAAATAGCTTGGATCCTGGGTAAAATGTGTGTACAGTGTGTGGGACTGCCAGGGCGCAAAACAGCTATTACAAAGCCAGGGAAATAGCTTGGATCCTGGGTAAAATGTGTGTACAGTGTGTGGGACTGCCAGGGCGCAAAACAGCTATTACA
>JAAKFY010000476.1:15000-31549 GCA_011823955.1 Dissostichus mawsoni | reverse complement strand
GTGGGACTGCCAGGGCGCAAAACAGCTGTTAAAAAGCGGGGGAGAAGAGCTTGGATCCTGGGTACAATTGAAGCAGAGGGCACCCAGAGAGCCGGCGGGCGATGCTGCATTTTCGACCCGGGAATAAGTGTTCTAACTTCGGGTAAAGATGGTTGAAATACACCCCTGGATGGATGTTATGTGTGGTCAATATTATGCCACAACCAGGGTGTATACAAGCAACGGAAATAGCTTGGATCCTGGGTAAAATTGAAGCAGAGTGCACCCAGAGAGCCGGCGCGCGCAGCTGCCTTTTCGACCCGGGAATAAGTGTTCAAGAGGCCGGGTAAAGTTGGTTGAAATACACCCCTGGAAGGATGTGATGTTTGGTCAATATTATGCCACATCCAGGGTGCGTCACTGCTCTATACAAGCCAGGGAAATAGCTTGGATCCTGGGTAAACTGTGTGTACAGTGTGTGGGACTGCCAGGGCGCAAAACAGCTATTACAAAGCCAGGGAAATAGCTTGGATCCTGGGTAAAATGTGTGTACAGTGTGCGTGGGACTGCCAGGGCGCAAAACAGCTATTAAAAAGCCAGGGAAATAGCTTGGATCCTGGGTACAATTGAAGCAGAGTGCACCCAGAGAGCCGGCGCGCGCAGCTGTATTTTCGACCCGGGAATAAGTGTTCTAACTTCGGGGTAAAGATGGTTGAAATACACCCCTGGATGGATGTTATGTGAGGTCAATATTATGCCACAACCAGGGTGTATAAAAGCCAGGGAAATAGCTTGGATCCTGGGTACAATTGAAGCAGAGTGCACCCAGAGAGCCGGCGCGCGCAGCTGCCTTTTCGACCCGGGAATGACTGTTCTAACTTCGGGGTAAAGTTGGTTGAAATACACCCCTGGATGAATGCGCAGTGTGGTCAATATTATGCCAGAACCAGGGTGTATACAAGCAACGGAAATAGCTTGGATCCTGGGTAAAATTGAAGCAGAGTGCACCCAGAGAGCCGGCGGGCGATGCTGCATTTTCGACCCGGGAATAAGTGTTCAAAGGCCGGGTAAAGTTGGTTGAAATACACCCCTGGATGGATGTTATGTGTGGTCAATATTATGCCACAACCAGGGTGCGTCACTGCCATATACAAGCCAGGGAAATAGCTTGGATCCTGGGTAAAATGTGTGTTCCGTGTGCGTGGGACTGCCAGGGCGCAAAACAGCTATTAAAAAGCCAGGGAAATAGCTTGGATCCTGGGTAAACTGTGTGTACAGTGTGCGTGGGACTGCCAGGGCGCAAAACAGCTGTTAAAAAGCGGGGGAGAGAGAGCTTGGATCCTGGTACAATTGAAGCAGAGGGCACCCAGAGAGCCGGCGGGCGATGCTGCATTTTCGACCCGGGAATAAGTGTTCTAACTTCGGGGTAAAGATGGTTGAAATACACCCTGGATGGATGTTATGTGTGGTCAATATTATGCCACAACCAGGGTGTATACAAGCAACGGAAATAGCTTGGATCCTGGGTAAAATTGAAGCAGAGTGCACCCAGAGAGCCGGCGCGCGCAGCTGCCTTTTCGACCCGGGAATAAGTGTTCAAAAGGCCGGGTAAAGTTGGTTGAAATACACCCCTGGATGGATGTGATGTGTGGTAAATATTCTGCCACAACCAGGGTGCGTCACTGCCATATACAAGCCAGGGAAATAGCTTGGATCCTGGGTAAACATGTGTGTGTACAGTGTGCGTGGGACTGCCAGGGCGCAAAACAGCTATTACAAAGCCGGGGAAATAGCTTGGACCCTGGTTAAACTGTGTGTACAGTGTGCGTGGGACTGCCAGGGCGCAAAACCGCTATTAAAAAGCCAGGGAAATAGCTTGGATCCTGGGTAAAATGTGTGTACAGTGTGCGTGGGACTGCCAGGGCGCAAAACAGCTGTTAAAAGGCGGGGGAGAAGAGCTTGGATCCTGGGTAAAATTGAAGCAGAGGGCACCCAGAGAGCCGGCGGGCGATGCTGCATTTTCGACCCGGGAATAAGTGTTCTAACTTCGGGGTAAAGATGGTTGAAATACACCCCTGGATGGATGTTATGTGTGGTCAATATTATGCCACAACCAGGGTGTATAAAAGCCAGGGAAATAGCTTGGATCCTGGGTACAATTGAAGCAGAGTGCACCCAGAGAGGAGGCCGGCGCAGCTGCGTTTTCGACCGGGGAAAATGGTTTGAAAGGTGGGGATAAAGTGTTTTAAAGGTGGGGAAAGTGTTCACGCAGCCCCCTGACAACGGTAATAATGATTAAAAACCATTTCTAGGGCAGGGTGTATTTTACAAAGTGAAAGAAAAACCATTTTAAACCGGTTAAAAGGCACACAGAGTGATTTAAGTGCAGTTCCCATGTGTCCCCACAGGAGGGCGCTTCAGCCTGCTCGAGCACAGTGCATTAACCGTAAAACATGCCATAAATACAGGCAAATGGATGGATTTAAGGTGCGGGGAGGCTCCGCACGAGACACAGGCACATTCCCAATCCCCCACAGTAGTGACAACGGTGATTTAAACTAGTTTCTGCGGGGGAAAGAGTGCTCAAAGTCTGCTAAAACTCTGCTAAAACTCTGATAACGGCGTGGTACAAGTCTGATTGCTTCAGAGACCCATAGTAAGGATACAATATAACCATGGCCATCTAAAAGTATCCATTAAAATTCATTTGCAGGGGAAAAAGTGCAGAGAGAAGCCTGAAAATGCCTCCGCAAAACCACAGCGAGCTCCCGGGTGCTGCGGAGGGTGGGAGGCAGGCGCCGCTGGCTATCTCGACCCAGGGAAAGTGTTTGAAAGGTGGGTGGGGAACGTGTTTTAAAGGTGAACATGCCTCCGCAGCACCACAGCGAGCTCCCGGGTGCTCCGGAGGTGGGAGGCAGGCGCCGCTGGCTTTCTCGACCCGGGAATAAGTGTTCAAAAGGCCGGGTAAAGTTGGTTGAAATACACCCCTGGATGGATGTTATGTGTGGTCAATATTATGCCACAACCAGGGCGTATAAAAGCCAGGGAAATAGCTTGGATCCTGGGTACAATTGAAGCAGAGTGCACCCAGAGAGCCGGCGCGCGCAGCTGCCTTTTCGACCCGGGAATAAGTGTTCAAAAGGCCGGGTAAAGTTGGTTGAAATACACCCCTGGAAGGATGTGATGTGTGGTCCATATTATGCCACAACCAGGGTGCGTCACTGCCATATACAAGCCAGGGAAATAGCTTGGATCCTGGTTAAACTGTGTGTACAGTGTGCGTGGGACTGCCAGGGCGCAAAACAGCTGTTAAAAAGCGGGGGAAATAGCTTGGATCCTGGGTAGCCATGTGTGTACAGTGTGCGTGGGACTGCCAGGGCGCAAAACAGCTATTAAAAAGCCAGGGAAATAGCTTGGATCCTGGGTAGCCATGTGTGTACAGTGTGCGTGGGACTGCCAGGGCGCAAAACAGCTATTAAGAAGCCAGGGAAATAGCTTGGATCCTGGGTAAAATGTGTGTACAGTGTGCGTGGGACTGCCAGGACGCGAAACAGCTATTAAAAAGCCAGGGAAATAGCTTGGATCCTGGGTAAAATGTGTGTTCAGTGTGCGTGGGACTGCCAGGGCGCAAAACAGCTATTAAAAAGCCAGGGAAATAGCTTGGATCCTGGGTAGCCGTGTGTGTACAGTGTGCGTGACTGCCAGGGCGCAAAACAGCTATTGAAAAGCCAGGGAAATAGCTTGGATCCTGGGTAAAATGTGTGTACAGTGTGTGGGACTGCCAGGGCGCAAAACAGCTATTAAAAAGCCAGGGAAATAGCTTGGATCCTGGGTAAACTGTGTGTACAGTGTGCGTGGGACTGCCAGGGCGCAAAACAGCTGTTAAAAAGCGGGGAGAAGAGCTTGGATCCTGGGTACAATTGAAGCAGAGGGCACCCAGAGAGCCGGCGGGCGATGCTGCATTTTCGACCCGGGAATAAGTGTTCTAACTTCGGGGTAAAGATGGTTGAAATACACCCCTGGATGGATGTTATGTGTGGTCAATATTATGCCACAACCAGAAAGGTGTATACAAGCAACGGAAATAGCTTGGATCCTGGGTAAAATTGAAGCAGAGTGCACCCAGAGAGCCGGCGCGCGCAGCTGCCTTTTCGACCCGGGAATAAGTGTTCAAAAGGCCGGGTAAAGTTGGTTGAAATACCCCCTGGATGGATGTATGTGTGGTCAATATTATGCCACAACCAGGGTGCGTCACTGCCATATACAAGCCAGGGAAATAGCTTGGATCCTGGGTAAAATGTGTGTTCCGTGTGCGTGGGACTGCCAGGGCGCAAAACAGCTATTAAAAAGCCAGGGAAATAGCTTGGATCCTGGGTAAAATGTGTGTACTGTGTGCGTGGGACTGCCAGGGCGCAAAACAGCTATTAAAAAGCCAGGGAAATAGCTTGGATCCTGGGTAGCCATGTGTGTACAGTGTGCGTGGGACTGCCAGGGCGCAAAACAGCTATTACAAAGCCAGGGAAATAGCTTGGATCCTGGGTAGCCATGTGTGTACAGTGTGTGGGACTGCCAGGGCGCAAAACAGCTGTTAAAAAGCGGGGGAGAAGAGCTTGGATCCTGGGTACAATTGAAGCAGAGTGCACCCAGAGAGCCGGCGGGCGATGCTGCATTTTCGACCCGGGAATAAGTGTTCAAAGGCCGGGTAAAGTTGGTTGAAATACACCCCTGGATGGATGTGATGTGTGGTCAATATTCTGCCACAACCAGGGTGCGTCACTGCCATATACAAGCCAGGGAAATAGCTTGGATCCTGGGTAAAATGTGTGTTCCGTGTGCGTGGGACTGCCAGGGCGCAAAACAGCTATTAAAAAGCCAGGGAAATAGCTTGGATCCTGGGTAAACTGTGTGTACAGTGTGCGTGGGACTGCCAGGGCGCAAAACAGCTGTTAAAAAGCGGGGGAGAAGAGCTTGGATCCTGGGTACAATTGAAGCAGAGGGCACCCAGAGAGCCGGCGGGCGATGCTGCATTTTCGACCCGGGAATAAGTGTTCTAACTTCGGGGTAAAGATGGTTGAAATACACCCCTGGATGGATGTTATGTGTGGTCAATATTATGCCACAACCAGGGTGTATACAAGCAACGGAAATAGCTTGGATCCTGGGTAAAATTGAAGCAGAGTGCACCCAGAGAGCCGGCGCGCGCAGCTGCCTTTTCGACCCGGGAATAAGTGTTCAAAAGGCCGGGTAAAGTTGGTTGAAATACACCCCTGGATGGATGTTATGTGTGGTCAATATTATGCCACAACCAGGGTGCGTCACTGCCATATACAAGCCAGGGAAATAGCTTGGATCCTGGGTAAAATGTGTGTTCCGTGTGCGTGGGACTGCCAGGGCGCAAAACAGCTATTAAAAAGCCAGGGAAATAGCTTGGATCCTGGGTAGCCATGTGTGTACAGTGTGCGTGGGACTGCCAGGGCGCAAAACAGCTATTACAAAGCCAGGGAAATAGCTTGGATCCTGGGTAGCCATGTGTGTACAGTGTGTGGGACTGCCAGGGCGCAAAACAGCTGTTAAAAAGCGGGGGAGAAGAGCTTGGATCCTGGGTACAATTGAAGCAGAGTGCACCCAGAGAGCCGGCGGGCGATGCTGCATTTTCGACCCGGGAATAAGTGTTCAAAGGCCGGGTAAAGTTGGTTGAAATACACCCCTGGATGGATGTGATGTGTGGTCAATATTCTGCCACAACCAGGGTGCGTCACTGCCATATACAAGCCAGGGAAATAGCTTGGATCCTGGGTAAAATGTGTGTTCCGTGTGCGTGGGACTGCCAGGGCGCAAAACAGCTATTAAAAAGCCAGGGAAATAGCTTGGATCCTGGGTAAACTGTGTGTACAGTGTGCGTGGGACTGCCAGGGCGCAAAACAGCTGTTAAAAAGCGGGGGAGAAGAGCTTGGATCCTGGGTACAATTGAAGCAGAGTGCACCCAGAGAGCCGGCGGGCGATGCTGCATGTTCGACCCGGGAATAAGTGTTCAAAGGCCGGGTAAAGTTGGTTGAAATACACCCCTGGATGGATGTTATGTGTGGTCAATATTATGCCACAACCAGGGTGTATAAAAGCCAGGGAAATAGCTTGGATCCTGGGTACAATTGAAGCAGAGTGCACCCAGAGAGGAGGCGCGCGCAGCTGCATTTTCGACCGGGGAAAATGGTTTGAAAGGTGGGGATAAAGTGTTTTAAAGGTGGGGAAAGTGTTCACGCAGCCCCCTGACAACGGTAATAATGATTAAAAACCATTTCTAGGGCAGGGTGTATTTTAAAAGTGAAAGAAAAACCATTTTAAACCGGTTAAAAGGCACACAAAGTGATTTAAGTGCAGTTCCCATGTGTCCCCACAGGAGGGCGCGTCAGCCTGCTTGAGCACAGTGCATTAACCGTAAAACATGCCATAAATACAGGCAAATGGATGGATTCAAGGTGCGGGGAGGCTCCGCACGAGACACAGGCACATTCCCAATCCCCCACAGTAGTGACAACGGTGATTTAAACTAGTTTCTGCGGGGGAAAGAGTGCTCAAAGTCTGCTAAAACTCTGCTAAAACTCTGATAACGGCGTGGTACAAGTCTGATTGCTTCAGAGACCCATAGTAAGGATACAATATAACCATGGCCATCTAAAAGTATCCATTAAAATGCATTTGCAGGGTGAACAGAGCAGAGAGAAGCCTGAAAATGCCTCTCCAGCACCACAGCGAGCTCCCGGGTGCTGCGGAGGGTGGGAGGCAGGCGCCGCTGGCTTTCTCGACCCGGGAATAAGTGTTCAAAAGGCCGGGTAAAGTTGGTTGAAATACACCCCTGGATGGATGTGATGTGTGGTCAATATTATGCCACAACCAGGGTGTATACAAGCCACGGAAATAGCTTGGATCCTGGGTACAATTGAAGCAGAGTGCACCCAGAGAGCCGGCGCGCGCAGCTGCATTTTCGACCCGGGAATAAGTGTTCAAAAGGCCGGGTAAAGTTGGTTGAAATACACCCCTGGATGGATGTTATGTGTGGTCAATATTATGCCACAACCAGGGTGCGTCACTGCCATATACAAGCCAGGGAAATAGCTTGGATCCTGGGTAAAATGTGTGTTCCGTGTGCGTGGGACTGCCAGGGCGCAAAACAGCTATTAAAAAGCCAGGGAAATAGCTTGGATCCTGGGTAAAATGTGTGTACTGTGTGCGTGGGACTGCCAGGGCGCAAAACAGCTATTAAAAAGCCAGGGAAATAGCTTGGATCCTGGGTAGCCATGTGTGTACAGTGTGCGTGGGACTGCCAGGGCGCAAAACAGCTATTACAAAGCCAGGGAAATAGCTTGGATCCTGGGTAGCCATGTGTGTACAGTGTGTGGGACTGCCAGGGCGCAAAACAGCTGTTAAAAAGCGGGGGAGAAGAGCTTGGATCCTGGGTACAATTGAAGCAGAGTGCACCCAGAGAGCCGGCGGGCGATGCTGCATTTTCGACCCGGGAATAAGTGTTCAAAGGCCGGGTAAAGTTGGTTGAAATACACCCCTGGATGGATGTGATGTGTGGTCAATATTCTGCCACAACCAGGGTGCGTCACTGCCATATACAAGCCAGGGAAATAGCTTGGATCCTGGGTAAAATGTGTGTTCCGTGTGCGTGGGACTGCCAGGGCGCAAAACAGCTATTAAAAAGCCAGGGAAATAGCTTGGATCCTGGGTAAACTGTGTGTACAGTGTGCGTGGGACTGCCAGGGCGCAAAACAGCTGTTAAAAAGCGGGGGAGAAGAGCTTGGATCCTGGGTACAATTGAAGCAGAGTGCACCCAGAGAGCCGGCGGGCGATGCTGCATGTTCGACCCGGGAATAAGTGTTCAAAGGCCGGGTAAAGTTGGTTGAAATACACCCCTGGATGGATGTTATGTGTGGTCAATATTATGCCACAACCAGGGTGTATAAAAGCCAGGGAAATAGCTTGGATCCTGGGTACAATTGAAGCAGAGTGCACCCAGAGAGGAGGCGCGCGCAGCTGCATTTTCGACCGGGGAAAATGGTTTGAAAGGTGGGGATAAAGTGTTTTAAAGGTGGGGAAAGTGTTCACGCAGCCCCCTGACAACGGTAATAATGATTAAAAACCATTTCTAGGGCAGGGTGTATTTTAAAAGTGAAAGAAAAACCATTTTAAACCGGTTAAAAGGCACACAAAGTGATTTAAGTGCAGTTCCCATGTGTCCCCACAGGAGGGCGCGTCAGCCTGCTTGAGCACAGTGCATTAACCGTAAAACATGCCATAAATACAGGCAAATGGATGGATTCAAGGTGCGGGGAGGCTCCGCACGAGACACAGGCACATTCCCAATCCCCCACAGTAGTGACAACGGTGATTTAAACTAGTTTCTGCGGGGGAAAGAGTGCTCAAAGTCTGCTAAAACTCTGCTAAAACTCTGATAACGGCGTGGTACAAGTCTGATTGCTTCAGAGACCCATAGTAAGGATACAATATAACCATGGCCATCTAAAAGTATCCATTAAAATGCATTTGCAGGGTGAACAGAGCAGAGAGAAGCCTGAAAATGCCTCTCCAGCACCACAGCGAGCTCCCGGGTGCTGCGGAGGGTGGGAGGCAGGCGCCGCTGGCTTTCTCGACCCGGGAATAAGTGTTCAAAAGGCCGGGTAAAGTTGGTTGAAATACACCCCTGGATGGATGTGATGGGTGGTCAATATTATGCCACAACCAGGGTGTATACAAGCCACGGAAATAGCTTGGATCCTGGGTACAATTGAAGCAGAGTGCACCCAGAGAGCCGGCGGGCGATGCTGCATTTTCGACCCGGGAATAAGTGTTCAAAGGCCGGGTAAAGTTGGTTGAAATACACCCCTGGATGGCTGTGATGTGTGGTAAATATTATGCCACAACCAGGGTGTGTACAAGCCACGGAAATAGCTTGGATCCTGGGTACAATTGAAGCAGAGTGCACCCAGAGAGCCGGCGCGCGCAGCTGCATTTTCGACCCGGGAATAAGTGTTCAAAGGCCGGGTAAAGTTGGTTGAAATACACCCCTGGATGGCTGTGATGTGTGGTAAATATTCTGCCACAACCAGGGTGCGTCACTGCCATATACAAGCCAGGGAAATAGCTTGGATCCTGGGTAAACATGTGTGTACAGTGTGCGTGGGACTGCCAGGGCGCAAAACAGCTATTAAAAAGCCAGGGAAATAGCTTGGATCCTGGGTAGCCATGTGTGTACAGTGTGCGTGGGACTGCCAGGGCGCAAAACAGCTATTAAAAAGCCAGGGAAATAGCTTGGATCCTGGGTAGCCATGTGTGTACAGTGTGCGTGGGACTGCCAGGGCGCAAAACAGCTATTAAAAAGCCAGGGAAATAGCTTGGATCCTGGGTAGCCATGTGTGTACAGTGTGCGTGGGACTGCCAGGGCGCAAAACAGCTATTAAGAAGCCAGGGAAATAGCTTGGATCCTGGGTAAAATGTGTGTACAGTGTGTGGGACTGCCAGGGCGCAAAACAGCTGTTAAAAAGCGGGGGAGAAGAGCTTGGATCCTGGGTACAATTGAAGCAGAGTGCACCCAGAGAGCCGGCGCGCGCAGCTGCCTTTTCGACCCGGGAATGAGTGTTCTAACTTCGGGGTAAAGTTGGTTGAAATACACCCCTGGATGAATGCGCAGTGTGGTCAATATTATGCCAGAACCAGGGTGTATACAAGCAACGGAAATAGCTTGGATCCTGGGTACAATTGAAGCAGAGTGCACCCAGAGAGGAGGCCGGCGCAGCTGCGTTTTCGACCGGGGAAAATGGTTTGAAAGGTGGGGATAAAGTGTTTTAAAGGTGGGGAAAGTGTTCACGCAGCCCCCTGACAACGGTAATAATGATTAAAAACCATTTCTAGGGCAGGGTGTATTTTAAAAGTGAAAGAAAAACCATTTTAAACCGGTTAAAAGGCACACAAAGTGATTTAAGTGCAGTTCCCATGTGTCCCCACAGGAGGGCGCTTCAGCCTGCTTAGCACAGTGCATTAACCGTAAAACATGCCATAAATACAGGCAAATGGATGGATTTAAGGTGCGGGGAGGCTCCGCACGAGACACAGGCACATTCCCAATCCCCCACAGTAGTGACAACGGTGATTTAAACTAGTTTCTGCGGGGGAAAGAGTGCTCAAAGTCTGCTAAAACTCTGCTAAAACTCTGATAACGGCGTGGTACAAGTCTGATTGCTTCAGAGACCCATAGTAAGGATACAATATAACCATGGCCATCTAAAAGTATCCATTAAAATTCATTTGCAGGGGAAAAAGTGCAGAGAGAAGCCTGAAAATGCCTCCGCAAAACCACAGCGAGCTCCCGGGTGCTGCGGAGGGTGGGAGGCAGGCGCCGCTGGCTATCTCGACCCAGGGAAAGTGTTTGAAAGGTGGGTGGGGAACGTGTTTTAAAGGTGAACATGCCTCCGAAGCACCACAGCGAGCTCCCGGGTGCTGCGGAGGGTGGGAGGCAGGCGCCGCTGGCTTTCTCGACCCGGGAATAAGTGTTCAAAAGGCCGGGTAAAGTTGGTTGAAATACACCCCTGGATGGATGTGATGTGATGTGTGGTCAATATTATGCCACAACCAGGGTGTATACAAGCCACGGAAATAGCTTGGATCCTGGGTACAATTGAAGCAGAGTGCACCCAGAGAGCCGGCGCGCGCAGCTGCATTTTCGACCCGGGAATAAGTGTTCAAAAGGCCGGGTAAAGTTGGTTGAAATACACCCCTGGATGGATGTGATGGGTGGTCAATATTATGCCACAACCAGGGTGTATACAAGCCACGGAAATAGCTTGGATCCTGGGTACAATTGAAGCAGAGTGCACCCAGAGAGCCGGCGGGCGATGCTGCATTTTCGACCCGGGAATAAGTGTTCAAAGGCCGGGTAAAGTTGGTTGAAATACACCCCTGGATGGATGTTATGTGTGGTCAATATTATGCCACAACCAGGGTGTGTACAAGCCACGGAAATAGCTTGGATCCTGGGTAAAATTGAAGCAGAGTGCACCCAGAGAGCCGGCGCGCGCAGCTGCCTTTTCGACCCGGGAATAAGTGTTCAAAAGGCCGGGTAAAGTTGGTTGAAATACACCCCTGGATGGATGTGATGGGTGGTCAATATTATGCCACAACCAGGGTGTATACAAGCCACGGAAATAGCTTGGATCCTGGGTACAATTGAAGCAGAGTGCACCCAGAGAGCCGGCGCGCGCAGCTGCATTTTCGACCCGGGAATAAGTGTTCAAAAGGCCGGGTAAAGTTGGTTGAAATACACCCCTGGATGGATGTTATGTGTGGTCAATATTATGCCACAACCAGGGTGCGTCACTGCCATATACAAGCCAGGGAAATAGCTTGGATCCTGGGTAAACATGTGTGTGTACAGTGTGCGTGGGACTGCCAGGGCGCAAAACAGCTATTAAAAAGCCAGGGAAATAGCTTGGATCCTGGGTAAACTGTGTGTACAGTGTGCGTGGGACTGCCAGGGCGCAAAACAGCTGTTAAAAAGCGGGGGAGAAGAGCTTGGATCCTGGGTAAAATTGAAGCAGAGGGCACCCAGAGAGCCGGCGGGCGATGCTGCATTTTCGACCCGGGAATAAGTGTTCAAAAGGCCGGGTAAAGTTGGTTGAAATACACCCCTGGATGGATGTTATGTGTGGTCAATATTATGCCACAACCAGGGTGCGTCACTGCCATATACAAGCCAGGGAAATAGCTTGGATCCTGGGTAAAATGTGTGTACAGTGTGCGTGGGACTGCCAGGGCGCAAAACAGCTATTACAAAGCCAGGGAAATAGCTTGGATCCTGGGTAAACTGTGTGTACAGTGTGCGTGGGACTGCCAGGGCGCAAAACAGCTGTTAAAAAGCGGGGGAGAAGAGCTTGGATCCTGGGTAAAATTGAAGCAGAGGGCACCCAGAGAGCCGGCGGGCGATGCTGCATTTTCGACCCGGGAATAAGTGTTCTAACTTCGGGGTAAAGATGGTTGAAATACACCCCTGGATGGATGTTATGTGTGGTCAATATTATGCCACAACCAGGGTGTATACAAGCAACGGAAATAGCTTGGATCCTGGGTACAATTGAAGCAGAGTGCACCCAGAGAGCCGGCGCGCGCAGCTGCCTTTTCGACCCGGGAATAAGTGTTCAAGAGGCCGGGTAAAGTTGGTTGAAATACACCCCTGGATGGATGTTATGTGTGGTCAATATTATGCCACAACCAGGGTGCGTCACTGCCATATACAAGCCAGGGAAATAGCTTGGATCCTGGGTAAACATGTGTGTGTACAGTGTGCGTGGGACTGCCAGGGCGCAAAACAGCTATTACAAAGCCAGGGAAATAGCTTGGATCCTGGGTAAACGTGTGTGTACAGTGTGCGTGGGACTGCCAGGGCGGAAAACAGCTGTTAAAAAGCGGGGGAAATAGCTTGGATCCTGGGTGCAATTGAAGCAGAGTGCACCCAGAGAGCCGGCGCGCGCAGCTGTATTTTCGACCCGGGAATAAGTGTTCTAACTTCGGGGTAAAGATGGTTGAAATACACCCCTGGATGGATGTGATGTGTGGTCAATATTATGCCACAACCAGGGTGTATAAAAGCCAGGGAAATAGCTTGGATCCTGGGTACAATTGAAGCAGAGTGCACCCAGAGAGCCGGCGCGCGCAGCTGCATTTTCGACCCGGGAATAAGTGTTCTAACTTCGGGGTAAAGTTGGTTGAAATACACCCCCGGATGAATGTTATGTGTGGTCAATATTATGCCACAACCAGGGTGCGTCACTGCCATATACAAGCCAGGGAAATAGCTTGGATCCTGGGTAAACATGTGTGTGTACAGTGTGCGTGGGACTGCCAGGGCGCAAAACAGCTATTAAAAAGCCAGGGAAATAGCTTGGATCCTGGGTAAACTGTGTGTACAGTGTGCGTGGGACTGCCAGGGCGCAAAACAGCTGTTAAAAAGTGGGGGAGAAGAGCTTGGATCCTGGGTACAATTGAAGCAGAGTGCACCCAGAGAGCCGGCGGGCGATGCTGCATTTTCGACCCGGGAATAAGTGTTCAAAGGCCGGGTAAAGTTGGTTGAAATACACCCCTGGATGGCTGTGATGTGTGGTAAATATTCTGCCACAACCAGGGTGTGTACAAGCAACGGAAATAGCTTGGATCCTGGGTAAAATTGAAGCAGAGTGCACCCAGAGAGCCGGCGCGCGCAGCTGGCTTTTCGACCCGGGAATAAGTGTTCAAGAGGCCGGGTAAAGTTGGTTGAAATACACCCCTGGAAGGATGTGATGTTTGGTCAATATTATGCCACATCCAGGGTGCGTCACTGCTCTATACAAGCCAGGGAAATAGCTTGGATCCTGGGTAAACTGTGTGTACAGTGTGTGGGACTGCCAGGGCGCAAAACAGCTATTACAAAGCCAGGGAAATAGCTTGGATCCTGGGTAAAATGTGTGTACAGTGTGCGTGGGACTGCCAGGGCGCAAAACAGCTATTAAAAAGCCAGGGAAATAGCTTGGATCCTGGGTAAAATGTGTGTACAGTGTGCGTGGGACTGCCAGGGCGGAAAACAGCTGTTAAAAAGCGGGGGAAATAGCTTGGATCCTGGGTAGCCATGTGTGTACAGTGTGCGTGGGACTGCCAGGGCGCAAATCAGCTATTAAAAAGCCAGGGAAATAGCTTGGATCCTGGGTAAAATGTGTGTACAGTGTGCGTGGGACTGCCAGGGCGCAAAACAGCTATTACAAAGCCAGGGAAATAGCTTGGATCCTGGGTAAACTGTGTGTACAGTGTGCGTGGGACTGCCAGGGCGCAAAACAGCTGTTAAAAAGCGGGGGAGAAGAGCTTGGATCCTGGGTAAAATTGAAGCAGAGGGCACCCAGAGAGCCGGCGGGCGATGCTGCATTTTCGACCCGGGAATAAGTGTTCTAACTTCGGGGTAAAGATGGTTGAAATACACCCCTGGATGGATGTTATGTGTGGTCAATATTATGCCACAACCAGGGTGTATACAAGCAACGGAAATAGCTTGGATCCTGGGTACAATTGAAGCAGAGTGCACCCAGAGAGCCGGCGCGCGCAGCTGCCTTTTCGACCCGGGAATAAGTGTTCAAGAGGCCGGGTAAAGTTGGTTGAAATACACCCCTGGATGGATGTTATGTGTGGTCAATATTATGCCACAACCAGGGTGCGTCACTGCCATATACAAGCCAGGGAAATAGCTTGGATCCTGGGTAAACATGTGTGTGTACAGTGTGCGTGGGACTGCCAGGGCGCAAAACAGCTATTACAAAGCCAGGGAAATAGCTTGGATCCTGGGTAAACGTGTGTGTACAGTGTGCGTGGGACTGCCAGGGCGGAAAACAGCTGTTAAAAAGCGGGGGAAATAGCTTGGATCCTGGGTGCAATTGAAGCAGAGTGCACCCAGAGAGCCGGCGCGCGCAGCTGTATTTTCGACCCGGGAATAAGTGTTCTAACTTCGGGGTAAAGATGGTTGAAATACACCCCTGGATGGATGTGATGTGTGGTCAATATTATGCCACAACCAGGGTGTATAAAAGCCAGGGAAATAGCTTGGATCCTGGGTACAATTGAAGCAGAGTGCACCCAGAGAGGAGGCGCGCGCAGCTGCATTTTCGACCGGGGAAAATGGTTTGAAAGGTGGGGATAAAGTGTTTTAAAGGTGGGGAAAGTGTTCACGCAGCCCCCAGACAACGGTAATAATGATTAAAAACCATTTCTAGGGCAGGGTGTATTTTACAAAGTGAAAGAAAAACCATTTTAAACCGGTTAAAAGGCACACAGAGTGATTTAAGTGCAGTTCCCATGTGTCCCCACAGGAGGGCGCTTCAGCCTGCTCGAGCACAGTGCATTAACCGTAAAACATGCCATAAATACAGGCAAATGGATGGATTCAAGGTGCGGGGAGGCTCCGCACGAGACACAGGCACATTCCCAATCCCCCACAGTAGTGACAACGGTGATTTAAACTAGTTTCTGCGGGGAAAAGAGTGCTCAAAGTCTGCTAAAACTCTGCTAAAACTCTGACAATGCCTCTCCAGCACCACAGAGAGCTCCCAGGTGCTGCGGAGGGTGGGAGACAGGCTCACAGCTCGGCCCGGAACCTTCAGCAGGCCCCCCCTGCAGCAGGCCCCCCCCTGCAGCACCCCCAGTTGCTGGGCATCGACATGGAGGTGGGCAGTCCGCCTTTCGGCACCCAAACTCGGCCCTGAGACCTCCAGCCCCTCTCTCTGAACCAGCTATGAGAAGCCAATATACCTCCAAAGCCTTTGCTTACGGCCATACCACCCTGATCACGCCCGATCTCGTCCGATCTCGGAAGCTAAGCAGGGTCGGGCCGGGTCAGTACTTGGATGGGAGACCGCCTGGGAATACCCGGTGCTGTAAGCTTTTTTTTAAACCCAGGACAGAGACCGGGAAAATCACCTCTCTTTGGCGGCTCACACACCACCACAGGACGGGCTAATGACCCCCAGCGTGTCTCCCTAACATGTTCACTTAGATTATTTCAGACCTCCAGGAGAGAGACCGGGAAACTCACCTCTCTTTGGCGGCTCACAGACCACCAAAGGACGGGCTAATGACCCCCAGCGTGTCTCCCTAACATGTGCACTCTGTTCATTTCACACCTCCAGGAGAGAGACCGGGAAAATCACCTCTCTTTGGCGGCTCACAGACCACCAAAGGACGGGCTAATGACCCCCAGCGTGTCTCCCTAACATGTGCACTCTGTTCATTTCACACCTCCAGGAGAGAGACCGGGAAAATCACCTCTCTTTGGCGGCTCACAGACCACCAAAGGACGGGCTAATGACCCCCAGCGTGTCTCCCTAACATGTGCACTCTGTTCATTTCACACCTCCAGGAGAGAGACCGGGAAAATCACCTCTCTTTGGCGGCTCACAGACCACCAAAGGAAGGACTAATGACCTCCAGCATGTATCCCTAATATGTGCACTCTGTTCATTTCTCACCTCCAGGAGAGAGACCGGGAAAATCACCTCTCTTTGGCGGCTCACAGACCACCAAAGGACGGGCTAATGACCCCCAGCGTGTCTCCCTAACATGTGCACTCTGTTCATTTCTCACCTCCAGGAGAGAGACCGGGAAAATCACCTCTCTTTGGCGGCTCACAGACCACCAAAGGACGGGCTAATGACCCCCAGCGTGTCTCCCTAACATGTGCACTCTGTTCATTTCACACCTCCAGGAGAGAGACCGGGAAAATCACCTCTCTTTGGCGGCTCACAGACCACCAAAGGACGGGCTAATGACCCCCAGCGTGTCTCCCTAACATGTGCACTCTGTTCATTTCACACCTCCAGGAGAGAGACCGGGAAAATCACCTCTCTTTGGCGGCTCACAGACCACCAAAGGACGGGCTAATGACCCCCAGCGTGTCTCCCTAACATGTGCACTCTGTTCATTTCACACCTCCAGGAGAGAGACCGGGAAAATCACCTCTCTTTGGCGGCTCACAGACCACCAAAGGACGGGCTAATGACCCCCA